>CM076085.1:23735000-24125000 GCA_038088235.1 Zacco platypus
GTCATGTTTGTCTTTCTTTCCCTGTCTTCCTCTGTCCCTATTCTGGTTTGTGTATCTTTAATTATTAGTTTCTGATACTGACATTTTCCAGAAGTAACAGACCACAGGTTTTCATGCCACATGTGACTTTTTTTCACTCTCTTTCTCCATTGTTTATCACGCTTTCTTTTTCTACCCTATATGTGACTTAGGGTGTGGATGTATTGGCAGCATCAGGAAACTAGTTTGATATCCCAGAGTTCCAAGCATGTATCACGTGAACCATTGAAATTTTGAAACGTTGCGAAACACTTACAACGTAACGAAGCCTCGTTTGCTGAAATCACGTGACTTTGGCAGTTTGATATGCGCTTCGAACAGCTGATTTGAAACAAAAGTTTCATGAAGTAGTGTTTTGACTAGATTTTGTTGAATAAAGTCCTTATTTTGTTTTTTTGGCGCACAAAAAGTATTCTCGTTGCTTCATAACATTAAGGTTGTCACATGAACTGATTTAAATATGTCTTTACTACCTTTCTGGGCATGTGAAAGTGTTAATTATCTTGCTGTCAATGGAGGCTTCGCTGAGCCATCAGATTTTATCAAAAATGTCTTAATTGCCTAACCATATCTCTACCCTTAAACCTAATAAGTTATCCCTGAAATCAGTGGGAAATTATGGGGGAATACTGTAAACTTGTTCCTCAAATCCGACTGGTTGATTGGAATGTTGTTCCAAAGTTGTCCAGGAACATGCTGCACTTGGTGAAATCAGGTTCAGCTCCCTGCACAGTTTAAAACATTAGTTGGGAGATTTGTTTCCCCCTTAAGAAAATCAAATTATTGGTATTGGCAGATATCATTCTGAATAATCGGTATTTGCAGAGAAATTTAGTATTGGCGCTTTTCTAATATTTATATGGTCATGCTGAAACCCCTTATTGGGCCCTGCCCAACTGGTTAAGGACCACTGACATGGACACGATGAGGGATAAAAGCACAGTCCATTCAATGTCCTGCTGTTTCAAAACATTTAAAGTGCATCTTTTTCAGTCAAAAATCTGTTATAAATCAGACATGACCATCTACCCTGACTAAAGTCTTTTAGGATCCAGTTGACTCTAAGCCCACCTTAAAAGAATTATACACCCAAACCTACCATAAGCAACTGTTGCCATCTGCCATTTTCTTAGACAAGCTTTTATTCTTTTCTAATGTAAGTTTGTGGAAAATCTGTGTTTTTCGATAGTTTTAAACTTAATAATGCAACAATGTTGCCAGTTCACTTGTAATAGTATGTTTTCCCTGAAGCAAATATTTAAGTTCATTCTGTGGATTAAACAATGCGTCCATCCTCGTGCCCGAATACGTGTAACATCAGTAAACAGGGCTCAGCAAAGGGTCGATTGACTTCACAGTTTCTGAGGATCTCCGCAGCCTTAAATTACTTTATTTTTCCATAAATTTGCAAGTAGGAAGACATTAGGAAAATAAAAAAATATAAATGTATATATAAGGAATATCTTCTGAACATCTATGATATTATAGCAGACTAAAAATTAAGAAATCAGAGATGCCATGCAGAGTTGTGGGATTTGTCTCATCCAGAGGAGAGGCAGCGTTGGCTGGCATTACTAGCCTGTGGCTGCCATTACATGTGTTGAGTTTCACCACCAGTTTCCTATGGCTTACTGTGATGCAGTTATTCGTGGAGCAGTGTCTCACGGCACACACTCCTCCCGTGAATATCCGCCGCTCCGTTTGCCAATGCAAACAGCTCTTGAAAGCTGCTGACGTCCAATCCAATATCCTTAGGCTTTTTAAGATGTTTGAGTGTTTTTGCTCTGCCTTTCTGTAACATGTTCGAATATGACCAAAGTTTGAAATCCTCAGTCATTAAATCCTCAGTGAGGCAGTTTGAAACATGCAGAGTTTATTTTATTATAGGATGTTCAGACAGCCACAGAGCAATTTTAGTAACTGTGGCAGCAGCCGTGTGTTTTAGCGCTGGGGCCTTATGTGGCACAGTGACCCCTTAGATAAACAAAGAGAGGTGTGTGTGTGTTTGATGGTTGTCTGTGTGCGTTTATTGAATTGTGTGTGTTTGTGTGAATATATATGCTGGAAATGAGTAGGTGTATTTAGGCGTCTGTCTTTGAAAAACAGCGGGCAAGACTTGAAAGTCGCCTATTGTCTGAAGTCCATCTCAGTCATTTTCAGAGCAGGGCCATTAAAATGCCTCCTCCTCACTGACACCAGAGAATGGGACTAAAATTATCTTCAAACAGCCTCTCTGTCTATGGTCCAACCAGAGCCATCCGACTCCAGCTCGAAATGCCTGTAACAGTGTCTGACCCTTGACTTTAACCCCTCGCTCAGATCCTGAGGGGAGAAGGGAATGAATTGAACTTATTTTCACTTTCTCCATCTCTCTTCAGCTGGACCTCCACTCCTTTTGTTGAACGCTATTGGGACATTTGCACAGAAAACTTTTAAAAAACATTTAAAAGTTAAACTTCACTATACAGTTCAAAAGTCAGTAAGATTTTTTTCTTAATAAATTAATATTTTTACTCAGCAGGGATTAAACATTAAATTGATCAAAAGTTACAAACACATTTTTAATGTTACAAAACATTTATGTTTAAAATAAATGCTCTTCTTTTGAACTTTCTATTAATCAACGAATATTAAAAATGTATCATGGTTTCCACAAAAAATATAATAAAGCAGCACAACTGTTTTTAACATTACTAATAATAAGAAATGTTTCTTGAGTATCCAATCAGCATATTAGAATTATTTCTAAAGGATCATGTGACACCGAGGACTGGAGTAATGATGCTGAAAATTCAGCTTTGCATTTCACAATATTACTTTTTAATGCATTTTTGATCAAATAAAGGCATCATTGGTGAGCTTAAGAGACTTCTTTCAAAAACTTAATAAAAAAATATGACAGACCCCCAACTTTTGAATAGTAGTATAATGTTAATTTATCTCTTGTTCAACATAAGATATAACAAAAACCCCTATGTTACTCCACATGGGGCCATTGTCAGGGAAGATGGCATATTTTATTAGCTTTGAGGAGTAGACATGCTGTCTGTTCAATATATCCCACTGTAAATTTAAAAGATTAAAATTTAAAGTTCTTTTAACTTGAGACACCATCTTAAAGGGTTAGTTTACCCAAAAATGTAATTTCTATTTTTAAGTACTCACCCTCATGTCGTTCCAAACTCAACACAAATTAAGATATTTTTGATGAAATCTTGGAAGGTTGTTGTTGTTTTTTTGTACACCCCATAGATGCAGTTCAGCACTTCCGCATTTATGTCTGAACACCGGCTCAGTATTGGTAGGATTTGCAAGAGTAATAAAGCCAATAAGCCTATAAAGTAGTTATTTTTGTTTTGTTTTTGCGCACAAAATGTATTCTTGTCCCTTCATAAAATTAAGATTGAACCACTGCAGTCATGTTGACTATTTTAAAAATGTCATTATTACTTTTCTGGGCCTTGAATGATGGTAATTACGTTGCTTTCTATGGGAGATTAAAAAAAAAAAGAACCTCAGCAAAAATATATTAATTTGTGTTCTAAGGATGAACAAAGGTCTTACAGGTTTATACTGTCGAAAATATATGTGTATCACATGTTTACTGTACATACTGTATAAAACATTTAAAAACCATGTGCAAGACGCAGCTCTGAGGGACTGAAAAGAATGTGACACTTTTTTTAAAAGAAAATTCTAGTTTCCCTGCACAGCTTTTTAATTGTTTCACTTCATGTAAACATGCACTAAACAGACATCTTTGACCCTGGTGCGACTTAAACATATTATTTCAGCTAGTTTCCAAGGAAACTTTCTAATTCCCCCCATCTAATCTAATGTTTATATTTTATTTTATTTCAGCAATTTTCATTTACATTAACATTACTAGTGTGAATGAGCCCCTACAGTAGGTCCCAGCCTCTGACGGTCTCTGACAAGTTTGCTTCTCTCTCTCCTCCTCCCTCAAAGCTACCAAATATGTAAGGTTGCCCTTTACAGGGGACAACACAACAACCCCACGAACTGACCAGTTTTGAGGCGGCCACCCACATCTCTCAAGAGCAGGGTGGCTGAGGCTTTTGAGTGAGAGGTGGCTTGGAATACGAGAGATGGTGTGGGGGCTGGGGAGGAAAGACCATCTTTAAGTTAATTGTGTATTTGTGGGGTAGGGGAAAAGATTGGGGGGTACCCCTGTATGTAATGAACGTTTGAATCAGGATTGACGCCAGTCAGTTGGGTGGTCCTAGCCTGAGTCATGTGCCCCTTTAGCCCTGACACTGATCCCCTTTCCCCCTCTGTCCTGCTCCGCTCAGGTGGAACTCACCTGTTCAACTGTGACTGGGTCAGAACAAAGGGATGGCCAGAAACCCACCAGCATTGGCGCCCGACTCACTCTCTCTTGCTCTCTTTTTCCTGCCTCCAGAGACTCTGTAACCCTCTCATCACATTACCTCACATCAAAAGCTATAAGCTAATTACAAACGACTGAGGGCATGCACGCAATAAATACAAAATCAACATAATTGATTTAATCCTCTCAGCACTCAAATGAAAGAGACAGAGCGAGAGGAAAGAAAGCGGGAGAGAGAGAAACTTGACACAGTCAGCCAGAAGTTACAGCTCAGTTTCGTTGGCATGGAATTTGGGTAAATTAAAAGACAAATGTCAAGTTTGTGAACAAGAAATGGGTGTGACAATAAAACATGCCATGATGGAAGACAGAAAAGAAAGAGGAAAAAATGGCACTTCCAACTTGCAATTGGAGATAAAAAGGCTGTTTCTCTCTCTCTCTCTCTCTCTCTCTCTCTCTCTTTGTGGCTGTTACTCAGGATGTTGTCTAGGTGAAAAAAAAAATGTTTTATATATGCAGCAATATGCATCTTAAAAGCAGAGGGGATGCTACTGGTGTGGAATGGGCATTTATTAATTCATAACATCTATCTTCTGTGTTATGCATGGGCAAAGGGCTGTTCAGTGTGCTGTACACCTTAACAACAACTGAAAGTGCAGAACATTGATTCAGAATGTGATGCTGCCCCATGCTCAGAGTCAGATTTATAGACCAAAGCAGCCTCACATCAAATCAATGAAGCATTTTTCATGTGAGAGGATAGCGTAAAGTTCTTCAACATTGGGTGTTCACTTTTTTTCTTCAGGAAGTCATATATAACACTTGAATTGATCACAAAGAATGTACATTAAACATTCTTTTGACATTCATTATTTACACGCGTCATTTTCAAATCTGTACAGTACTTTATTTTTTCATGGAAAACTAAAGAAGATTTGCCCAGCTCTTCATAGTGCAAAGAAATACAGCATGAAACACAATAAAATTCTTCTGAAGCTGTACGGTATAACTTTTTTGAGGAACAGACCAAAATTGAAGTTATTCATTGAAATCTTCCCCACCAAAATCATAAATCAAGTATGGTTGCAAGCATGATGTTCTGTTTTGACTGTCCAAATCTGATCTGATAGCATTAGGCTTGAAAGGGGTCAAAATTGTTCAATGACATCCCAAAATACTGCTAGCTGGTGTATAAGAAAGACTTTAACATTACTTTACAAGTTCATGTTTATCTAATCTTTGACGGTGGTAGAGATAAACAGGTTTGACTTGTTGTGTGTAATGGAGGGACTGGAGTATGAGGCTCATATAAGACTAAATTCCCAACTGACCCTTCGCAAACAGTTTGATTGACAGGCGATCTAACCAGTGATAACGCCGAGTTCGCCATCTTATCCAAAGCCGTCAGGGACTAGCCTATAGTAGATTAACGTTGTTTACCTTGAAATATTGTCTGTACTCACGTCTTTCCGCGATTGAAACAGCATTCCTTCTGATGTTCATTCATGTTTATTTGATGCTATAAATGAACTAGAATGAAGAGATGATCGGTTCACGAGCCGTTTGAAGGATCTGTCATGACACATTAAGGAGCCACTATACGGCATTTAGTGTTTAAACTGCTTTAAAAAATGACAATATTTTAAATATTAAACTGTTTCATACGTTGTCAGTGTCCTCTTTGCTCCGCAATGTATTTTTCACTGCAGGAGAACATGATGTGTGGTGTGAGAGAGCATGGGTTGTCGGGCATTGCAACAGGGGGCGGGTTTTGCGAAGGGTCAATTGGATGCCTCCAAATTACCAGTGAATATTGATTTAGATTTTGGCCATCTTTGCACTTAAAACCAACAAATGGCTTCAGAATATAAAAAACATGTCATACTGTTATGATACTTTTTTGTCTTTTTTGGAGGTTGTCTCTGTGCTCACTATGGAAAAAATCTGTGATGATTCTTCCTTTTGTTTTCTATAGAAAAAAAAAACATCTACATATGGGTTTGAATAATATGAAGATGAGAACATGAGAGAATTTTCATTTTGGGTAAGCTATCTCTTTAAGACCATAGATGTAATCATTTGTCTCTTTCCTACTCTTTCCACAGGAAACCTAGTATACACTTGTCATTTTGATCTTTTGACTCCATTTATTTACATCAGATGTTTGTGTGTGTGTCTGATTTGTGGTGATAGACCTCACACTTACTCCCCATCCTGAGTCGAATCTCTGGTTTTGAAAGACTTCAGCATGTTTGGTAAATTTAATGTAATAAGGCTGCACCCGAATTGTGGCTATGTGAGCACAGAGAAAAAGAGAGAAAGAAAGGTGTGGATGTTGTACAAGTCAGCCACCTAATGGACAACAAAGGAACAAGAGCAGTTTGGTTTAAATGCAGTGTGTCGTAGCCAAGAGGATGACTGTCCAAATCTCATATGATGGCACACAAATTATCTCATGACATCCCAAACTAGTTGTAGCCATGTATGAGAAAGTATAGTTCATGTTTGTCTAATCCTTGAGTGTGGTTGAGATGAGCAGGTTTGACTTTCTGTCTGTAATAGAGGAATTCAGACTCTAAATTTCCATACGGGACTGCTCCATTAATGGAAGTTAGGGATTATATGATAAATAGATTAAAAATGAAAGAGTGATTTTTGATAGACTTCCGTAAACAGCAGTTTTGTGTTGACGGTGACATGCACAAGCTCATCAAATGCCTGTGTGAGTTTGTGTCTCACGTCAAAGTCTCTGTCTCTTCTCAGTCTTGGTTAGTGACTTGTCATTATCTCATTTATTTTGTGTAAATAACCTCAAATTATCCATAAAACAAAGATGTTTGAAATCTCTCCCACTTCATCTGGTCCTAATTAATGTTTTACAGCAATCAATTACAGCCTACTGGAGCCTGGGACACAAAACACATAAACACACACACAGCACTAGTTTATACATGACACAACAATCAAACTGGATATGTTTGAGGTGTAAACAGATAATAGTTGAATGTCTTTCAGGGAGTTAAAGGGTTAGTTCACCCCAAAATGAAAATGAAATCTGTCATTAATTACTTGTGTCCAACATTAATTACACCCTTGTGTCTTTCCATATCCGTAAGATCTTCGTTCATCTTCAGACACAAATGAAGATATTTTGATGAAATCTGAGAGGTTTCTGTCCTTCCATAGAGATCCAACACAACTATCACTTTCAAGGTCCAGAAAGATAGGAAAGACATCAGTACTCTGTGTGACTACAGTGGTTTAACTTCAGTTTTATGAATAGATGTGAGTGCTATGTTTGCGCAAAAAACACAATTTACCTATTTATTTACAAAATAATATTATCCAAAGCATGTTCACGCAACAATGTCAGCTCTCACCTGAACTCGAAGTGCATGTGCGTTGTGTTGATGCACGAGTCTGAACACGTATGCATTATGATGCTCTCCTGAATGCACATTGCAGATCAATATTTTCATAAAAAAACTGGTAAATTACAAAGAAAGCACTCGTGCTGCTTCTTAAAATTTGAGGTTAAACCACTGGAGTCACTTCGAGTACTTTAATTATATCTTTCCTGTACCTTTCTGGACCTTTTAAAGTAGTAGTGGCATTTGATTGCTATGGAAAGACAAAGCTCTCAGATTTCATTAAAAATATATTCATTTGTGTATCGAAGATGAACAAAGGTCTTACAGATGTGGAACGAAACGAGGGCGAGTAATTAATGGGAGAATTTTTCTTTTTTGGGTGAACTAACCCTTTAAGAACAGGAGTTAGGATGTTTAAAATAAATGTTATTCAGTATAAAGCAAGAAGGAGTGAGACAAAAAAAAATGGAATGAAATGCTGCATAATGCACAGTTTCATAAGCATATAATAACTGTTCATTTTGAAAGACACAGGAACAGGTGCTTAATGCTGCCATTTCGGTTATATTTCACCAGAGAGTGTTACGGTCATCCATCCAAGAGAGAAAGATGAAATCTTTCATTTAAAATGGCCCATGATATCTCTTTCCCTTTTAAACTGCACAAAGGTAGAATAAACGTCAGGGCTTTTGAAAAGCACATTACGCAGAAAGCAATTAACAGATACACGGTGTGGTTAATTTAGTAATAATACCTCAGCAGCTGGAACTCGCGTTAGTTCAAGCTGTTTTATCCTCTCTCCAGCTGCTTCTGCACTGACAAGTGTGCTAAAGCTGAACAGGATTTGGTCATAATGAAGAAGATACATATAGGTTTGTCTGCTCAAAGAGCACAATTGGAGAAAAGAGATTATCATATGGGAAAAAATCCCCAATGTATTTTGCACACTGAGTGAATGTGGCTGGTGTATCTGTAGAAGGGGATCTGATTTTCTTAGGTTTGTGTTTAGGTTTGATTTCAGTCTGGTTATAGTTTGGTTTTAAAGCTGTTTTTAGTCTTTTTTTCATAGTGGTGAGCATTGGCATGCATTTAAAGCCATCTTATTGCTATCCACCGCAGATGTGTGGCGAGCAGGAAGGATTTTTAAGCTATGTGGAGAAATGAAAACGCTTGAACCCCTACAATATTTGACGGATATATGAACATATAAGCCTAATTTACACATTTGTGTGTGTTAAGCACTAAATCAGAGCATTTCTCAGAAACAGAGAGACAGCGAGGTTATAATGGGCTTATATGAGCTGTTTTTCTTTCATTTCTTCAGACCGCAAAGTTTTAAGCAGTATGTGGATTCTATTTCTATTTTTATAAACCAAATGTGTTTTGTTATTGGATCTGCTCTCAGCCAACTCTGAATAACAAGCAGCATCTCTGGCCGTTACTGGTGACTGTCAAAATAAACACACCATGAACAAGTCAGAGAAGATGCGTCTGATTCCACATCTGGCCTGTTGTAAATCAGAATTCACCACAAGATATGTACTTATACAGGAGTGTGTGTGTGTGTGTGTGTGTATGAGTGTGTCACATACCTGTTAGACTAAATGGGTTCCCTGAACAATCAAGTGACAAAAGTTGCAAATATGTCTTTATGCATTTACATTTTTTCCTTCTCTTGCAGTCTCAAATGAAATTGTGTTTGTTTGTTTTTTTCCAAAACAAAAATGTTTTATATGTATATTTTTTTATAATTTGTTTTTATCAAATAATTACACACAAAAGGATGAAAAACCATAAATGGATAAAGTATGCAGTGTATTATTTATTATTCATTTATTTATTATTTAATTATAATTTAATTTTTTTTATCATTTCTAATAGTCCACAAGGAAGGGACATTGATGAGAAGGTTTGCTGATTTTTTGTTTTTGTTGTGAAAAATAATTTGCAAAAAAAAAAAACTTTGTAAGAAAATGCCTACCACTTTGTACACGCACACACACACACTCTAAACTTTTTTATATCCTCATAAACTCTCAGTATCATTTAGTGCACTTACTCAAATGCGCAGAGCAAAGCCATTCCACATATGGCACATTTGTTTTGTTGCTTGGAAACTTATTGTTAAATGAGAGAGAGAGTGAGACAGTGAGAGAAAAAGAGAGAGAGAAACATGATGGAAAGAAAATAAATAGCACTGCAGATTGCAGCACAAAGTAAGTGGCAAACATTATGGGAGTGAAAATCATTAAAAAATCTTAATTTATGGCTGTGGTCTGTTTGTCATTTGGCTTGGCTACTGCTCTGTTGCATAAGTTAAAAATGGATAATTATATTCATGAACAAAGAAGCTAAATGTGCTCTCTAATAAGGGGCTGAGCTACAGAGCATACACACATGTCATGGCATTCAGCTCCAGATGTGTCCAGTCCAGATTCACATGGATCCACTTTAAACTCAGTAGGAGAGAGGGAGGGACAAACCTGTGTTTCTTATCAAGATGATTGGATGCCTTATAGTTGTTTCAGGCATCACCTGCCTACACATTGGCATTGCCCACTGGTCCGGTCCAGATTATTTATTTCATTATGTGTGACCAAAAAAAACCCTAAACCCCCCAAAAACTTTTAAGGCCCTGAACATTGACTCTTAGTCTTAACTAGTGATCTCTGTGTGAGGCTGACACAGAGACGATAATATGGTGAGTGAGGGATTGAGCAAGTATATTTCTACTGGTCCGTCCAGGAAACTCATCCCACCTCATAAAGAAAAAATAAATAGTTTTGGAAATGGAGTGACAGAGAGAAATGAAATCAAGGTAAGGCAGGCGTTACTTCCTTTTTTTTTCTTTATTCGTCTTTTGCTGTTTCTGTTCGCAGGTGTGATTCGCATCCTGTGGGATCAAGAACTTGAAGGCAGAAACCTGAGAGACCAAACCAGCTGTACTTCAGGCTGACAGAGAGAGAGGGGGGGGGGGGGTAAGGCAAGAACCTGAAGTTATATCAAACGCATAGCAACACATATACATCCATTTCCATGTAGAAAGGAAGTGGGGCTCAGTTTAACCCAAAATATTAAAGCCCAATTTGTTTTCACGTGGACTTTATTTGCTCATAAAACATTTTGACAATGAGATGATGCAGGGCTGTCTTTTATTTAAAGTACAGTACATTTATTGCAGAGACAATCCTCCCACTGATGTTTATTGTGTTGGGCACAATGGTGCAGCAAGGTTCAAAACTACAAGCCCTGGTCTTTAATTACTGACACATTATTATACCGCAAAAAAAAAAAAAAAAAATCAAGGCATCATGATGTATCAAGATTTTTGAGTTCTCTTAGCAATATTTTTGCATAAATTAATTTGTCATCGTTTCATGTTTTGCTTTGTGTATCTGCAGGGGCTTCAGACATGTGACCCAGGCTTAAATCTTATTGGTCAACGCAGTACATCACTGGACATACATTAATAAAGTTTGAGGTTGGTAATATTTTTTTTTACATATATTTATTTAAATTTCATGCTCATCAAGGCTAGTTTAGGGTTAGTTATTAATTTAATCAAAATTACAGTAAAAACAGTAGTGTCGTGAAGGAGAAAATTTGTATTTTATTATATTTTAAAATGTAAATAATGCTGCTTAATTTTTTGTGTAAATCCTAATAATTTTTTCATGATTTTTTAATGAATAGAAAATTCACAAGAACAGCATTTATTAGAAATAGAAAACCTTTGTAACATTATATGTCACTTTTGCTCAATTCAATGCATCCGTGCTATAAAAGTATTAACTAAAAATAAATAAATAAATCTTACTCTGATAATTGTAGAAAATCACATTATTGGTGCCCATATAAACGTAGTCACTGAGACTTTTTAACTTTTTTAACAATGTATGCTTCATTTAAACCATTATAAAATGGTATTTTAAAGTAGTCGATGTGCAGTAGTCGATGTGCGTTGCGTGTACGTGTGACTAAAATGAAGCTAAACCAAACTGTCGGTCTTGCAGACGGCTGCTTATTATCTCTTTCGGCCTCTTATAAGGCCTCATGCCACACTTACAAGCATGGTGCACTGGTGTGCCTGTTGTCTGTTTTTGTTTTGGCTTTGTTGAAACACAAGAACACAACAGAGACACACTAGCAAACATGGTGTCGCTTAGCCACAAGTACAGACTGAAAGCAGTTGTGGTCTCTCCTTCTCTCGCACACTCTCTGTTTTTCTCATTCGTCTCCGGCATTGTTTTATGGCCTAGTTCACATCTTTGCGAACTTGATTTTGACATGCCGGAACATTCCCTCCTCGTTCATGTGCTCTGTCAGCGAGTCATCACATCCTCACTAAGCACCACACTCGTCCATTTTGAGCAACTCAACTCAAGTCTCTCTCTCTCTTTCTCTGCCATCGCGACAGGACCAGGCGCGTCTGCTAACAGCTGTCAGTATCGGTGTGGTGTAGCCTGTACACTTCATTCTCGGAATGATCTAACAAATGTAAAAATCTGAAAAAGCAATAAAGACAAAAGAAGGGTGAAGGCGTACATTTTGGTAATGCACGCTGCGTCTTTGATGTTAAGATCTTTTCCTCGCTGCCGCTGCTGAGATTATGTCTCTCTTGTTTTATACATGTTGCTTCCATCAGAGTGGGGAAGAAAAGAGCAGCTCAGTAATGGTTAGCACATGGCTAGCTTTTGTCTGTGTGGTTTTTGTTCTGGTATCAGAATTCTCTCGCTCACTGTATTAGACCGAAGTGCGAGACAGGTTTTAACGGGTGTAATTTGGCTTTGATGTGACTGAGACTCATTAAGACGTGCTTGTGTGCGCACACACACACACTGACGTGAGTTTTGAAATGTTTCAACTCAGTTGCCTTTGTGTCTTTGCCTTCCTCGATACATCTGGCGGCCATTCAGCCATCCTCTATGTGCACCAACATGAGCATGTGAGACGTTAGACTGCGGCTTTTCACCCTACGCTATCACCTCGCACATGAACACACATCTTCGTGCCTAACATTTGGTTTCGGTAGGTGTCCCCGTTCCATTGACCTGATAGCTGTGTAGGCTCATAATGCCTCAAATCAGGCCATATTTCAAAAGAAAATCCATGCCTCCTATCCATCCTTTCCACAATTCTCTATAACTCTACAGAATTATGGGAGTGTTTGCAGTTGAGGGATGGTGTGGAACTGATGAAATAATTGTTATAATTTTAAGCTCAGATAATCATCACCATTAAATCCTCTATAAATCCCATCTAGCCAACAGCGTATAATGGTGAACAAGGTTAGGCCAAGGGAATGGCATGTTTAATAAAATGGTAATGGTACAGTTGCCAAATCTGATAATGATGTAGAAGATGTTTCTGTCAGATGCTAATATCAAACTGATCTTATAATAGCTGTTCATCTGTTAAACAACACTGACTGACAACTTAATTGCTAATCATTCAATGAAGGATTATTTGAACTCGATTCATTCTCTGAATTGATTGTTCAAATGTAACAATAAGGATGTCTAAAAAGTTACAGCAGAGCCAACTTTGAAATTGATGCACAGCAACTGAAAAGTAAAAAAAAACAGTATCAATATTTATTCTTACGAAAATAAATTATACATTTTTAATTAGAAAATGATTTTAATGTCAATGAAAATAACTGTTTTTGTCTTAGATCTTTCTTAAAGAAAAAATTATAAAATGTACATTTATAATATAAAAAGGCTCATGGATCGCGAGGAATCAAGGTCTTGCAAGCTCTTCACTGCAAATAAACAGCAAGTATATAATCTTCTCCATAAAGCTGTAGTTTCCTTTTTTTATGCAACGTTTTCAGACAAATTGGGGCACATATAAAAAATCATCAATTAAAAAATACTAGAATATATACTTCAAAAGCTAGCCTTCCCATATGTCTCCCTTTTATGTCCAGATTCATTCTGAATTTGGACATGAATATTTAACCTGCTTTCCATACCACATATTATACTCTCTCTCTCTCTCTCTCTCTCTCTCTTTCTCTCTCTTGTCAATTGGTTTTCTTGTCTGCTTATTGCACATAATAGCAAGAAAATGTAAAAAGAAGATATATAACTAATACATATTATTTTTAGCCAGTAGATTGCTATCTGTGGAAACAACAGCCTGTTGGTAAAACGCAGGTAATTGCGCTATTTTTGCAATTTTCTTCTTTTTTTTTTCACATAATTGGGAAATAACAGACATATTAAAGTATTTATTCCCTCTGTGGGGTTTAGAAATGTAGACCTTAGATTGTTCAGGCTCTCTTATGAAACCTTTCAAGGAAAAATACTTTTGCAACATGTCTGATGGAATTATGATTGTATGACTGTGAATTATCATAAACAACCACAGATGAAAATGTTTCCACGCTTGCAAAACTCACTGTGGTTGCATACTATGCTTTGCATGAGGTCTGACTGACAGTGGAAATGAAATATAAAGCCTTAGATAAATAATTAACTTTGCATTATGCACCACAAAACCTGTTATATTTGCTATATTTACACAAAGATTATTACTTTTATTTTTTTTCCCCCACATTTCTAAGTATGTAAAAACACAGACCTGGTTGTAGTTACTACTTTTTTTTTATTATCCATGGTCGAAATACAATGGACTAACAGAAATATTATCATACAATTTACTACTGAGTTAAAACCAAATGTCAGAAACTTTGACACATCTTGAAGGCGACTTTGTGTATATTGCTTAATACACTCTATACTGATATAATTATTGGTGATATATGTTATGTGGAAAAAATGTTTATGTCTCAGTGAGTAATGAAGCCTATCAGAGCACTTAGGTCTGAGATAAAGCTTTTGAATGCTAAACTGACCAGTGGTTGACACTAACTGAGGCCTGCTCTGTTCATTTTTAGTGTGCTCATAAAAAATGGTTTTGTCTTGAAACAGTTGCATCTGGCAGTCACAGCTTTTTGACTGATAAGCTCTTACTTCATACACTGACTCATTTCTGATAAAAACATCTGTGTTTTTTCAAGTGTGACCTGGGTCTCTTTCTTTACTCCCTCCACCCCCGATCTCCCTCTCCCTCTCTTCTGTGTCTTTTATTCATTGCCAGAAAAATATCAATAACATAATGCCACAAAGCTGTTACCAAATACCAAACCATTAAAACGTCTGTTTTATGATACCGATCTTATTTTCCCCAAGTATGCTACACATCTTTTGTAAATTTGAAGCTTTTTTTTTTTTATCAGTTATTAAATTTATTTATACACTGACTTGTTTCTATCAAGAAAAAATAAATGTTTATCTTAAATTCACCACAGTATGACTTAATTTATAATTTAATTTATTTAAACCATGTTAAATCACACACAAAAAAAGCAAATGTAAAGATATTATTTACAGCAGCCATATTGTCTTCATGGTGCTGTTTCTCTTTCAGGATTTTTTTGTTCTGATTGGTTAATTGCTCCATCCAGCCGTCTGATGTAGAGTAAAACAGTTAAAATCCCATTCATTTTCTACATATGGGAATTGATTTTTAACCATAACTTAACTTGAACTACGGGGTTGTTAATAGATAGCATAAACTATCAGCCTGCATTATTTAATGTATTAAAATAATCATGTAACAGTAGAATTCCTCTTGAAAAACATTACCCATAATTCTGCAAAGACATCTCCACCAATTAGAGAATCGTGACAAGCAAATTGCTCCAAAACAGCTCCGCCCACTACCATGGAGCACTGTGAACGATTTAATAGAGTGAAAGGTAAAAGGGTCCTCCAATTTTGCTCTGTTGGTGGAAAATATTTTTTTATTCAAAGGCAGCAATTTTATTTGCAGTAATGAGAGGGGAGAAGAAGCATATACCCTTTTGAGAAAAGAACGAGAGTGGAGCATTAATGTGATCTGCCATGACATTTCCCCAAATCAATCTGGACTAAAAAGGTTTAGTTCAATTGGGTATGCATACTTAAGTTAATTATTTTCCGAGGATAAAGTGGAATACTGGAACAGGGATCCAACAGATGTCTCTGAACCTCTACATCCTGAAAGCTCAATAATCCCAGATATCCCCTAATTAATCAACAATGGAGAATAATGTTGAATTGCCTCCCCCTTTTCTCTTCCTCACAGGATTTTTTTCACCCCTGTTTGCTTATTTGTTGCCTTGCCATTGCCCAAAGAAATTTACAGCCTTCATTTTTTGGTGATTGTTTTCATGGCACAGAAGTTGCAGTTAGCATTTAATCATCTTGCTTGCCTCTGTGGAATTTGCTAATGACAGTCCCCAGAACAACTCTCTGGGCATGCTCAGTGAAGAGAGCGGAGAACTGTGGGCTGCGAGCATGTTTGTCCTATGAAAAGCTGTTTCTGTCACCAGCCAAAGCTGTTGTTTAACAAGTGGAAACCTCATCACGATTAAGCCTTGGTGGTTATGGCTTGGCAGTGTGGAGATGGCAGAACCCTTTCCCTGTCTCTGTTTTTTCTCTTTTTTTGACATTACTTCTTCTTGCCTGTGGCTTTTCATGACTAAACATGACAACAAACAAACAAACAAATACATAAAACTGTGGTTTTACAACCTCAAAACAACCATAAAAGCAGCAATGTGACAGTTAAGCCTTGTTAGATCCCTCATGACAATCAACACACGACCCCCTGTGAGTAATAAATACAGGAAGAATTGGATGAAAGTTTGGATTTGTGTGTGCATCAAAGCAAAATGCTGGACAGGTTGTATCTGTGATGGGGTGGCCTGGCAGGTGCAGCACTCTGTATTCAAGCTAGAGGAGAGCTTTGATCTCTCTTATTTAGGTGTGACAACTTTTTAGTGGTGTGAAGCACCGGTCAGATGGAGGCCTCCTTTAGTTAAGGCCATATGACCATGCACATAAGTGTGAGAAAGGGCAGAGGTTTCCATCAAAGAACAATGACGAAACTAATGTAAGCTGTAACATACTCCAGTCTGGAACCACAATCTGGAAAATCGTTGTAAAAATAAATGTGGCATTTACTTTAAAGGACTTGTTCATCCAAAAAATGAAAATGCTGTCATTATTTACTCACCCTCATGTTGTTCCAAACCCGAACAAATTCTTCTGTGGAACACAAAAAGGATATTTTCTACTGAATGTTCGTGATGCTCTTTTCCATTCAAACAAAATGGAAGGTGATTTGAACTGTCAACCTCGAAAAAGGAAAAAAAAAAAAAAAGTGAAAATTTACAAATTAATCATCTGAAGCCTTTCTATAAAAACTAGGTGACAGACTAACCAAATAAATAATTTATACACTAAAAATCTCATAAAAGTAGTGAACAAAAATGATGCCAGGCGCTACGCAAGTGTTTTTTGCTAGTTTCAGTTATCATTTTCATGTCCTGCACCATGTTGTTTAAATAGCAAATGGACTTGCTCCCATCTGTTCGCCCATGGGCATGCTGGTCTGAAAACTAGGTGCGCTCGGGTGCTTTGTTGGTGCATTGCTATTTTGAGGCAACTCAAAATGGTCGCGCAGTTTATATATATAAACTGCACGTTACGCACATTATGCATATATATATATATATATATATATACATATACATTATTTGTTATTTAAACGGCACATTAGTAATATCTGCCTATAGGCAGGTGCATTACATGCGTACACTCGCACAGCACACAAACATTTTTAAAAATATTAAAAATAAAAGGATTCCTTTCTGTAGAAGCGTTTAATCTTTCTGCTTGCAAATTCCGCCATAGTGCAAGCGGAACTGGCTTTTAAAGGGAATGGGAGATGTGACTGTGATTGGTTTATTGCACGTTACACCCAAAACACCGTGTTTGGACCGTGTGCCTGGCGCTCCGACCATGTTTTCTGTCATTAAACTAGAAAAAGATTCGGACATGCCCTAAGTGCACCTGCGCCATGTGCTTCAGGCTATGCACCTAGATCGTTAAAATAGGGCAGTATGCCTGAATTCGCAATATTCATAAAAACAGTAGGCAAAAATTACCCTGATGATAATGACAATATGATGAATGAATCGGTGCGTTGAACCAGTCAGTTTAATGAACAATTTAATCACTTATTCACTTCTCGCCATCTACTGGAATAACTACTGTATTTTTGTGAATAAAAACTTTAAATTGTGGTCTGTTCCACACATATACATTTATGCATTTGTTAAATAAATGCTTAAAAGTGTTTGAGTTCATTTTTGGTATTTACATGTCTGACAGACAGCACCTCACAATGTTATTGAATTAGTTTGGTTTTGAATTTTTTCTCACTGCCGTACGCTGCAGTCACAGAGAGGTCATTTGTCCAGCCATGGCCATTTGAGATGTGTTTTATAGACCTTGTTTAATGATCACACTGCACTCTTAATACCCAGAGAATTGCTATTCTGCAAAACCACATTCTAAAAACACTAGGCCAAGAGTAACCATGCCCAGTCTGCAAAGACCTTCATATAAACCATACTAAAAACGCTCTTATCCTTTAATCCAAAATAATATTTATGAGAAATGTGGCTGCAGGGCACAAAAAGGTCAAACTATATTTAACATGTTCCTTTATTGTAAAACATAACTGTATTCTTTTAATTAAAGTTTAATGTGACTTTACAGTAATGGGATGCCTACATATCTGAGTGCATAAAAGGAAACAAAATATAATTTTATGTGCTGTCTGTCGGCCACACCCATCTTTAATAAAAACGAATAAACCTTGTCTGCAGAGTAGGAAATTAGCCTAATACCCTTTCGGTTAATGAGCTGCATATTTTTTTAAGAATCTGCAGGGATAAAAAGTTATTGCCATTTTGTCATAATTTGGCGGCTCCGTTTTTTCTGCTTTTTGTTATTTCTTATGGGCTAATTAAGCTATTAGCCTTTTTAGAAACTCTTTCGCTTTCATAATACAATTGTAATGTTCTTTAGACTTCTGCCAAGCACTCAGAGCTGCATTTTAGGGGCATTTCAGTTTTGTGGTTTTGCACTGTGAGGTGTCTGAGAGGTGACAAAGTCAAAAACCATTTATGAACTCTTTGTCAAAGTGGACAACCTCTGCATGCACTAAACATTCACTGTATCGCATGTGATTTTAAAAACTCATTGCTTGTCATAATGTGTTGAGTGTTTTGACCTCAACCATGAGTTCATGCGAGATCTTTAAACCTTTTTCTCACTGCATCTTTTCCTCCTTCTCTTTGCTCTTGTGTTTGCGTCTTCTGTTTGAACGACTTTACAAAAGGTCACTGTGCTTTTAATTAGTCTTCTGCTCTGTTAGCGCAAGTATCATAATGAAAACACATTGCGTCGGCAGATCTGTTAAAACATTACTGTCAGCAAACGCTGAAGCTCGATGACACATAAATGTAATTTATCAGCATGTTTGTGTTAGCACTTTTGCTGCTCTTTTTTTATGCCTCACCATAGCAGGGGTACTTTGTCATTTCAAAACGACAATGTCAGTCTTAATAATACCCAGATTCCCGATCGCAACTTCATACTAATGAACTGACTCCAGTCTATTTGTGAGCTGAGATCTTTATTCAATGGTTTGTGACAGTAAAAAATGACTCAAAACTCCATTGCAGGGAAACATGCCCTGGTGAAGTTGATCAGGTCTTTGCAACTGCTGTTATTTCTCAAGAGAGTGTTTACACGCCTCTCTGCCTATGCCATTTCCTGGCTGTAGACGTTGAATGCCAGAGCTCAGTTCAGATGAGGCAGCTTTCAGTCCCATGTGGGATTTATTAGGGGAGGTAAAGTGGGCAGGCGTCCCTGATATGAAGAGATAAACCATGTATTTTCCTGATGATTAATGCAATTCACTGTGATGTCATCTAAAATGGCCAACACAAATCATCCTTTGGCGTGACCACCCAAGAGTTAAAATGGCACATTACACGTGAACGTGTAGGTTTGTGAAGAGAATGTGACCATGTGTGGATGGGTTAGAGCTTACATATGTTGGAGACAAAGAGCACTTAAAACCATTACCGAACTTGGCCTTCATCCGTCCCTGCATTCTGTCTCCTTCCAAGTCCTCTGTGTTTGCTTCGTTGTTTTCAGTCTTTAACATTTATTGGCCAAACATTTAACAATGTGTTTCAATGAAAGTTTGGATCCTACTCTCTCCCACATAATAACTGAAGCAAAGGCGAGAGAGACATACTCATTTTGCTCAGCAACTGTAAAAATCTCTTGGCTGCATTTTCTGCATGTCTCACTCTCTCCAAAATCATTCTGTCCTTTGATATCTTGGCTTTTCGTTCAGTTGTATCATTTGGTGTTTGTCAGGCACTATTACTTCGCCTCCTGACCTACCCCAAGAGAATACTGTCATCCAACAGTCTAACTGTACAGTTCAAATTTGTCCTGTTTAGTATCCTGTGTATTTCAATCTCCTCTTTCTTATTAGAGGTTGTTGGTGCTGAAATGTGCCTTATTCTCATTGTTAAGAATGACACAGACATCCAGTGAATCTGTTGTAAACACATGTTAAAACACAGAGGTAATAAAATAGAAAAAATTGTGATGTTATTGTTGGCTATGACCAGTCAGAATCTAAACATGCTATGAGTAGTGAATCTTCTCTAGTTTAAGAGATGACACCATCCAGATGATGTTCTTTCATGAAAAAAAGAATGTTTTGTTTTTTTTAATTTACATGTATGAATGTAACATTTTGCAAGGAATAATAATAAAATCAAACATATTTCACCTGAGCTGTGAATGTGGGTTTGCTGTCATTGTTGAACATGATGGGGAAAAATAGTCTAGAGTACCAGTTTAGTACAACTTATAAACAAATTACTCTTTGGAGCCGAATCTTTTAAGTAAATCAAAAACATCAGTTCATCAGAGCAGAAGCCTTAAGAGCATTTTCAGTCAACACAAGTACAAATCCCATCTTGTTATACTGTACTTTCCGATCACATCCCTCTTTCTCTCCTGCTTCCTATTCACTCCCCACTACACTATCTAATAGGGGGAAGAACTTTGAAGAAAGCAAATCTTAAATATGCAACATACAGGGTAACAGTATAGTCTGATTCCCAAATAATTTACTTTTATGAGTCGGTTCTTTTTACAGAACTTTTCAGTTCTTAATGAATAGTTCAAAAATATGAGCTACTGGTTAGAATCACTCTGACAAATCCTTCCCTAAACTGAACTGAGAATTGTTTTCAACTGTTTGTCAATATCATTAGACTGATTGTCCAAATGACAGTGCCATTAACATTATAATTGTTACAATGTTAAAGATGATGTAGCATTAAAATTATAATTATTATTTACAAATATACAGGTGCATCTCAATAATTTAGAATGTCGTGGAAAAGTTTCAGTAATTATTATATAATTATTATTTCAGTAATTCAACTCAAATTGTCAAACTTGTGTATTAAATAAATTCAGTGCACACAGACAGATGTAGTTTAAGTCTTTGGCTCTTTTAATTGTGATGATTTTAGCTCACATTTCAATCTCAATACATAAGAATACTTCATAAGACTGATAAAAAAAAAAACATTTTTAGTGAATTGTTGGCCTTCTGGAAATTATGTTCTTTTACCGTATATACTCAATATTTGGTAGGGGCTTCTTTTGCTTTACAACTGCCTCAATTCGGCATGGCATGGAGGTGATCAGTTTGTGGCACTGGAATAAGACAACTGTAGCCAAATTCCTTGACGCATCTGTGTGTGGTGGCTTTTGATGCCTTGACCCCAGCCTCAGTCCATTCCTGGTGAAGTTCACCTAAATTCTTGAATCTATTTTGATTGATAATCCTCATATGGCTGCGGTCCTCTCGGTTGGTTGTTCTATAGTTACACAATAAACATGAGTGAACATCTGAAGGTATGTTGAAAGATACAGTACAAATTACTGAAATGTATAATATCTCATGTAATTGCTCAATCAGTGTTTCATCCGCAGAAAAACGTCAGTAAAACAACATCACCTAGCATTACATTTACCTCATAAATGCCATTCCGTGTCCACAGCTTGTTAGTTCGCTAGAGAAATTAAATCCTTGGCTAAATATGTACTATATATAGTTAATTGTATTTTACTTGTTTTCATTATGGATTTATTTAAAAATATATTAAATAATCAAGACATCACTAACAGGTCATGACAGCCACTGTGTAAATGATTGTTTTATTTATTTATTTTTACTTTTCAGTTTTCTTAACCTGCTGTAGTGAACCAGTACCAGAACCGTGATTTCAAAATCAAGGTATGTACCGAACTGTCATTTTTGTGTACCGTTACAACCATAATATATACATATCTGCCCTGCTCGCCGTAGACATCCATAGAAGGCCATTACTTTAAACTTAGATTTGTGGTGTGGACTCCCATTTTAAAGTTTTAGGGGCCTAAAACCACAGGATGAGGTCCATAACACAGAGGAAACAAACTGTGAGAGATCCAATATTAAACATACTTTCACATGTTTTCTCTCACCACAAAGCCTATCTCCAGCCAAACCCTCCATCTTTACTGACCTCAAGGGTATGAATCTCTCTCTCTCTTTCTCTCTCTCTCTCTCTCTCTCATACTGTGTGCTTAGCTAAACAGATGGCAATGGTCAGCAGAGTCCAAAGATCCACCCTTGGATAAAAAATTGCGTTATTTTGGTTGTTTGCTGTCCTGTGTGTTTTACAGTTAACACTGTCTACAACACAATTGAGCCTATAAGTACTTTGCTAATTGTTTTTGCACCATGGATGTGTACTGTTTAGAACCTGCTTCTAAACTGTCCATGTACTGTAGTGCTCTGGTCCCAGTTGTTTTTCTTTTAACAGCTCAAGACCATCCAGTATGTGCTACAACAGCTGTCGATAAAGTGATCTTTATCTACAGACAGCAGTAAGCATCAGTACTGCTGCAGGCCAGCCTTTTACAAGAGCATCTTCAAGTGAAGTTGTAATACATCTCATTGTGAGTACGAAGCAAAGCCACTGACAGCAAGTGATGGATAAACCATAAAAGAAGAGGGCAGAACAGATTGATGGGATATAGCCCACATCAGTATGGCGGATGAGCAAACCCACCATAAATTTACAAATACTACTTTTTGTGTCACAGAATGTAGTTATTTACTGTAGACCTCAAATATGCAACCTATATATAAACATAACGCATATTTGACAGTTTGCTTAAAAGTTTTTAGAGCTCCATGCCATCAGCGCTGTCATGAGAAATCCCCTTATCTGTTAAAAGCACCAAGCCAATAATATCGCTTTCCTCATCGGAAATTCAAGTAAGATTCAGGTAATGCACTCACTTAGTCGATCTCCTTCTCATATTATAATTAGTAACAGAGGCTTGGGCTCAACTTTTAAACTGTCAATTTGAGATTTTAATCCATGGTGGATGGAAGTAGTTCCGCAAAAAAAGAGGGTTTTTAAAGACATTTGTTGTTTCTTATTTATTTACACACTTGTGCCATTGAACTGTCATAGCGGTTCTGATATAGAGTTATATCGCATGGGTACTCGTGTGATATTGCTTATGTATTTACCTTCATGTTGTTCCAAATCTCTATGGCTTTTACTTCCTCTGAGGAACACAAACAGAAACAATTTAAAATATAGCTGTGAGCAGCAATTATCGGGGCCAAGCACAAAAGGAACAATAGCTGGGTTTCCATTACAGATTTGCGCAAAACTTTTGCGATATTTTCTAAATGTCGATAAAAACTGAAATGACGGCTTTTCCATTAACTGATTCTGGGTGTTTCCCTCTCCTATCTGCTTTGAGGGCTTGATAAATGATGGCATTTCTTTGTTGTTTAGAATCCAGTATTCCTGTAATTCTTTTATGAGTTTAATAAAGAGCTCTGTCTCGTCTTCTGACCACGTCATCTTTAAAGAATGATCGACTTTTACGTACACCACATACGTGGCCTGTATATGTGAAAATACTGTTTCAATTGCAGTTTTGCAAAATATTCCTTTTTTCAAATTGTCTGAAAAACCACCTCATGCAAGCGTAAAAAGTTTTTTTGCAATATATGAGAGTTTTTGCGAAATTGGCAAAAATTGTTTCCATTGATTGTGTTTTCAATTCACAATTTCAATTTCCGCAATTTTAAGTAAAATGGAAACGCAGCTAAATGAGACATACAAGCATGGCTGGGAGCTTCAGAAAATCTACAACAATAAGCAATTAAAAACAATTTTAGATTATTTTAGGCAAAATGGCTGAAAAAAATTGCTTATTGATTTTGACCAATAGGTGGCACTGTTACCAAATTGATGTTGTGTAGACAGTCTGAGCAGACAGATACATATAAAGTCTTGTGTAAATATTGCAAAGTGTTGTAGATGGCACCATGCCATCAAATTTGTTGTTCCGTTACTCGAGAACGTAACAACATAACGTCAATCGAATCGTCTTGAGCCAAGCAATCAGAGGATAAAGAATTTTGTTTCTAGCCCTTACGGTTCAAAAATTAGTAGCAGAAACGTAAGTGAAATTTACACAGTTGGTGGTGCTAGAGGGACTTCAAAATTGCTGTGAATAATGTTCTGATAGTCCTTTATCTGTGTGCTAAATTTCATAACTTTCCAGCAAGCTGTTCTATGGGCTGCCTGCCATAGACTTCAGGAGCGGAAGAAGACGGAATAATAATAATAATAATAATAGGAACACTAATGGATAAAATAGGTGCCTATTACTAGGTGCTTGGCCACTAATAATGCACTGATCACTCTTTTGCAATTAGAATGGGACTTATAGGCTTCAAAAGGACATTAATGTAGTCCATATGACTTGCATATGTGCACTATTTTCCAAATTTTCTGAAGCCAAATGATAATACTGTTAAATGATAATCCTCTCCAGTGGGCTGTGAACCATTATAACTGGATTATTGAGTCAGCGAGTTGAACTCGAGAACTGAATCAAACCAGTTCGTGAATAAGTCATCACTTTTCTGACCTGGAACAATTGATTCATTGAAAAGATTTGACTCAATAAAATGAATAATTCCGATAATAATAATAATCGTGGCATAGCCAATATAGGCAGCCACCTAGGCGACAATGCACTTAAGGACATGACTTCTCTTCTTTATATTGATACTCTTCTTTCATTGAGTATCTTAGCTGTTATTTTAATGACAATGTTGAGAGCAAGTTATTGTAAACAGGGCTGCAATAACAATAGGGCTAGGTGGGGCTGAAGCCCCAGGGCCCGAGCAAGGAGGGGGCCCGTGATTGGCTGTAGAGTAGACTAGCTACTAGCTATTGGAAGCGCCGATGGCGAAAGCCCCACCAAGCCCCCCACTTATTAGCACTGTTATTTACTGGAACTTTGCCGTACGCTTTACCATTAGGGATTGAAATGTCAGGTTTGGATTTGGTCTACAAATCAAATGCATTTATTCTAAGACTTTTGAAAGACCTGCAGGTATCTATCAGGTGATCACTGCTTTTTTAGGATGTTCGCGTTCACCAATCAATCACCTCACGTTCACTTCGTTCAATCTGAAATTCACGCAAAGAACTTCGATAGGTAAAAATGTCAGCTGTTCTAAAAAATATTTAAGTCATGTTGTGCCATCATGATGTAATCTTTTTAAGCATTGTTTTTAAGCCGTTCAGGCACATTAAGCAGTGAGGGAGAAGATTTTTAAGAACACATGTTTTGAAAAGCTGCCAACTTCCTTGTTAATTTAGCTATACAAAAACCACCCATTATGCTGCTTGGTATTGCAAACTGTTCTTTGTTGTCATTTCGTTGTAATTTCATGATCATAATAGTTTTACCATTTACGGCATTTTGTTAATCTTCTAGTTAGCAGCTAATGAATTGGAAGTCTTTACTTCTGCATACCAAACGTTTTCGTCTAGGGCACCAAATATCATCATAACATCATTCACTTTCATTATCATATAATGAGATATTTCATTAAAAAAATCACCTTTTGTGTGCCACTATATAACAAATGTTAAATAGGTTTGAAACATATAAGAGTAAATGGTGACAATCATTTTTGGGGGAATTATTCTTTTTAACAGTCTCCATGGCCAATAAAACACACCAGATTCCAATATTACACCCCTAATTACTCTTGTTTACGATCAGCCATTAATATGCTGACCACTGATCTACATTAAAAAAAAAACAGCAAAGTTACTTAACTGAGTCATATCAAACAAATGTTTTTGAAATAGAATCAAATCTTCATTACAGAAAAAAAAATTCGTTTAGATGTAATGTCTTGATTTGCAAGAGCTGAAACCGTTGATCTGTAAGTTTATCTTAAATGAGTGCTCGGTTAATGCCTTGGTGTAATTTTGCTTTAATCGGTCCAGGTTTTCGTGAAGCTTACCAGATTAAACCATTCCCATAACTGCACATTAAAAGACTAATAGAGTCCCTTATTTGCTATCTTCATTCACTTGATTATTTATTCAGTGTGTTCTCACCAGCCCTTGGGACGAGCTCAGTAAATCTGACATCCACGTATAACTCCAGTACAGGTTGATTCACTAATAACAGATGGATTGTGCTTGACCTTCAATAAACATTATTCTGTAGAGGGTTGTATGTGTTCTCCAGCGTGTTTGCCTGATGCTTGACAATAAACCAGTCAGCTGAGACCGTAAACGACCCCGCTTGATGATGATGTGTGTGTGTGCAATGTTCTGGCTACTCACCAGACTAATTAACCAAACAGACATCGCTCAGTGCTGCAACCCAAGACAATTCTAATTTGAGCCGCCCTAATTGAAGTGACAACTTAATTACAGCCTGATAATATCAAGCTTTCCATGTAGACTAGTCTATCTCTCCTTCTCCTCTTTCCTCTCTCCCTCACCTCTCATCTTCCACTGTCTTTATTCTCTCCAAAGCTCTAATTAATGGAAGACACCCAACAGGTTCGATGTAAAAGCAGGAAACTCCGCCCGTAACCTTTTTCCCACTTCACCCTGTGTATAATTAAACCCTGATAAGTGAAAAGTCACTTTGTCTCATTTTCGTTGACAATGTACATAGGAGCCTCTTCATTTAGGCAAAATATTAGCTCACCCCCGCCTTTTCCTCTCTGTTAAAGAGGCATAAATAGCATTAGCATCGTTTTTAAAGGTGCTACATAGAGTTTAGCATCGGGGCTAAATCGCATCATTACCATAACGTGTGTGTGTGTGCGTGTGTCTGTAAATGATTCGCCCCAATCTCTCTCTCTTTCCGTCACATCAAAGTGAAACGGAGCGTTGCTGTAATTGGGCCATGCCGTCCTGTCAGGATGATTCAAGATGATGTCTGTTCTTCTCCCTTCAGAGCTCAGGGGTTCACTAATTAACACTCAAAAAGTCTCATAAATGTGAGAATAAAAAGTAGGGGGAAAAAACAACTTTGGAGACTTCATTAGTATTTCATGATCCTACTGTAACTTATTAATGTTTGCAATATCAATTTAATGTTAAAAGTCTTGCTGCTTTTTCAGGGAATCAAACGTGATGTGTATAATATATATATATAATTTTTTTTTAAACTGAAAATTATTTGGTAAAGGTTTGTGTGTGTGTGTGTGTGGGGGGGGTGTACTTCCATAGCAAATACTTTCTAGTAATGCTTGTGCTTCTAGAATGTACTGGCCAATTTTTTCCACACAGTGAAATGGGGACTGGAGCTTTCAAGCTTTAAAATGAATACAACACCACCAAAAAGTATAAAAAAATAAAAAATAAATACTCTTATGCACAATATTTCAAATCTTATGGAGCAGTAAAATGGTTTTGTGTGATGAACAGACCTGAAGTTTGTTTTTCAATAAATATTTTGCCATTCACCGATTTGTGAACAAATTGTTAATTTGAGCGGATGAATGTAAAATGATTCATTCATGAATTGGTCTCTATGATCCAGTTGCCGGGAGACGATTTAAGTTAAATGTAGGTTTGCTCATCACACAAAGCTTTAGTGGACTATTGCACATGAGTAGCTTTGACCATTTTTATTTTACTTACATTATTATTATTATTCATTTTTGAGGGCTGAACTCTCCAATTCTTATTATAACTGCACAGACAAATCACAATTAGGATATTCTTTAAAATAAATAAAATAAAATTTGTGTTCCACAGGAAGTAGAAAGTCACACAGTTTTGGAATGAAATGAGGGTGAGTAAATGATTTTGAATTGTCATTTTTGGGTGAAATATCCCTTTTCATTTGTCTGTTTCCTCATGTATTATCATCAGTCATGTTTCTCACAACCTTTTTTTTTCATAGTAATTTTCCTTCTCTCTATGGCTTTCTTCACTATAGGTCGGTCAGGGTTGTGTGCTAAATCAAGTAACCTTTTCCTTTGCTGTATTTCCCCTGGCCTATATTTGAATATGAAATGCTTTCACTCTCACGCTGCCTGTCTTGTTAATGTCATTTGGCAGTCCTTTGATTTATTAGATTTTAGGACTGGAAAGAAGAGAAGAATACACTAAATATTTCATATATTATGCTAATCCGTGTAATATTGCTGGCTGGGGCAGGTTACCTGTGTGTGTGTGTGTGTGTGTGTGCGTATGCGTGTGCGTGTGTGTGTGTGTGTGTGTGTAGAAAGCGCCAGTCGGTGGATGTTAAAACACCTGCGAACATCCTGAATAATAAAACAGCCTCTTATTGAAATATTTAGACTTTCCCATCAAAGAATCTTTAAAACATGAGATTTAGGTTCACGCTCTGTTTTGAGAATAAAAAATGGGGAGAATGGAGATGCAGAAAAGACAGGAATCACAGCTCTGCTAAATCTGTTTCCTGTACTGCAAAGCTTGAAAGTGCCTTTCTTTGTCTCTTCCCCTCTCTCTGTCTTATTTCCACCTTCTTTCTGTTCATCTGAGAGTGGATTGCGGCTAAAAAGCGAGCTCTTTAGAAACACGACTTGTTATCCTCACGTAACACATGTCTGAGAAGGGTACAGCTGGGATGATCGCACACCCTCTGCTTTCCTCTGATATAAGGGACAGAAAAATTAAAGGCGGGGAAATCTGTTCTGTTTCAAAGTGAAAACAACGACAAATATATGAAAGTTTGATTAACATAAGTAGCTTTAGAAACACAAGCTTCCTGGCAAACCATATTCAGCAGTCTCGGCTCTGCCGTGAACTCTACTGACATTTGACATGGTGACTTTTTTATCACAGCGCTTTAAAACATATCACGCATTCGGTCCCTGATACAAAATTAGTGAGCGGCTTTAGTTGAGAGGTTGATTCTAAGCTGTTTTCAGGCTGTTTATTCACAGGAGCATCACAAAAATCATTTGCTTTTGAAACAGGCGGCATCTACATTGTATTGTATGCTGACGTTACACTCCTCGGCTCTTGCATTGTTTAATAAACTATAACCAGGTGAAGCCTGAAATGCTGAGTGCATGTCTGAGTATGTATTCACGGTTGGTAAAATGATTTTGCCCACAAAACCTTGGTGAGCGCAGGCCTCACTTTCATGTGCTAGACTGACCCTGTGATGACATCATTGTCATGGAGATCCTTGCATGATGAAAGTTAGACAGGCCACCGTGACTACACACACAACAAACCACTGAAAAACGTCCAACATTTCCCTTTATTTTGGGGTTTATGTGATCAGGGATGACAGAGAAACAGCTCAGTGTGTGGCAGGAGAATGAGAGAAAACACATTTAAAGAGCAGGTCACTAAACGGGCCTGCAGGAATTTGGGTTTGCAAATGAAAACAATTTTCGAACAATAAATGTTGCAGTCCTGGCATCCGAATTAAATGGTTTACCCTTCAGTTCCATGAAGATCTGACCACATTTTCAGTGGCTGTGCTAGATGGCTATCATTCTACTGTTAAAAACAAAACAACAAAAATCAAAACAAGATCGTCTCATGCAATAAGGTCAGACTTGTTACACAAGGTTATGAACTTATTATTAGTATATTAAATATTAAAGCCATCTTTCACCCTAAAAATGTAAATTCATTTTTACTCACCCACATGTTGTATGACTTTCTTCACAAAAGGAAAATATTCTTTAATCCCTATTAATATATATTATTTATAGTAAACGGTGACCTAATTTTCTATTTTTGAGTGAACTATTCCTTTAAAGTATCTTTATTTTGTATGTTCACTGATGTTTTTTTCACAACCCTAAACCAATGTACTTGCAAAATAAAGCATTACAAAAAAAGTTTAAAAAAATCTGTCAATGAATCGGTCAATAAACTCAAATCCTCTTTGGATTAAAAACATCTGCCAAATGCATGAATATAAATGTAAAAGATCCACCTAAAAAGAACGATTCGTTCTGAATAAACAGCGCTACTTCTCTCACCAGTGAGTGGATGTAAATATTTCCAGTGAATAATGAAATGCATTCAAAGTCTTGATGAAATGGAAATAGTGTCAGATCTTCTATATTATGACATACATCCAAGTTAAATGGATTATGGAAAAGTTAAAAAAGGGCAGGGACTTCTATTCATTAATTGTTTAGAAAATATGATGAAATTTAATTGCATGCCAACTATCTTGTATTTTTATCTCAGAAAACAGCAGATTTGGAGAGAATACTTGGTTCCTCTGGTTTCAGTTTAGTGTAGCATATCTTACTGGGCCATCGTTGCATTAAACCTGGGTGAGTTTTAATCACAGTCAGGAGTCATTCATTAATCTGTCACTTTTGCTGAGGGATGCACGAAGGCCTTGGTCCTCACATCTTTCAGGACAGAACACAGGGTGGGCTTCTGAGTGTGTAATAGTAGAGCAGATACATGTTCCCTTTGCCACTAACTTAGTAGACAGGAGTGACGGCTCCCGCTAAAGGAACGGGAATGAATGTTGCACGCTCTGAATCAGGAAACAGACCAATAATCTACTCAGATAGTGACACAAAGTGTGTACGTGCCCAGGAGTCTGTATGTGTAGTTACAGCGCTCGTCGCAGCACTCCAGAATTTAATTGGACATAGCAGGCGTCAGTTCATGCAGCAGCATGTATGCGCGCCAGATCCTTGAAGGCCCGGTCGGGTGATTTTCACACGCCTGACAAGTGCAGGCTCGCAGACGAGGTGACGGGAGGCCGGTAGTGGGAAGCGTACCGCCTGATTCGCCACCGGGGCTTGCGGCCATGGAAACCGCCTCAGTCTTGGTTAAATTGTGAAGAGTAAAGGAAGTGACATGCATAAGCTGAGCGTCACGGTAATCGGTGCTAAATGAAGGACTCACACCTGAGATGCGAGCAGGATGTGACCAGACCGCGCTGTCAGCGCTGCTAGTCTCAGTTATACACACTGCCTTCAGAAATATTCACACACATCATTAGAATATCCGTCCCCATTATGAATATGGAGATTAGCGGATGGGTAGCGAGAGGAGAGAAATCTAGTTTGTATAGTGGCAGAAATGACAGGGATAATCATTATGGTAATGATGATGAAGACAATGATGTTGATTAGCGTTGATTTGGAATGCGGATCAGTGACAAGAGTTGGGCCTTATTTACCTGTGTCTGTCTGCGAGCAAGAGATGGCTCATGGGTAATGTGAAATGATGAAAGAATACGCGATATCGCCCTAGCCATGCATTAAAATACAAACACACACTTGCATACACATACAGCAAGTCACATTAACTCTGTATGCTTTTCCTCTGCTAGAATAACTATGAGATTGGTACATCTCTATGAGCATCAGTGGTGCCTCCTAAGCCGAGCCCATGTTGATTGTTTATACTCGCATAGAATAATATTTTAAGGTCTACACATATTATCATACATGCACTTAAATATTTTACATCAAAGTTCAACAGCAACAAACATTCTTTATGGAGAATTTCCTTCTCAAACTTCGTTTCCACATTACTTGCGTAGAGTGCCACTTTAATCGTACAGTAGTGTTCTTCGGAGAATCGCTTTTCCCATTCACTCTTGAATGGTTTCTCCCATACCGCAACTAAATTACTTAATTGTCATAATTTAATGGAAAATTATGAATTCTGATCATCAGAATAAAGATCTCAGAATCTCATTTACAGTTATTCTGCAAATTTTTGTGGGTGAAATCCAGTCATTTTCTTTAGCAATCCATGCAATTGGGAATTTCACATGATGGCAAAAGATTTCCCCACTCAGATTTCGGTTTCAAGTTGGTCATGTGAATTCACCGTGTTGACAAACAGAGATCTAATTGACCCTTTGCAAAGACCCGCCCCCTTTAGTTTCTTTTGCTATGTCCGACAAGCCATGCGCTCTCATGCCACAAAAATACATTGAGAAGCAAAGAGGACACTGACAACACCTCGACAGACAAGACAAAGCAGGTTACTTTTGATATAAAAGAGTTTCATATTTAAAATATTGTAATTTTTTAAAGAAGTTTAAATAATAATTACCATATAGTGGCTCATTAATGGAGAGGCTACTCACTGCAGAGCCATAACCTCCATCTCCCACCCTCTCTTGACCTACTATGGGCATGATGGTTGGAGCTGTATCCCCGAACCACACCCTAACCCTACCCATAACCCTATCTCTCCACCCGTTAAACAGGTTAAGCTCCAGTGAACTCTGCATGTGTCGCGACAGATCGCAGCTCCTAGCTTGTAGCTCCTTCAATTGGCTCGTGAACCAACCATCTCTTCATACTAGTTCATTTATAGCATCAAATAAACATGAATGGACATCAGGAGGAATGTTATTTCAAGGATGGAAAATGGCGGATTCGGGGTTATGATTGGCTAGATCGCCTGTCAATCGAACTGCCGAAGGTTCAATTGGTTTCAAAGTGATGATTTTTGCCCACAAAATTTATGAAACTAGCGCTACTTTTATGTCTATCGTATAACTGTGGACTTGTTTCTTACAAATGCAACTGCTGCCATCTTGCATCTCATTTATTATCTGCATGTGAAAAATGTCTTAGAGGACTTCAGTATTAATATTACTGCAATATTGTTTCTGTGTTCTTCATGATTGTTTTGTAGTAGATTATTTTTTTTTAGCAAAAGCTGTAAGATAATGTACAAGATTTTGGTATAATGACTGACCGTATATTAACCCAAAACTTGTTTCGATTTTGTCCTTTTCATTTTGTCATCTGCGTTGTTTTCCATATTACTGTTGGCATTGTAAACTGATTTTATTCCTTTAAACAGCATATCCCCTCCAGAGAGACTTTGGGATTATTTGAGGAAAATTATTTCAATTGGGATTCCACTTAACTTTATGTACTTGCAGCTTTAAATGATTTCTATCAGTTTGTTCAAAGCAATTGAGCTTTATCGTCACTAAAGGCTGGTATTCTCTGCCAAGCCATGTAAAAAGACAATCTCCTCACTATGAATTTTATCCTTTGGTCTGTCCAACTGCATTGGCCAATGCTCAAGCCACTAATGCACATCAGACATAGAAGATAACCATAATTATGCACACACATACACAACTCTAAAAATCTGGAAAAGAAAACTTTTGGACATTGCTTCAAATATGAAACCATTATTCAGCCCCTGGGTGAAAATGTTCCTTTATCTATATTTTTGTTTTCACAAATTCAGACCAGATTTTGATTCCAGTAGTTGTTAGACACACAGAAAAAGTGCAGAGAGCGAGAGAGAGAGATTTGGGAGTGGCTGGATATCAGTGATTTATGGGCTGAGGAGTGATGTTATCTTTGCTGCCACTTTGAAAGAAGGTTAACCGTGTTTGAATGAAGGGTGAAGGTGCTGCATGCCATTTCTTCTGTCAATTCTATTGAAAAGTATCATGATTTCTCATTATAAAACCACAATCCCACGTAGTTCAATGAATTAATATTTAAGTGAACACACCCAGTTTAATGTATAAATCTTCACCAGCTAAGAAAAAGGAGGGTTTACGAGCTCATGATCCCTGAGGGTGATAGAGGTAAACAGGTTCGGCTTGGTAGTTTGTTATTATAATGACAGAGAGATGCAGTGACCTGAACTTTATGATTTAAACAGGTAAGTGATGATACTTGAGATTGTAAGCTGATGAGATAGACTTCTATTGATAACTTTGAGTCTTTGTCTTACAGAATCGTTGGAGCACACAGACACGAGGGAACAAGGAAGATGGCTTGGATGCGATAATGGCAGCCCAGGCTCATTAGAAAAACGTACCTGTACGAACATTTTTGCAAAACTAAAGTACATAGTGCCATGTCCGTTTTGTGACAGTTTCTGTAAAGCGATACAAAGTCCAAAATGTATTTCACTTTGGTAAAAAGTGTTTTGAGGTCATAACATAATGTTGTGCAAGGAGACCTTAAAACAAGTCTTTATTAATCCATAATCTGACCCCGTAATCATAACGGAGTATGAAAATGATTAAAAGAGCTTACTGTTTTACTGCCTCTAGTGTTCATTTTTGTTGTTAACTGATATGTAAGTATTGGTACATACTTTGTGCTTTGCAAAAATGTTCCCAGAGGTATGATTTTCCATGAGATCCGTTTGGATAACAGCAGTAGCTAGCAATGTACTCAGACACAAAAAGCAGGTAAGTAGCATGTATAGCATCAGTCAAGGTCAAACGATGACTGAGGGAGTGTGTGTGCTCTTTATAGTGCTGGTGATGAGAACTAGATGAGTTCCAGGTGTGCATGGTTTGGTGCCAGGGAGGATGATGGGAAATGCAGTCTGTGACAACAGTGGGGTCCAAAAGTCCACCACCACACTGTAAAGTTGTATAAAATTTTCATTTTACCTTCCTTCACGAGGAAGCATGCCCTGATGTAAAATCCAGCATTGCTGGTCAAAAGTTATGATTTGCATGCAGAGACCAGGATGGGATGCTGGTTGCTGGTTTGTTGGTCCCCAGCATGTGAAGCAAGAGTTACCATTACTATGCTTGTCCACCAGCTAGAACAGCACTTTACCAGCTTTTACCAGCCTGGAACAACATGGAATTCATGCTGGTTTATGCTGGATTTCTCAGCATGATACTTTACAGAATACCAAAGACATTCTGAAACTTGTGCTCATTTTTCAGTTCAACTTTTCACACAAACTATTATAATAATATAATTTGTAATTGTTGTTGTCAAATTTTTGTGCTTTTTCTGTACATATTTTTGGTAAGTAATCCTAACATTTTTTTTATCATGTCGCTACTGAAAAAAAGATTAAAAAAAAATACATTTTGGTTAATGTGAAGATTATTGTCCTTGGGCTTCATCGTATAGCCACTATAGCCTGCCCATAAAGAAAACTGAAAATGAAAGGAGGTGCAAATCCCTTACTTTAAATAGTTTGTGGATAACTTAACTGTGCCCTTGCTGATATGAAGTACAGTTTCACTTGTACATGCACACAGACAGAGCAAATTCAGTAGGTGGATAAGAGCACTGGTCTCAGTAGACCCTTTTTGTGCTCATATGTGTGTGTGTGTGCACTCTGCAGAGGTATGTGTGCACATGTCATTATAGGTCGATGTGTGTGCACAGATGTTTTTGGTACCGGTCAAAAACATCACGTTAAAACTTTGTTTTTCCTAGAGCCGCGCGATTCTGATAATGGTGAAAGGACAGGATAAACCTCTCTGTCTAATGGATCTTTACTTTAAAATATCTCACAAGTACAATCTTACTAAAATAATCATGATCCTCCAATAACACCAGCTAATAAAAAAATAAGAGGATTTCTCCCTCTTAGAGCAATATAGTCTGTTGTTTATTAATTCTGAACAGTGTTCTGATTTTAACAATCCATGTAATAAAATATTCCTACACTGACTTGAGTGCAAACCCTTGTCTGATGAGTGATGTACAGAGAGATGAGAGGAGAGGATATTAATATTAACACACAGGTGACTCTCTAATGCATGTGATCTCAAACCATCCTAACAGCTCCTGCATCGCCTTTGTTTTTACAGGTTGTAAATGGAGTACTTATTCTTTTTTACTCATTATTTTCATTTTCCATTTTCAGGTGTATCTGACACCTGTTTTTTTTTGTTTGTTTGTTTGTTTTAAAGACCACAAAGTTGTGGCTCCGAACTGTCACTTGTTTTTGATGGCCAACGTCATGTTCTCTGTGACGAGACAGGCTATACATGAAGTTTAGCAAGGAGTATGTTGTGTGTGCTGCTGTCCTCTGGTTATGGTTATGTCTCAGTGGACCGAGTCTGATATGTTGACGTAAAAACCAACACATCCTAGATGTTGAACATGTCAGTTGGACATCCTTTACACATGATCTGCTTTTTCAAAATGCAGATTAAGGGATTTAAGTGCAGACTTTCATTTTTGGAAACCCTTATTTTTATCCCTGTGAGTGTCTTTCATTGCGGCAGTCGGTAATTCTCCTTTAGGGCCATTTAACCAGAGACCATCTCTTCTCAAGAAGAGCTGTCTGTAAATTTGCTCGGATTAAGGTTTTAATCCAGCTTTTAAAAATGCTAATGTATGTTTTATGCCAATTAAATCTCAGTGTGTGTTTTCTTTCATGTAAGCAACAGCTATCAATGAAATGTGGTGATCTGAAATAGGCGTGAGGCAGATTAGCCCGTTTTCCCCAGAACATAAATTTACTCCTATTCAGAGCTTCTTAAATTCATTTATTTAAATTGTGAAAAGAGTGTCTCGGAAATAACAGGCTCTTTCTCGTGTATTGGACAAATCATATGTTGTTTTAATTGACTACTACTGTTAATAGTTTTTAAATATCATATTACATGCAGGACATTTACCCACATAACTCGGTCCACAGTATACAAGTGCTGGTCATATAATTAGAATATCATCAAGAAGTTGATTTATTTAACTGATATATTTCAAATGTTTATTTCTTTTAATTTTGATGATTATAACTGACAACTGAGGAAAATCCCAAATTCAGTATTTCAGAAAATTAGAATATTGTGAAAAGGTTCAATACTGAAGACACCTGGTACCACACTCTAATCAGATAATTAACTCAAAACACCAGCAAAGGCCTTTAAATGGTCTCTTAGTCTATTTCTGTAGGCTACACAATCATGGGGAAGACTGGTGACTTGACAGTTGTCCAAAACACGACCATTGACACCATGCACAAGGAGGGCAAGACACAAAAGGTCATTACAAAAGAGCCTGGCTGTTCACAGAGCTCTGTGTCCAAGCACATTAATAGAGAGGTGAAGGGAAGGAAAAGATGTGGTAGAAAAAAGTGTACAAGAAATAGGGATAACCGCAATCCTTATGACAATAGGGATATGGCAGTCCTAACCGCAATAGGGATAGCCACAATCCTATGGAGAGGATTGTGAAACAAAACCCATTCAAAAATGTGGGGGAGATTCACAAAGAGTGGACTGCAGCTGGAGTCAGTGCTTCAAGAACCACTACACACAGACGTATGCAAGACATGGGTTTCAGCTGTCACATTCCTTGTGTCAACCCACTCTTGAACAACAGACAGTGTCAGAAGCGTCTCACCTGGGCTAAAGACAAAAAGGACTGGACTGCTGCTGAGTGGTCCAAAGTTATGTTCTCTGATGACAGTAAATTTTGCATTTCCTTTGGAAATCAGGGTCCCAGAGTCTGGAGGAAGAGAGGAGAGGCACACAATCCACGTTGCTTGAGGTCCAGTGTAAAGTTTCCACAGTCAGTGATGGTTTGGGGTGTCATGTCATCTGCTGGTGTTGGTCCACTGTGTTTTCTGCGGTCCAAGGTCAACGCAGCCGTATACCAGGAAGTTTTAGAGCACTTTATGCTTCCTGCTGCTGACCAACTTTATGGAGATGCCGATTTCATTTTCCAACAGGACTGCACACAGTGGCAAAGCAACCAGTACCTGGTTTAAGGACCATGGTATCCCTGTTCTTAATTGGTCTGCAAACTCACCTGACCTTAATCCCATAGAAAATCTATGAGGTATTGTGAAGAGGAAGATGCGATATGCCAGACCCAACAATGCAGAAGAGCTGAAGGCCACTATCAGAGCAACCTAGGCTCTCATAACACCTGAGCAGTGCCACAGACTGATCGACTCCATGCCACACCGCATTGCTGCAGTAATTCAGGCAAAAGGAGCCCCAACTAAGTATTGAGTGCTGTACATGCTCCTACTTTTCATGTTCATACTTTTCAGTTGGCCAATATTTCTAAAAATCCTTTCTTTGTATTGGTCTTAAGTAATATTCTAATTTTATGAGAAACTGAATTTGGGATTTTCCTTAGTTGTCAGTTATAATCATCAAAATTAAAAGAAATAAACATTTGAAATATATCGGTCTGTGTGTAATGAATGAATATAATATATAAGTTTCACTTTTTGAATGGAATTAGTGAAATAAATCAACTTTTTGATGATATTCTAATTATATGACCAGCACCTGTAAGTGTTAAATTAACAGATTCAATGAAAACAACTGTGTGCAGTATGTGATATAGTTTGAAATATAGTTTGATTTTGTGCAAACAAACATAAATTTGGAAAAAAAAAATACATAAAACAAAACATAATTAATTAGATAACAAATAGTCGGCAGTGTCAAATATTCTTGAAAAAAATACACAAAAACTATTGTTTGGCTTTAGAAGACAGAATAGACTACTGTAATTACTTTTATGATGCTTTTGTAATTTTTCAAGCAAGAGAGTAAACATCAACCCACTTTAAAATATATATATATATATATATATATATATATATATATATATATATATATATACATACATTATATGGAAAAGAGTGTCTCAGACATTCTGGAAAAACTTCTAAAATATTTTTGCTCTATTGGTTTAGCCTTGGTTAGTAATGGAAACCTCTGGAATGAGACGAATGCTGCGTCATACAGCACAAGAATGATAAAAGTCTCTAGAGGGATGTTTCTTTATGAGGGTATGTTGACAACATCGTCATCCAAAAGCACTTTGAATTTATGATTATGTGAGCAGCTTTCAAAGGACAGTTGTCCAAAGTAAGACAAAAGAAAAGCTGGATGCAAAGTGCTTCCAGATCTGCCACACAAACACACTCCCACTCAAACACACTGCTGCATTGTTCGCAGTCTGAGTTATTCCCGTAAACTCACATTTTTCATGTGTGGACTGGTTTGAGGTAAAACGTCATGATTTATGGAGCATTTTCATATCTATCCTTCCTTTTTCCCCCTCCTCTCTCCACCCATTCCGTTTCTAAAAACGGCCTTCGTTTTCCAGTTCAGAAGACGTACATTTTATTTCACACACCTTTCCTCTATTAAAATGTCCATCCTTGCAGCACATATGGAGCATTCATTTGGATCTGTGCTTTATTAATACTGACCTAATTTTGCATGATATATTAAAGCCGTGGCTTGTGGCACATCTGACTTTAAGTGAGAGGCGTGCGATGTGAGCACAGATCTGGAAAATGAGGCTATACTGCTCATATTAGCCTATGCTTCCAGTCAACTAATGTCCAGGGGATGCGATAGATTAGCTGACAATTCATTATAGCCAGTGTGAGGGGTAGAGGGTCAGGCCTTTCGCACTAATTGGGCTTATTGGAAAAAATCATCTTTGTAGGCAGGGTAAAATTAGCACATTATGGCTTTATTGAAATGTAATTTTGTTTTTCTTGTTGCGAAGCAGACAGGGACATTACCAGAGAATCTCATTCACACTCACACAATCCACAGCTCTCGCGGAAATGTAGCACTTGTGATGTGTTTAGGCAAAATTTGTTGTACTGCAATGGAATCTCAGGGATGGTGATACAAAGAGTGATTTGCACTGGCTTGGTGTAATTATGTCATTTGTAGTTGCTATTTGCAGCAAACAGGATGTCCCCAGTTTAAAGTTCTCTTGTGGTGGGAACCAGTCAAGTCTGCCTGCCACACTGGTAAGATCTGATAGTGAGAGACACGTCCAACATAGTGTGGTTATCTGATGGCTAGCCTCTTTTCTGCTTTTTGTCTCGTTCTTCCCTTCTCACAATTGTCTGTTGGGGATTTTCTATGGTAATTGGCTGATCGTTCCGCCAGTGGTTCACCAGAGTTGTTGTGAGGTCCTTCTCTGTGTATAGAAAAATAAAAAATAGAAAAACTTGTGCTTGTAAAGCAGCAAAAGAATAGTGTGAGGGTTTTCAGTAAGCTTAGGTTTTAGGCTTTTGAGCGTATGTCTTGTTTGCAGTTGGCTGTGCATGTGAATCAACACACAAGACTGTTTTGGCATTGTAAACACAGCTATAAAGGCCCATCAACACATCAAACTGAATTAGCATCCACACCAGCAGACAATAACATTCTATTTATTAAAAGGCAAGCACTGTAGTTATTTTGCATTATAGCTCTATATATTCGATGAATTCTGATTGGCTGTCAACTTTTTTCAGCAGAAAAAAATCATTCTGAAAGTGATTCCAATCATATTCCTCCTCTGTGTCATATAGACATTTCTATTCTCATAGAATTGGAACAATTATTTAAACTGTATAGTTACCATTATAGTTGTGAAGGGGCCTTAAATGTTTATGTGTTGTTCGGTTTGAGGTTTTCAGACTTTAATCTTATATTCCCTTTAAGAATAAAAGTTTAGATTAAAATTTCAAAGATGTATTTTGTAAGGGGGACCTTTTTAATAATGTTGTATCTATCAAACCAAATACTCTCTCACACACAAAGAAGCCAGTTATCGTGGAAATCTTTTGCAAAGCTTCATGGGATTAGCACTTTTTGATTTTCTTTTTGATTTTTTTTTTTTTTTGCGTTGAATTAACTGTTGTAATGTTGTGATTCATCTCAGGTCTGGCTTGTTGAATAACTTTCAAGTTCCTGTGGAGAAAATGAATGGGAAAACACTTGCAAGCAACCCAGGTCATTGAGAAAGTGGCCGCCCACCGTTGCGCTCTGTTCTAGGAGCGGAAAACCTTGATTCCTTGACAAAAAGCTCTACAGGAGGTTCATCAGCTCATTGTTCAGTATGCAAGTGTTTGTGTGTGGTGTCCAGGTGTGCGTATCTTTCTGTCCAAGTGTCTGATCTCACTGTAACGAAGGATGCTCTTGTTAATATTCTGCGGGAGGCACACCAAGCCATCAGGTACGATTCACTATTTGTTTCAGCATATCTGAGACACAGCCACATCAATACGGTACATTTATACCCTAACAAGAACAACTGTACTCCTTTCATCCCTCTCCTCAGGTTCCCATTGTCTACTCAATAATGAAAAGCAATTAGGTAGGTATACAAAGCCCCTTGGCATATGCTGCTTTTTGTCTCCTTTCCATCCACAGGCAAATTTTTCTGTGTTTATGGAAGACGATGAGATTCTTACAGATCCTCTGGGTCACAATCAGGACAAAGTCCGCCAGCCCTGTATTTCCCATTTTGTCGGTGCTTATTTCCATCTAAATGAACGTGTTAGCGGTAACAGGTTTGTGTGCGAGCGTGCGCGCAGTCGGCCGTCTGAAAGCTGAAGGATATGAGAGAGGGCAGCTCAGATTGTATCTGAGGATAAATTATTCAGAGTTCAGCTTCTCTATCCAATGACCCCACTAACAGAGCACAAATTATTTAGCAAGCTGCCAGAGCGACAGTGATGCTACACGCGTGAAGAGCGGCATCCCTGAGCAGATCCACGGGTGTGTGAGGCCACCGGGGGGAGGGAGGGAGACGGAGAGAGAGAGAGAGCCTTATACATATTCATCCATTGCATCAGTTCACAGATGTTCTGATTTCCCATTGTCACTAATGTCCTAGGTCTCCTCAAGCAGCAGGTTAGAGTAAGGCCTTCATTAACACGCTGATCGACGAATACTTTCTTTGTTTTTCTTTTGTCGACTGTCTCTTTGTCTTTTGAAAGAAGAGATGTATGGAGAGATTCCTGTAGCAGGTGATGAGATGATAGCACCAGGACCCAAACTTGTTCAGGGTTGTTTAGGGACACTAGCACACCGCTGATGTCTCAGGTGTCCGTTCTGTACCCAGCATTCAACACCAGCACCTGAAAGCTGACACATGCTGGGTTTGGTGGCAGACTGCCTTGTAGTTGACACCGCAGTCTAATTAAATCCTTGAATATAATAAAGTCTGAATTCAGTGGACACAATATTGATATTTATACAAGATGCATACATATTTTATAGTGGGATCATTTTCCTAATGGAAGCAAATCAACAAAGAATAAAATATGTGGGATTTCATATTTCATTCATTGCGTCATTTTTCTAAACGCGACTGCTAAAACTCATGTGCGTCTTTATATGACACAATATCAGTATTTTGTTCAAGGAGTAGGACTTGTGTTTCAGTGAGTCTGCATCATTGAAAAAATGCTTCGAGTTAAATTCATATGTGTTTGTGATTTACTAAAAAGAATCACTAGTTGCGCTGTTTGAAGTTCTCTAATAAGGACCGGCTCGTAAAAGTCATCTGCTTGAAAATGAGACTTTACATGTCATGCCATTTTCAAATGACTAAAAAAGCAGCTCATAAATGTTTGCAATTTGACTTCACTGGTCGCGTTGTATGTTTTTGAATCACTGTAAAGAGTTGGAAAAGTAATTCTCGGGAAACAAACTTCACTAGTCGCGCTCTAGTTTTGATGCATTAAAAAAATAGCTCATTTGCTTGGGAGTCGAGAAGTGTCTGGGTCATCCAACCCAGATGTCAGAAGTTATAGGCCAATGCCGCCCTGCAGCTGATTCTTAAGATTTTATTAGTCATGTCAATCACAGTACTGATTCCCTGCATCAAAAACTGATCCCTAAACCTACCCGTCACTGTAAGCTTAACCAATGAAATTAGCTGCAGGGTGGGATTTGGTGGTGGTTTGGGGGAAAAAATCGTGATTCTTCATTAACTTTGAGCATCGAGAAGACTTAAAGGCCCACTGAAGTGCCTTGGAACGTGCAGCATTATTGAATGTGTTGACGTAATTTCCACTAAAACAGGAAGACAGGGCGGGACATATCAAACAGCTCCTCCCCTTTTTAAAAATAGCCAATAGCATTTCGTTCATATTACATCCCGGAAAGACCCGCTGAGGTCGGTAAAACCTCAGTTTCCTTCTAATCTCTAACTGTTTCTCCTCCTAATCTCCTCCATATTGTTTTAAAATATAACATTCTGTGCAGAATTTAAATGGATACGATACATTTTGTGGTCTCACTGACCTGCGCATATGATCGTGAAACCAGACTTCATTTGCCTCAATGGAAAGCACTGTCTTAATCGTTCCTTATCCCTTATATAGTGCAATTATATAGTGCGTTATGGCTAACATATTCATACTAAAAGATAAAAAAAAACTTACATTTTGATTTCAGGGGGACTTAAACTGTCACACCTAATTCTTTATCATTTACTTCTTATTTTTGTTTTTTTTTATGCCTGAAACAAACTCAAAACCTACCCTTATGCCTAAAAACCCTTTCATTCAGAAACCTATATGCAACAAATCGGATTTCCAGGGTGACACAGGGATGGAGAGTCACTGTAGATACAGTATTCATATCTATTGGGAGTCACAAGGTGACATATTGGACATAGGCGTGGCTTCTGATGTCACACTTGGATGTGGGTGGAGTTGGATGTCCACCGCAGGCTGCAGCGAGCCCTACTTGGAAAATGAAATTTCTGTCATTAAGTACTCACCCTCATGTCGTCCCAAACCTGTAAGACCTTCATTCATCTTCGGAACACAAATTAAGATATGTTTGATGAAATCCAAGGGTTTCTGATCCACACATAGGCGCCAACGTCATTGCACCTTTTGAGGTCCAGAAAGGTACTGAAGACATCATTAAAATAGTCAATGTGACTGCAGTGTTTCAACGTTAATGTTATGAAGCGACGAGAATACTTTTTGAGCGCAAAAACAAAACGAAAATAACAAATTTATTTAACAATTTGAACTATTGTAATACGCAGTTGACGTAGTGAACGCAGCGCAGGCTTCCAAGTATATGTCCGAGCGCCGACTCAGTATTGGCCAGCTCACGTGTTCAGTTTCGGCCAATAAGGAGTTGTAGCCTATGTCCGAACACAAAGACAGGGTATAATGTTTTTTATTCACTTTAAAAGAACCAGCTCATAAAAGTCATTCGCTCAGGAATTGACTTAGAGTAACTGGTCATGCTGTATGTTTTTGATCCATTATAAAAGGACCAGAAGAGCCAGTCTCAGGAACTGGACTTCATTGGTTGTGTTGTATGTTTTTGATCCACTAAAAAGAACTGGCTCATGAAAGTAATTTGCTTAGGAAGAGTCAAGCTCGGGAATTGGACTTCACTGGCCACACCTGAAAATACAGGGAATAACTGCCACATGTCTATATGCTTAGCCTAAATCAGGATAATAAAAAAAAATACTTGAACAATGTTTGACCCAGGATGTGAAGAGCCCCTGTTAGCATAGAAGTGGCAAAATCATTGAGCTTTGGTCCAATGACAGCATGTGCATAAACAGCCTAAAAATATTTAGTGAAAATCTAGAGTAAAAATAACAATTTCTAACTCTCCAGTGTGTGAAATGTCAATCTGTTTTTGTCTTATGACCAACACACCAGAGGAGAGAGAGAGAGAGGTGTTGGAGGGTGGTATGGCATTAGGTCTTGATCTTATTAGCAGTGATTGGTTCTCTCAGACCTCACACTTGGTTAGGGCTGTAATTGCCTCTGGCAGGATTGGGGCTGTAACCGTGGCGATCGGAGAGGAAAGTGCCATGCCTTTGTTTGCGGCAGCCGCCACATGGTGTTGTGTGTGGCACCAGCTTTGGGGAGATGATGGTTATAACCGTGGTGCTGCCTTTTAAAATCATTTTAATAGGGAGTGCGTTTCACAGGCAAGAGCTCCGAGGCTTGGGAAAGCAACATCACAGAAATGGGGTTTCGAAGTTCAGCCCAGGAGAGAAACACGGAGGCAACGATGGAGAAAGGCTGCCACCTGCTGATTGTGTGCTGAATTACTGCAGGCGACAAAGAGAGTGTATCTGTCCGTGAATACACAACATGAAACGGCTTTTAAGACTTGTTTTTGTTTTCAAATTTGCTAAGCAGTTTGGCAGCTCAGAGGAAGGGGCCCAGAAACACTATTTATTTGTCTTTGTTTTATGAATAGACATAATTTCAATCGCCTTGCTCATATTGCCTTCAGCTTGTCTGCAAACGCTTCTGCAAAACGTGAACACTTATTCTATCAACTGCACTTTAACTGATCCTGTTTTAATTGCTCTTTATTTGCTGTACGTATATATTTATTTATTTTTTGCATTATTCAAAATACGTTAGTGACTGTATATGGTGTCAATCGCGCAAACACCGAACCTTCATTTCTGCTCTTCTAATGAAGCTCGTTAAGTGTGATTTAGGCAAAAGCAGTCGACTGCCGATGCCTCTCAAACAGAAGTCGACTGCCTATGCCTAAATCACACTTAAGTGCAGCTTTAAGTAGACGGGCTCGCCGTTCCCCTACTGCGTTAAGTGTCTAGGTTAATTTAATTCAATAATCCCGATAAATGAAATAAATCCCTTTTGGGACACCCATCTTTGGTTAGCGAGATAATGCGAAATGAGGTTCTGAGAGAAAAATTAGGACATTATGGTTGATTGAGCTTTAACAAAAAGAGGAAATATTAATACCGAGATATCCTTTATGTTTATAATTTTAGTTTAATGAATGGGCGCATCCGTGTGGAAAAAATAATCAGAGGGAAAAAATGGAAGAGAGTAGATTGTTAGGGGCTTAGTTTGAGAACGAATTAACATTTAATCCAATCCCAATGCAAATTGTTTCACTTAAACTTTTCGTTTCATTTTTCATTTTATGACTTATGCTTTTGCCTGTGTTTCAACAGAAGTCTGCGGATGAAGCTAATAGTAAAGTGTAAGATAGGCTATACTTGTTGCAGAGTATCTAACTTAAGAAGTGTTTGCTTTTAAAAAATGGATATAAAATATAATTTTACAGTGAGACTATATTCACATCACATAACTTTGACATATTTATTCGAAATAAACGGTGTTTTTGTTTTTTGAGAAGGCTAAGTCTACATGCCTTCATTCTTCTGCTAACCTATTACAAATCACATAATCCCAATCCTATACCAAGCCCTCTACCTTGCATATTATGAGCTAAAATAATAATAATAATAATAATGTTGGTATTGGGTTATACCATTGTGGCAAAGGCATAATAAAATTTCAAGAGAATGAGCTTGTGGAAAAATACTTAAAAATAGCCTGTGCATCTCTTGAAAATCAGTCATGTTGAGGACCTATTTGACAACAAGAAGAAAAAAACTTAAAGCAAATATATTTAATACGATCTATAGATAAAAAAATAATGTAATAGCCTACACAGGAAAGTGCCATTTGACATGCACCATGATATTCTGTAATGCCCTCAGAAGCCTGTATAGGCCCTGTAGGCTACCTATAGATTATGGTATAGTAGGTTATCATAATCACGAGTGCACGGGCTTCTAAACGGGTTAAGTTATGTTCATATGGTCTTCGACATAAGCCAAGCGGTAGCTGTCCAGAATGCTGTTTGGGGCTTGAGACATCGTCTTACACAGACGGCTCGATGTGAAAATAATAATGCTGTATTAGAGCGCCCTCTAGTGTCCAGAAGCTTTTCTTCAAGTCATATTTACGTTCGGGTTATAAGCAATATTTCCCCTGATTAATTATATTCCCAGAGTACGTTACTTTCTACATTTAGTTATTGATTAAGACCGGCACATATTAACGACGAATAAATGAAAGTGCTTTGTTTAGGCGTCTCATCTCTTGCTCCGCTCACAGTGGGGACAGGTGCTCTCACTAAGTAATATTGAATGAGCTGTCCTTGAGCATCTGTTGTTCCACCAACTCTCAAAGGTAATCACAGTAATGGACGTCTAAGTTATCTACATACACACATAAATAAATATGTTTCCGAAGAGACTCGCTCGCTAATCAATCGCGCGCTACATCTGTTGGTGGAGGTTTGGGAAGCGCAGCGGAAGATGAACGCGCAGATCGATGCCTGCAGCCAATCAGAGACGCTCACTGCAGCCGCGAGACACGCTCATTAGTTACCCGGATCTGGAAGAAAACACACCAGTGTCCAACATAATGAAAATAATAACAGCACAAATAAGATCGAGAGAGAGAGAGAGAGTCCCAGTGCTGGCTGGTCCATCTAAATAGGCCTACATGTCAAAATAATTAAAATTATAAATATACATTTAAATAAATAAGTGATTAAAATGCTACAATTAATTTTTAATTACAATGACTTACAGTTGAGGTATATAAGAAGAACTGTTGTGGATAGAAGTCAGTAATGTCCGCCCATGCATTAAGTCAGTTGTAGTCTTGTGGAAGTAAGCGCAAATGAACCATTACCATTAATGCTCAGAACAATGGTGATTTGTATCCGAAGTTTATCTTTCAGTATCTTTTTTCATCTTTGTTATAGAATATATAAAATGCTTTCTGCTGTCGAAATATGCCACACAGTATGTCATGTACAGGCATAAATAAAGCTTAACATGACATAAGGAGTGATCTATCCTCTAGAATACATAAACTTTAGTGAATTTACACAAGGAGCATATGTTCAGATGTCTAATTCACTCCTGTTTAATATGGTGACACGGAGACCTCGGATAAGTCATAGTGCTTTCTCTGTCCCTGCTTTTGAAGGTTGTGCCAGAGTGTCTCCCTGTTTCTCTAGGAGCCTGTCTGAATCTCATAAGAACTCATCTGCCTCAAGACTGACAGCTCAAGCCTGACTTTTTGGGCTAACCCCTGCTGCTGAGCAATATTCATAAATTTAATTTCCAATCTTCTCTGCCTTTTATTAGTTTGGGTGTTATTAAATGAGATTGCTTCATCTTAATATATATCCAGCGCCAGAGAACGTGTCTGGGAGTCGGTACTCAAATCCAATAACATGGCCTGTACTTAGTGCACGGCTCTAATAAATGGTGGCGTGTGTGATGCATATGCGGACATAGAGCCCACATCACTAACTTGCTCATTCATACTGCAGACAATAATGTGTGCAGTCTCTTTCAAAGCAACTCTGCCCGAGTCTAAAAAAAGAACGCAGAGAGCATCCGGCCTAAAGAGAGAATTCTTCATATCGTCTGTGCATTGGTTATTAAAAGTGAGTTTGCCTATGTTTTTGATTAAACCTGTTGTGTTGACACTAGTTTCGTCGTTATAATGTTATTCTGTGTACAGATCTGTTGAGATGAGCTTTGCATAATATACTAAAATAGGACTATCATTCATGCTGACTGCACACAACTGATTATATTTCATTTCATTACATTTAATTATCGATTAGCTTTCAATTCACAAAAATCTTCTTAGGAAAGAGGTTAAGAAATGTATTACGATAAATTCTAAGAAGTTCACTTCTTTCAGTTTTCTTGAAAAGAACTTATTTTTCAACACAGAAGTAAGATATTTTCTGTTTATGTGTGAGACTTCTGTTTCATGAGCCAGTTAAAAATGATCATGCTCGCACGTTAAAAGGTAGAAAGATAAAATGATAAGTCAAGTCAAGTCAACTTTACTTCTATAGAGCTTTTTACAATGCAAACTGTGGCAAAGCAGCTTTACATTAATAATTGGCAAATCCTTTTTGGCTGCACAGCATCTCCCAAAGAAAATGGTGTCATTGTCCAGCTTATTGTCTACATTATTGATTCATTATGTTGCAAAGATCAATAGTTATTAGTCTAGTTAATTTATGTATATCAGCACTGGAGAAAACAGTGACGTAATCGTCTCAGCTCAGTTCGCACACATTGGTGCCAATGCAGGCATACCAGAAACACAGCTAAATATCAATCAAGCAAGCATAACCTGAATACTTTGGCTCTGGTTTTTGCACTTGTTTGCTTCAGATTTGAATCTCCTCTGATGGAGTAGTATTGACCAGGTGGTGCTGTCACAAAAAAACTTGGATCCTAGAAATACTGCCCTTGGACTGCTATCCTAAAACTATAAGGCCTTCAGAATTGCACGTTTATACTATTGGAAAACTCACGGATCAACTCGATAGAAAACACCTCAAAGGTCATATTTTTGCACTGCCTTCGTAAAAAGCGTGCGCCATGTTTTTAAAGAAAAAGTTACTCTTATACTATGTTTTGTGAATCTGGCTCTGTCTGCTCTGCAAATTCTTAAGGTCAGCATGAAACGGAGGTTGCGATAGTCTTTTCATCCCTGTTGTGATGTATATCTGAATGAAACAACTTCTCAAAAGAGAAAAAAATGTAAGGTGGGACATGATTTTGTCCACCAGGAATTGAATGTATCTTTACATCGTGGTTTGCTATTGCCGTGATTTCGTGCGAGTGACTCAAGTCATCAGAGAGGAGAAGAGATGTCGATGCTTATTGTGATCAAGTATGTTGAGGGCACAAAAATAAAAAATAAAATAAAGGTGTGCACAGATAAATCATTTGTAATAAAAACTGCAATATTCAATAAAAAAGAAAAAGAAATTTTCAATAGATTCTAATTGCATGTGACTTTAACGACACATGCTTCTTTCCTGTTTCTAGTATAACACTGTGGATTCTCTCTCTCTCTCTCTCTCTCTCGTCATGCAAACACAACTGACCCATCGTGCATCTCAGTTATGGTATCAATTTTAGAAAAAAAAACATCAGAAGACTTTAGTATTAATTTTACCCTAATATTGCAAATCACACCCTATTAAAATAGTATAAATAGCATGATAATAATTTTTAAAAAGTGTTCTATCACAGTGTTCATCTTCTCTTTGTAGGCCTACTTTGTAATGGACGCACTAAGGTAATGTGTAAGATTCTAACATAATTTCAGCTCAGATCACACCATGTCCACGTATGCCTGTGTAAGGTGGAATAATGGTCATTATCTGAAAATAAATCCCTTGCACAGGAGGTTTTGGTTGTGTTTAACCACAGCTGAAGAACAGTACATTGTCTCCCCCCTTTGTCCGTACTTAGACACAGCAGTCTCTCTTTCTCCTCTTTCCTCTTCATCTGCATCACAGGTTGCCTGTTCCTGTAAAGGTTGCAGCTTAGAAAAGCTTAGTCTACTCTGTGAATGACCTTTGCTTTTAATATGAATATTTCTATTTCATTATTACTATCGTATAGTAAAATCTATGCACATGATCGGGCACAATAGATCTCCTTTTCATTAGTGCAGTAAAATGCCAGCCCGGCAGTGTAAGGGACTTCCAGCCCTGCCAGATTATTTGCTTCTCCGTCTGCCCTTGCTACCTCAACCACCTCTTGACAATGAGAATTAATATGCGTGCAGTTCTGCTGCTCTCTATTCTCGCTGGAGTTCAATAGGCAACTTTATCAGGGGGAACATTATTGAGAGCTTTGCCGAGAGCTTCTTCATCACACTCACATCTGAGCCTGCCCAACACTTGTCACTGTCAATCACAAGGTGATAATACACTGAAGATTTCCTCATTTGGTTTAATAAAATCTCCAGGCTTATTTGAACTGCAGTCATTATAGCAAATAATTGCTGCATTGAGGTGCTAGCCGGGCCATAGCCTAAGGGATAAGACAAGACTATTGCTGTGTGTGGGACTCGGTTGATGCTTTTTTCCCCTCCTCTTTCCTCTCCCCAGTTGTGCATATTCCAACAATGAATATTGCATCTGAATCCAGCTCTGGCTTTTCTTATTCAAACTAACATTGTTATTACTTATTATCTAGACGTGAAGTCATTCGTTCTGCCTGCTTTATGGCTTTTGCTGTCGTGGCATATTTCACTGGGGGGCTGCCAATTGCAATTTTTAACTGTCATCTAAACCAAATTGCAGATCAGAATAAGCAGGCCTTTGGTGTCTCAGAGGAGACACAGAGTGATGGAGAGGATGAGCACAGGATATTTTTCATCTGCAGTTTCAACACAATGGCCTACTGAGTGGATGTTTTTTTAGGAAGTTTGGTTCATTAATCAGTACTAACAGAAAAGGGACAAAACACAAACATTAGTGTTGCCTTTTCGCTTCAAACAACGGTCTCAGGAAGCAAAACTTTGTGCGAAGCCTGTTGGAAATCCATTATTTCAAAGTCTTGTCGAGTTAACGTTCAAAAAGCATTTTAAACAGGTCTTCCTGCTCATGTTAAGGTCTAAATGGATTTTTGCTCTGTTGATCTCTCTTTGTCAGAGAGCGGTCAACACAGATAGTTGAGCTCAGACATTACAGCCCACGAGAGATAGTGCCAATGTACCACAAACTATTTCATAGCTGAACATATTACAAATTCAGTGTTTACATCTTTTTACTCAGTGTTTGGCTGTCATTAAAAAGATCTGGTTGAAACCACATCAAGACCATTTTTTAAATTTGCTATAGACAAAGCAAACGGCCATTTTCGTTAACGTTATTAACACATCCAGGTCAGGTAGGCCAGACGGTATTAGCATTTGTGGCTGAGAGCAATCACCTTTTTCACTTCCAACATTTACATTTTGGAAATGCCACTGGAATCCAGTCAAATTCATTCTGCCAGTGACCTTGCTTTGTTTACTGGCTGCATCAAGAAACCACAGGCCAATTACTTGTATTAACAGACTGTGTTGAAAAACAAAATGGAATCAGATAATTAAACAATAATTAAGTCAATAATTAGCTTCCACTTTCAGTCCTGGACAATGTCATTTCCGTCAATTAGGTAAATCGGTGAAGCAGTAAATTACTTTTTCTTTTTCCCCCTATGTGTTCCACATAAATTATTATTAATCAATCAATCAATCAATCAATCAAGCAGTTACAGTGCAATTACTCTAGAAATAAGCAGGAAAACTCATATGTTACTGCAGTAGACCACCATGAAACTGTGAACCATGTAATGACATCATCATCATCATCAGCAGTCTTCATCATTACTGTACTGCTTTTCAAAGTAAAAGCCTTTGTGCGCCTATTCAGAGAGGATTAAATTAGGCAGTCATTTGGGGAGATTGTATTTGACTCCCTCTGTGGTCCTAAAGGGGGCATTGCAAAATTAGTCAAATCTGTTGCAAATATAATCTGAAAAAGCATTTCCTTCTTCACGATAGAACCCTGGATGTGGAAAATTTCTCATTTTTAGTAAGGTAACTCATGGGTTAAAATATTTCACCCTCAAACGACGTGTAAAAGCGCAGTAATATTTGAGGTGGATTGTTTTACAAAACTAATATAAAGAAAAATATTAGATCTGCCTATTATTATAACATGCAATTTATATTAAATTAAAGTAATGGTTAACTTTACAAGGTGCATTGAGACTCGTAATAAATTAACTTCTTATTATTTATTATACAGCAACTCATGAATCTGTTTTTAAATTCACATAAAAGCATGATTAAAAAGACCAATCCTAACTTACTACCTTGGTCATGATAAGCAAGGAAAAGCGCCAATAGAATCACCGCGAGTCTCTATAAGCCAATGACAGAACGCCGATCTGCTCCGTGGCGTCAGTCAACGGGGAGGGTGAATGCGACGTGTTTTAAAAACGTGCGAAATGTCCTGAGTTTAAGCACGGTAAGTTTCTTAAAGTGCATTCAAATGTAGAAATGTTTATGAACGTTTAACGGAGATACGCTCATGCTATTTCATACTGTGAGATCAATTTTACAACTCGCGTCTATTAAAACGCTCAGCTCACAACTGATTTAAAAGCATTTCCGCAGTACGCTTTGCGGCTGATGTCTTTCCCAGACGATTTTCCGTCTATAATGATCGGTATGTGCCAAATATTTGTTGGCTCAACGTTAACCTGGAGACATTTAACCTTGCGGATTGTTGTGGTGAAAATTTGATTGGGTGAAGGGCCTGTCACTCAAAATGAAAGCCAATCACCGTCCCTCAGTTGTGTTTATGTCCCGCCTTTTCCTGTCAAGTTAGTTAGAGGTGTGTTCGGTATTTGTCTGAGATTATTCGGATAACAGTGTCGTCGGTGATTTGGTTAACTGTGCTGAATTAAAAAGCAGTCTCAAACTATTTCACATCTGGACAAGTTACCGTGTAACATGTCTTCAACCAGGTGACATTATTTGGCGCAGGTAAGTGGAAACCCGTTAGTTACGGAGGTTTTGCTAAAAAAAGGGCTAGTTACAAAATACCATGTCAGTAACTTAAACTCTGCTTTAAAAATCTGCTTTATCGAACGCTAAAGTGTAGTTGTCACAGAACACCGCTGTCTGCTGTGCGTGTCAGGTAAAGATTGAGGCAGTATGTTTGTCTTTTGAGTAGTCGGAGCTCTTGTTTCTGGTTGAGGCGGTTCTCCCAGTGTCCCAGGCGTTGACATGTCATGTTACTGCTAAAATGTCACTCGCCTTGTTTTTAATTTTATATGAATCATATAAAGCATGCTTATGTGTTAGGTTCATGTTTGTCTTTTAAAACCTTGCTAGATCTGGCTGTAGGTGATAAGTGAAATAAGTAAAACGTCTATCAAAAAATAAATAAACAAATCAATGAATAAAACACCGATTGAAGTAAATAAATGCAAAAACTGAAATGAATAAAAAAAGTCTTAAATTACTATAGGGAGAGAAAAAATGCAGTAACATATTTTTAAAGAAGTTTTACACATTTGTGAAATTGTTCCCAGTATAAGTGGAGTGTTTATACATACAAATATATCACTGACTTAAATTTTAGGATGTGGGTCCCTTGCGTGAGGATGATCATATTTGGCATCTGAATGATTGAAAACCCCTGCATTATACTGTAGCTCACTGAAGTTCTCACTAGCGCGGACAACAACATGGTTATTGGGGATTGGATTGCCACCAGCTGCCATAGAGCATCAGGTTGCCCATTGTGTTTTCCAAATGTCCGGGCTCTCATCAGCACTTTTTCTTTCTTTTTCTTTCTCCCACAGCAAATTCTTCGGATGCCACCAAAAAGTGGACAAGCATTCACCTATCAAGAGCTCAATGAGTAATGAACCCATTCTGGACCATGTCGACAAACGCTGGTCGTAAGGTAAAGTTTGGCCGTTCTAAAGGTCTGCGCTGGCTTTAAATTGAAGCCCGAACCCGCCTCGTAGCCGAGAGAGTTTGACCTGATCCCACCCGACCGGTACTGTTAAATTTGAAGCCTGAACCCGAAAAATGCTTTCTTACAAAAAGTAAATTTTTGTAATATGCTGTATTTTCAGGATTGTGTGCAAGAGAAGCTATAGTAAAATGCACACAAATGCAGAGTGACCTCTGCTGTAGAGTAGCCTACCTGTCTCGCTATCGTAAACCAAAGTTTTCAAGTCCCGCAGGTAACCGCTGACCTCTTTATCGGTTATACTGACAAGATCATAATTCTTCCACAGTGCAGCTTTCACTGCATCATTTGTGTTCCCTCATTGTGTGTCGTTCCGTCTGCCGTGTTGTGACCGAAAGAGTGTGAGAGCATATGCGCGAAACAATTTGTGTTAAAATGATGGTCAGGTAGCAGACCTCGATGTCTACTTGTAAACACCTTTGACCTCTTTGTCCTATTGGTTATTTCTGGCCTATTAAACCAGCTTGTGAATCAGCTTGTGAGTCTGTGGAGGTTGACCAAAAAAAATATTCTGCCAGATAATGTGATGCAAATGTAAAAATATTTAGTGGGCATAATTTTCATGTTTTTAAACTTGAGGAACTGCACATTGTTATTCGGAATATGCCAATGTCCTTTCCCTGAAGTCTAAATGCACTGACTAAGAGTAATGGACTGTTTTAAAACGGGTGACTTCAATAAGGAACTCACGTGGGAGGCTCAGGGTTTAAAGGTGATTTCACACAGATCAGCCACTCTAAAGTCACAAGCTTTTGAGGTGGAGGACATGTCTCCTAAAGAACGATTGAGGCTAGTGACTCATTCTTCTAGAAAAACATTGATTTGTTTAGAAGTTATGGTTGTTTTAAACTTTTGCTGAACTCTGATAGTTGCAGTGACTAATGCTTTTGATTTATTAAAAGTAAGTTTATTTGTTGCAGACTACAAAGGGGTTGTGTGGTCCTGACTTTGGTGTGGCGTGGCATTGCAGCTGTCATAAAGACGTTAAATTCAGCTGTTTCTTAACAGACGCTGACTCATGACCCAACTGCTCTTTTATTGATTTATGATAGACAGTTAGACTAGCTGATTGAAATGTTTTTTAAAGGTGTATTTGACTGTATTCTGTGACTTAATTCAGCTGTTTTTTGTTGTCGTTGGCTTTATTAAAGGCTATGTGCTGAATAGCTGAATCCGTTTGCTGTGTTAGTTATTCCTTTCATTAAGCCCCAGGCCTCTACTGCTTGGGAATTTCTGGTGTCTGATATTTACCTTCGTCCTGGGCTTAGGTCTAACAGCGCAAGATATTTATTGGTAGATCAACGCATAATTATTAAGAAAAAAAAATGTATTCCAATTTTGTGGAAGAGTTCTGTGATGTGGATTTCTAGTGTTTTTATAATGGGTAAATGGCATGAATTGTCAAGATCGCATTTTGCTCAAATTCAAAAGTGAATCAAAGAGATATGATATTGTCAGATGTTTTTGTGTGTGTAAATTTCACTCCCTGATTCTACTAACTGTTTTACACCTTTTTTTTTTTTTTTTTTTACACAAAGGTATAATCACATAAGGATGACTGTTTAGTTCATGAACTAGAACATTTATTGCAATGGAAATTTATTTCTTTGAAGAAATGGTCCTGAAATGGTTGAGTACTAGGGTTGATTTTATGACCATCTAGTAGTGATGGTCAATAGTGACCACCAGTGCAACAGTGACTTTTGCAAACAAAAGGAAAGATTAACAGAACTATTAAATAAGCATCATTTGTTTGTTCGTGCGTGTGTGTGCAGAGATCTGACGGTGAAGAGCAGAGTGGTCCAGGGGAGCAGAGAGCCAGTCCAGCTCGTCCTCCGTTTAGTAAGAAGCAGCTTCCCTCCATCCCGAAAAATGCCATCCCCATCACTAAAGCTGCTTCTCCGGCCTCTTCTACACAGTCTGCCAATGGCACCCATGCCTCGTACGGCCCTTTCTACCTGGAGTACTCGCTTCTTGCTGAGTTGTGAGTTGGGTTTTGTGGGTAATTGTACAGGAAGTGGGCACACCACAGCGCCATATATATGGAAAAATAATTTATGTTCTCACCAAAAGTCACCTTCGTTGAACAGACTTGCAGCACCTGTGAAAAGATTGGAAACATTAAAATTTAAAAAAAATGTTTTTGAAAGAAATCCCTTATGCTCACCAAGGCTGCATTTATTTAATGAAATAAAGTAAAATCCGTAGTATTGTGAAATATTACAATTTAAAGTGATTGTTTTTCTAATTTAATGCATTTAAAAATTCAAATAATTATAATGACAAAGCTGAATTTTCAGCATGACTACTCGAGTCTCCAGAAATCATTCCAATGTGCTGCACAAGAAACATTTATTATCAAAGTTGAAAACTGTTTTTTGCTGCTTAACATTTTTGTGGTAATATTAAAATATAAATAATTTTATTCAACAAGGATGTATTAAATTAATCAAAAGTGACCATGAAGACATTTTTAATGCTACAAAAGGTTTCTGTTTAATAAATCCTTTAATAAATGCTGTTAATTTAACTTTCTATTCATCAAAGAGTCCTGAAAAGTATCCCCATTCCACAAATGTTAAGCAGCACAGCTGTTGTCGTCATTGATTAAAAATAAGAAGAAATGTTACCTGAGCACCAAATCGGCATATTGGAATGATTTCTAAAGGATCATGTGACAAGCAAGACTGGAGTAATCATAGGAATACATATCATTTTAAAATTAAATTATTATTATTTATTAATTTTTGTTTTTATATTTATATAATTTGGTTATATAAGCATAGAATTTGTATTTTCCCTGGAGTTACTGTAGCCACACTTTGCACTTGTGCAGTATTTTTTTTTGAGGTGTATGGTTTAAATGGACAATTATGACCTCGTCTCTGTTGCAGCACACTGGTGATCAAGCAGAAGCTCCCTGGTATCTATGTACAGCCTTCATACAGATCAGCACTGAGTAAGAATGTCTTCCTCCACCCTCACACAGAATGTTCTTATGCTGCATTCCATTCTACTCTAAAAGAATTTCCAACTTCCTGCTTGGAAAAGTGGAGCAGAATGTGCAGTTGATTAACTTCTACTTGGAACCTTGTGTGGACTTCTACGCTATGTCAGGATGAGAGTGCATTGTCATATGAATATACTGGCATGATTTGTGATAAATGCACAAATTCAAGGAAATAAAATACAATATGCTCTCACACGTGCAAAACAAATGCCAGGAATGATGGAAACCATTTTTTGAATGGAATGCAATGTTGGTCATTGTGTGTTTCTGGATAATTTGTGGAATGATCAAGGTTCAATAACTGAGCTGAAGAGTTAAATTGATTGCTGTATTGCTGATTGGCTCTGTCAAGTATACAGCAATGAATTTTATTTGTTACAGTGTGGTTTGGAGTGATTTTCATTCGACATGGCTTGTACCAAGATGGTGTGTTTAAGTTCACCGTCTACATTCCCGATAACTACCCAGACGGAGACTGTCCTGTAAGTATACTGTAGTATACACTTCACACTCCTCTTTCCACTGAATTTTGTGCTGTAACATGACCTGAATACTGCTACTTGTGTTCAATCTGTGATGGTATTGTGCAAATGAATTTATCACTATCAGTATTATCGCAGGATTGTTCAAATGTGCTGGAAATGTTTTAGAAAAAATACTGATATAGTGAAATCATTTCAAAACCGACACCGCAAATAAAATTAGCAGCTTTTGGATCTCAGGAGTTTTTCCGAGGGCATGTCAACAGCCATTAAAGCATTAAATTTTTAGTGAAAATGAATGACGGGCAATATCCAGCATGGGGTCTGTGTGTTTTGAAGCCAGCAAAAATTGCAGGTTAGTGTATAAAGTTAGTATTATGGCTTTATGTATGGTCGGACACTTGCATTTGTCATTTATATTAACATTATACAAAAATCAAGCTCAAATTGAGTTATGAGTGTTTGTTTTTTTCTAATATTACATACCATTGAATGTCGGATATTTGTGTTTTGTGTGTCGTTAGACTGGCTGCATATAAGACAGTAAAATGCATCGCATTAGTTTCATCAACATGCAGGTTACAAAATTTATTGTAGCTGTGTGGGTGCTCAGTTTTTCCTGATGTTTAAAGAGGACCGGATATGCAAAACTCATTTGTTTTTGAACATAATTATGTGTGTGTGTGTGTGTACACACAACCACCCTATTGTGGTAAAAATCCATCCCCAAATCGGTTTCTCAATTAGCCTTTCAAGAATGTACTCTAGTCTGACGTCACATTGGAACAAGCCGCTCCCATGACTGGTAACGAAATCTGCCCTATTAGCTTAGCTCCTCCCCTGAGGTATCTGTACACAGTCATGTTTATCTCCACACCAGAGCATTTAACACCAGCATTCAGGAAAATATATTCTTATTGAAGCTACTTATTATTCAGTCAAGACCAGTGAGTGATTTTCTGTTTTTCTTTTGTTGCTCATATTAACAACATGTACATAAACACAGGATTTTCAGCCCCGCTGTTTACGTTCACACATTGACATAACCAGTTGTTTATGTGAACCTTGTTTTTGACAGTTTAAGTGCAATAACGCATAAAACAGAATTTAGTTTAATACTCATGCGACGCGCTGTCTGACAGCCAGCATTCTGTGCTCTTGCTTCAGATGTGTACGCTCAGAAGACTATATATCAGAAGTTTAAACCGCAATGGCTTTAATGCATGTAAATAATTAACTTTCATGATGACATAGAACTGCGATGTCCCATGAGCGTGACGGTGATAGAGATGATAATCAAAACCAAACAGGTGTTTTGTTGGTTTTTGGCAGAGTATCCAAGGCACGAGCTGTAACGGCACACCACTATTCTTTGAGGCCGGTGGCAGCAGCTCATTTGCATTCAAAGATACATGTGTGAAAACTGCATGTTTTTGCTTCCACTCAAAAAATGGGCATGGTATAATAAATGACCTATTTTCAGCTGAAATTTCAAACATATTCTGGAGACACATGAGACTTGCATCTTGTGAAAAGTGGCCATTTGTACTAAAGGGAATCCATTATGCCCAAGTCTTATGTTATGAAAGATGAAGTGCTATGCACTGGCTATATGACTAGCAATTATTACTGTTTGCGACATTATCAAGTCAGCAGAGGTGTTCATTTTATTTATCTTTTAATTACTTATGTTTTAAATAATTCTTATTTGCTTATTTTTAATTTTCTATGTCTAAAACAAAAAAATCTCACAGATGTTAATAAATACTTAAGTCATAAAGTCTGTTCAATATAAAACCAAATATAGTTAATCAGTTATTGTTAATGTTTGGAGAAGAATATCAAAATTAATTGTTCAGAAGGCTTTGGAAGTTTTCACTATGGTCATATCTATTTGTACTCTCAATTTGCAGTCATCAGAAGAGCTGATATGTTTTTCTTTTCTGTTGCATTTGTGCGTGTTCTTTCAGAGGGTTGTTTTTGACACCCCAGTTTTCCACCCACTAGTGGACCCGGTCTCTGGCGAGCTAGACGTGAGGAGAGCTTTCACCAAATGGAGGTCTGTTTAAAAAGAAACGAAATCATGCCAATCAAGTACTTTGAATTGAATGACAGCAGTGCTTTGTTTACATACAACTTTGCCAAGGCATCATTGACAAAACGAGTAATGACAAGAAAAAGAAAATGTCCAGTATAGCAATAAAAATCGTATAAAAGTCAGGTGCCAAGTAATGAATAAAAATAAGGTGATTAATAATATCTAAAGAGACATTTATCCTTTTGCCTCCCTGGTATTGTTGTAATCTAAAGGGGCTCAAGGTTATTTTGACAATCTTTTGTGACTCTGGGAAAAGGTTTTGATTTATTTATATTTCTCTGATTTTGCAGACGAAACCACAACCATATCTGGCAGGTCCTTATGTATGCTCGCACAATCTTCTATAAGATCAACACCATGGATCCGCTCAACCCAGAGGCTGCTGTGCTGTGAGTAGTCGATTCCGTATAATTTCAGCTCTTCCCAGCACGAACACTTTTGACAGTGACTAGATAGTGTCAGTCACTGAATTTGTGTCTGCTTTACAGTAAAGTAACCATAAGCTCTCTCTCTCGTGTTTTTTGGGCATTCCCTGTGTTAGTCTGAGCTTATTTTGACTTCCTGTGCGTCTGAAGACATGATGCTTAGTCTAACCCCAGACCCCCCCCCCCCCCACACACACACACACTTTGCATTCGTTTCCTCTTAGCTGTGGCTCCTTGTAGTTAAGAGCTTGTTTTGAAGTCCTGTAAACTTGACTGCTTTTGCTTACTAATATCAGTGCTGTCTGTGCAGGTATGACAAAGACATTCAGCTCTTCAAAAGCAAGGTGGTAGACAGCGTCAAGCTATGCAATAGTCACCTGTTCGATCAGCCCAAGATCGATGACCCTTATGCAATAAGGCAAGTATAACACCACAACAACATGTTGTGTTATGGAGTTTTGCTCCACAATTGTGGTCTCTTAGGCTGTTTACACTACACAAAGGTGTTTTTTTTTTTTTTTTTTTTTTAAATGTCTGAAAGATGTGATATTGTTGCGCACACGTGTAAACAAAAATCTGCATGTGATATTTTGCATCTGTTCAGAGCCACAACATATACAATACATATACAATATTTGGTCATCTGAGGCCTGTTGCATGAAGCTAGTTGAACAAATTCTTGAGTTTCAGAGTATCCATATAAATCCAACCTGGTTTAGATTGGGTTCAACTTGATCACAACGTGTGAGTATAAATGTGATATAAACGTTTAATCCAGAGTTTGCCATTTAACTCTGAGTCGTGTGCACCTGAAAGTGTGCCACGTGCGGCAAACAGCCAATCACATGGAACATGGAGAGCATCAGTTTGATTCACTTCTCATGGAAGAGCTGGCACAATTCACTTCTCTGCTTAAGATTAAGAGAACTTTTAAAAATATGAAAAAATAATATTAAATTAGATTCAAAGGTAAAAAGAAAATATTTCACTATATCCGTACAAGTGAAACAAAAGGGCTTTATATAGTTTCACAAAGAGCTGAAAAGTATGTACGTAAGCTTAGTCTGTTTAAAAGCTTGCTTATTATATTAATTATAAATGCATTTATATATTGAAAAGCAAAGTTTAATATTCATTAAATTAATACAATTATTAGGGCTGTCAATATGTGTTTGATTATGGTTAAAATTAATGCATTTAACGCACTTTCCCTGCCCCAGACCCACGTAGGTCATCTGACATTTCATATAGTAGACTGATGATGAATATGATGCAGGGCAACAACTCGCTACACAATTAGAATAGCCCTAAAATTCAAGATATGGGGCAGAAATGCCCATGTATGAGTTGGTCTCATGTTTGCATCATATTTAAGCTATATCACAAGAGTGTTGTTTTTCTGTCTATGATGGCACATGTGCAAATGTGATGGGCAGCTGATTTTATACCACTGCAAGTGCGGGTATTTGGACAGGGCATTTATGAATGGTTCACTGAATCATTGGTTCACCCGATTAGTTCAAAATGTGCATTTAGAAATGAAACGCTGCTGTATGTTGCTCAGAGACTAGCAGTTCTGCTTTTTCTTTATATTTTTGTTGTCAACATTTCAAAAAAGCAGAAGTTTATATGTTTTGTTTTAGACAAAATATTGTCTGTTTTACTCCATAGTCTTCGCCACTTGAGAGCTTGTGCACATGACAGGAAGTAAGTGTGCAAGACTGTCGCATGTCTTAAAAATGCCAAAGTGCAGTGTCCTTAAAGCACACTAAACCCACACTATCTCGCATACCGCTTCAGAGCGAGGCTAAGCGTATCCTATCATGCATTGTTCGGGAGCTCACGTGTACCGAAATCGTGCAAGTTAAATTAATTAGACTCTGCATATAATTTGGTAGTAAAACAGTGTTGCACATTTTATTGCAAATATGGGTAGGGTATGTGTATTTTGTACGTTTTAAACTGCTTTTTATCACTTAATTAGCATCACAAAGTCTTCTGTTAGTTACATATGGACTACTGAACAGACATTTGTTTTTTTTAAAATGCAAATTATTAAATAAAAATGCTCTGTAAATTTGCATTTGTTTTGCAATAAGTGTGTCCCATCGGGTTATCAAACGTTTTATACACACTTGCGGTTTACGTGCCTACTTGAAGATGTAAGTTAACATCATGTAAGTAGACAAGTGGTCAAGTGCAAAGACCGCAAGTCTTTGAACTGAGCAAAGAACATGAGTGAATGCGTAAGATGTTTACTGCCACCTACTGGTAGTTTTACTTTCTTATTTAGAGCAGACCTATAATTTCATAAAAAAAAAATCATTTCCATATTATTAAAAACCGTAAAAGTAGTCTATAGTTCATCCAAAAATGAAAATTCAGTCTTCATTTATTCAACCTCATGGTCCAAAAATGTATGTGTAGTAAATTCTATGCTGAATCAAATAAAATATTTATTTCTGAAGCTACTTTTTGTAATATTTATTTGATGCTTTACACAATAATGACTTCAAGTCATCTTTTGAGGGTAATTTTAAAATTTCCAAATTTAATTTGCGATTAATTTGATTAATTAATCGCCTCATTTATTTAATTAGATTAAAAATGAATCACTTGACAGCCCTAAAAATTATATGAATTACACAATTACAATTCATATAATATACATAATTATCATTAAAAGATGGGCAATTTTCTCTCTAAATTTTTCACTCTAAACCACTTTAATTTGAAACGCAAGATACAGGAGGAGTTTATTAAAGGGCTTTATTAAACTTTATTTAACCTGCTTCAAAGCAACAAGCCACTGACCTGTATCCAAATTGAAACTCCAAACTATCACATGGCGAGAGACAAAGCAGGGCTTTTCTTTTTCAAATTATGAAGCCAGCGAGCCTGTATGCACTTGTAAAAACTCACAGCTTTATATATAGGCAAGATATTGCACACACACAAACATTCATGAGCACAGAAGCCCAAAAAAGTACAACCATCCATCATAAAAGATCATAAAAGAAACCACACGGCTCTGGGGGATTAATAAAGGCCTTCTGAAGCAAAGCAATGCTTTTATACTACTAAAATATCCATATTTAAAAACTTAAATAACTGTCTTCCAGCAGACGACCATATGCATGTCGACTTATGGCAAAAGAGTAACCCTTACACGGTGTGTGAGTAGCGTAAGCATTTACAGCTCTTGCTGTCCAAAAAAATAAGGCTGTGCAACAAAATCAAGCTTCTCTTTTATTGAAATCCTCCAACATTTCTCTTTAAAAATTGTCATTTTAGACTTCCAATTCATGACTGGTGTTTTGTTTTGCTCTTTTTTTTCTGCATTTCCATGTTTGTCAGTGCGTCATGTTTCTGGTCAAAGTTCACTCTTTCGCCATAAATCGTTGCGTAGAGCTGTCTGTCGGAAGTTAATTATCTTCATTTTTAAAGTTTTAAATAAGGATGTTTTTCTTGCGCGAACACATTGCTTCGCTTCAGAAAGCCTTTATTAATTCCCCAGAGCCGTGTGGTTATCTTTTATGGTGGTTGGTTGCACTTTTTTTGGGCTTCAAAATCTCATCCTCCATTTACTGCAATTATAAAGCTTAGGAGAGCCAGGACATTTATAATGTATTTATTATTTATAATATATTTATAACTTTTATATATATTTATAATGATTGTGTTCATCTGAAAGAAGGTAATTTACACCTAGGATGGCTTGAGGGTGAGTAAATCATGGGGCAATTTTCATTTTTGGGTGAACTAACCCTTTAAGGTTTTGCACACTGAGTCAAATTCTCATCCAAAATTTTTGCACGTTTAAAAAAATAAAAACGACCTCAACTTGTCACTCACTTTTACACATTACCTGCAAAACAACATTTGTCCGTGATTTTAAAAAAGAGAAAAAAATCAGATCGGGTTCAATTTTCTACAATTTTCACCTCCGTAGCAGGCATTTTGAGGTGTTTTGACCGTTCAGAGCCACTGTACAAGTGAATGGCGTCTGACTGGCAGTGAATGGCAGCACAAAGCAATGTATGACAAACAAAGTGTGGAATACAAAGAGACAGATTGTGGATTAATTGGTTCACAGAAATTGGTTGCTCTTCTTTTTAATATGTGGCTCTAATATTGCTACCAAAGAATCGAACTGAGCCACTGACATCCTGAAGTAAACTTTGAATCCTGCAGCTCCTTGATAAGGAGGTGGAACTCTCCTTCCTCTCTATGCAATCTCAGGATTGGATGGACCCAATATTTCTTTCTTTTTATCTTTTAAGAGAGGGGACAACAACATCCTTTCTGCTTGACTCCATTTTGTATTGTTTTGCGAATTTTTTCTTCGCAACGGATTAATTAATATGCATCGGACTCAGTGTGCAATGTTTATGTGTGTGTGAATTTTTAACATGACGAATACGAAAACGTGTACGAAAATGTTGGACTCGGTGTACACAGACCTTTTATTGTTCAAAACTTGATATCATTTGTGAAAATGAAACTAGGAGTTTGTGTTCAATGGGGTTAAAAGTTCAGCATTGAGGCGTCAGGCTGGACTTCGGCTTATTTGTTTTTCTTTATCTAATGTTGTTTTCTCTGCAGCTTCTCTCCGTGGAATCCAGCGGTGCATGAAGAGGCAAAAGAGAAGATGTTTGCACATAAAGTGAGTGTGTGACGCTCCCCTGACTGCTCCCTACAACCAAGTAAAAGCTGGCTTCTTCCTGGTATCGTGTGTGTGTGCGCGTGTGTCTGTTTCCGTTCCTATATCCTGTTGTCTTTTTCTGCTCTATGTACTTGTGGGTTGTTTGTGACCAATGGCCTTCTTGTTGTTTTAGCGGCGGCCAGAGGATTATAACAAAGGACTGCCGGTGTCTGGGCTGTCTTGGGTGAAGCCTGGTTCCACTCTGCCTTTCAGCAAAGAGGAAAACCCGCTTCAGACGTGAACCTTCAGCGCTTCTGTCTGTCCACCAGGAGGGACACTGTTCTACTGTGGCTGCGCTGAACCACATGTATAGAATTCTGATGCAGTTCTATGAACTTCATCTTCATTCGCAAAACTCTCGCTGAGCTTTAAAAGAAAATTATTTTAAACTGCTATAATAGCTTCTGAACTATAGACATGTTCCCGGTATAGATCTAAAGACCCCACTCGTTTATTTCAATGCTGAGGCTTGAACGCACAGATGGCACCGAGATGGTTCTAGTCAATAATGTTACTTGCACATGTTTTCAGGCACAACAAACCACCTCACGCATTTGTGTAGGTCATGCTCTTCTAAATGACAAACTTGGTTTTCTAACAAATAATTTAATAGATTTGATACATTTTCCTTTGGGTTTTCTTTCCCTACAAACTTGGTTAATAGTTTTAATGTCACACATAATTTAGCAGACTGGGACTAAATTTTTGCGCCTTGGTGTTTTTTTTTTTTTTTTTTTTTTTGTGTTGTTGTTTGTTTATTTTTGTTTATGTAATATCCTGTGTATGAAATGTAAAATACAGAACAAGACAAATACTATTCAGTAAGTTAATCCTTATTATTCAGTAAAGTAATTCACTTTTATTCTGTCCTAATGGTTTGAACTAAATGGATGTAAATAGTGCAAAAGTTCAGTTAATTGAATGGCCTCTATAACGGAGTCCATAGCTCTCATTTATTTATCTAGAAGTTTATGATGGTTGAAATTTTTAATTTTTTTCTTTCCCCTTGTTTTACAATGATTTTTTTTATTGTCTATTTTGGGCAGTTTCAGTAAGAACACGGTTGGCTCAGCTGTGAAAGTATTTTTTTTTTTTTTTATCTGTTAAAAGCAAATAAATGCATAAAGAATGAAACTGGTCTGATCCTCTATTTAGTGGCAATAAATTTCAGTGTTTCAGTGTTGAAATTTGCAATAAAATATTTTCCCTCATTTATGGAGAATACATTATGAATCAAGAGAATAATATAATTTTGTTTGCACGTGCACACGGATCACAGATTTGCTGCTTGTGTCATTTTGTGTGTAGATATCACATTAACTTTTAAGAACTTTTGTGTGTGTATATATGTACAGATACGCGTACATAAACCCATGCATATATACACATATATATATATGTACATGTGTGTATATATCACATCAAACACATTTGTTTGTATGTCAATGTATATATAAAATATATATATATATATATATATATACACGTGGGTGTATGTGTGTGTGTTATATATATGATTATATATATATATATATATGTATATCAAAATAGAACATCTTTTAAAAAATGTAAACTGGAATAAATGTTCTATTTTGATGTGAACTGTGGAACCTGAAAATTTTTAATATCGTGTTGTGATATTGAACTGGCGCTGGGTAAAACGAGTCATTTTGATTATACACCTTTTGGATTTGACATGCTCCAGTTTCTGCTGTGTTTGTCATGTCAGTGTTTATAAGAAGCAGTTCCCAAAAGATCCGCCAGAGGTGATCAAATATCAGAGGCACCGACAGCAACTTTTCACCACTCCTCTCCTCCCACTGCTTCCACTACCATGGGCTGATTCACAAGCGAAGTAAAACCATTGCTGATTGGCTGACGTCCCGGCACGGCCATCTTGTTTGTTCAACTCTCTAACTTCATGTTCTGCCTACAGCACAATGATTTTTCAGATAACGAGAAAAATTGTAAAGACACGATATTGGTCTTTGCTAAAACTCAACCCGCGTACTCAAACAGGCTTCCCAGTTATTGAAAAGAAATGAATTCGACGTTAACCAATCACAGAGGACTTAACACATACGCAAATGACCGTTTTATCATCATCCTACGTCACCAGCGCTGGAACCGCTGAGGTCGCCCAGCCGCGATATTAACTACGCCAAAACTTCGCTATTTTATTCGTCCGTAAATGGTCGCGCTGTCACCGAAGGATTTGGCTTCTTTGGGGTAAGTTCGTGTATGTGTTTCCTCTCCCAGTCTAAAGATAATGTAGATGGTAATATAGCGCGACAGTGCTGAAACTCAGGTGGCTGTCAGTCCTGATGAGAGAGAGAGAGAGAGAGAAACCGTGACGTCCAGCTGCCTGAAGGGAATCCCAGCCTGGTTGAAACACTCGTAGCACCTGAACTTAGGTAGACTGTCACGGTATGAGCTCCACGTGAAAAGCACGACACGGACAGGCAGCACCGTGTTTTCAGCAAACGGTGGTTCTGAACTAACAGCGACCGAGCACACTTCAGAAAGTAGACCAGATTGTTGTCTCCGAACGAGCGTAACCGGAAAATACAGTTTGTGTGTCCAGGATTACCATGTTCCTCCGCTGTCTTTACAAGCTTGAAGAGGACACACGTTTAGAGTTGGAAATGCTCTGGTGGCAAGCGACTGAAACGCGCGTTCCAGGTGATGTTCACTGATTTCATCTCTAGTTTCACACAGGTAATCCGCGGAGACAGGCAGAGGATAGCAGGCCACTGGAAGATAATATGAAGTAATCTTAAGAGGTTTCTGACCTACACTCAAAGTCCTGTATAGTGCCATTCTTCATTTAGAGTCGATTTGAAAAGGGAAATATATTTTGATTCATTTGTACTGGAGTAAAGATTGAATGGCTTTGATCAACCTTCAAGTGAATTTATTTATATATTGCTATTTTTTTTATGATGATGATGATCATGATGTCAACACTTAGCAACTTGGGTTAGAGATGGATGGTTCATTTTGAAATTATAAAAATAAATTGTTTATGAATTCAAATTCTAAAATACTGTCTGGTTTGGTAATGGCATCTAATTGACTCAGATCAGGGTGTAAAAGTTGTTTAAAAAACACAACAACAACAAAAAAACTATTAATTGGAGTTGTAATAACAGCGTTTTTAAAATAAAGAAAAAAATACACAAAAATTTTAATTATTTAACAAAAAATTAATGGAAGGTAGTGGGTGGGAGGAAAGAAACGTGTATTAAAGCTTTCTTTAAATTAGAATGATTTCTTTCTTGCTTATTGGCCCTACAGAGCTCAGGTAGATGACCCATTCTCTCCAACAGCATGTTTGTTTCTGCCACACGCTTATAGTCTGTAAAACTCACCTTTATAGAGGTAGGAATCAAAGTCTGCAAATATTCATTGTTGTTTTCAGCTCTATTACAGACATGTCTGGTAAATATGATTATGTGCAGTTTAGTACTGCCCATAGTTTTGAACCAGAGACTTCACTAGTACATTTCAGTAAATGTTAGTGAAATCTGAAGAGAGATGATGCTGGGACTCTGGGGCCGGTTGCGCCAGCTTTGCGTAAAGTTACAACTTAGTCTTGACGTAAAGGGGCACTAAGTAATAACCTCCACACAAGTAAATATCTTTGCATTGCACCATTAAACTTGTAGTGTAACTCTACGTATATAAACGAAATATTGACAGAACGGTATAATAATGCTATAATAATAATAATAATATAATTATATAATAGTAATAATAATGATATAATTATACTCCTAATTAATTACACATGAGTAATTGTTCAACAATTATTATTAAACATTTAGTTTAAATGAACATAAATATATACAGATAATTTGTAATTAAGATTTAGAAACGTATATCTATATACTGTATATAACTATATTAACTCAGTTCACAACAGATATAGCAAGATATTTTCTTCTTGTTGTGTAAATGCATTTATGTACTTCATAATCTTCAGATGAAGAGAGAAAATCTTGCTGATTTTCTCACGAGAATTGAATCGCATTTTCTATATGTTTCAAGGCATGTGATTGGCTGTTTGCTACTGATGTCACGCTTTCATATGCATGAGCTCCATGAACTCAAGATCAAAGCCTGAGTTGACAGAGAAAGTTGAAGAACAGCGTCATGATACCAACAAAACCTGATTGAATTGGTTTGGTTTTGTCGACTTGAAACTAATCCTGAAACCCTGAGTTTGTTCAACTACCATCATGGTACGGGCCCCTGGTTTAACAGTTGGAATAAAATAGTATATTGAATGAACTTCATCAAAAAGCTTTCGTTTTACCTGACAGACTTTAATACTTTACACATGTATATGATAATGCTGACAATTTACACTACTTAAGAGAGAGAACATTATTGGCATAAGTGACTGTTTTAGTTGATCTTCAACACGAACCCATCCTAAACAGCACACCTCTGTGTGCATTGGTCTCTATTGTGCATAGTGAATGAAATCAGTCATAATAATTAAATATAATTTCTTATGTTTTTTATTTATTTATATATTGATCCTCATTAAAATCAAATACTTATTCAAATCAAATACATATTTAATGGAAACTTATTTTAACAGTTAGTTATGTGAGGTAAAACAAGTTATTGGGATAAACAGAAATTCACAGCATGTAAGCATAACATGTGCTCAAGTATTTAAAGGCTGCTATTGGATCATTGAGGGCAACCTACATGTTACTTTAAGGAGAGCTTATGACCTATGAGCTACGTTCTGCCTTTAAGGGTTAGGCTAGTTCACCCAATAACGAAATAAGACCTTCATTCATCTTCGGAACACATATTAAGATATTTTTGATGAAATCTGAGGGTTTCTGAACCACACATAGGCAGCAAAGTCATTGCACCTTTTAAGGTCCGGAAAGGCATTAAAGACATCATTAAAATAGTCAACGTGACTCCAGTGGTTCAACCTTAATGTTATGAAGCGAGGAAAATTGTTTTTTTGCACAAAAACAAAACAAAAACAACGACTTTATTTAACAATTTGAACAGTTGACGTAGTGAACGCAGTGCAGGCTTCCGCGTTCTACGTTAGAACGGCGACTCATTATTGGCCAGCTCCTGCATCAGCATCACACGCTTGTGTCACGCTGCTCACGTGAACCCTGTCGACCAATAATGAGTCGCCATTCGGATGTAAACACGGAAGCCTGTACTGCGTTCACTATGTCAACTGCGTATGACAGCAGTTCAAATTGTTAAAGATATTTTTGTTTTGTTTTTGCACACAAAAAGTATTCTCGTCGCTTAATAACATTAAGATCGAACCACTGTATTTGCATGGACTATTTTAACAATGTCTTTAATGCCTATCTGGACCTCAAAGCTGCCTATGTGTGGTTCAGAAACCATCAAAAATATCTTAATTTATGTTCCTGAAGTTGAACGAAGTCTTACGGGTTTGGGACAACATGAGGATGAGTACTTAACGACAGAAATGTCATTTTTGGGTGAGCTAACCCTTTAAGAACAAATGGTGCAGCCAAATAAAGTACAGAATTAGTTACAAAGTAACTTGTAGTTAATAAACCTCAAGTGTGGACTTAAAGTTCCAATTTAAGTAAGATCTTAAGAATGGCTGGTGCAACCCTACCCTGGAGAGTGTTGCTTCCATTTAGCCTCCAATATGTTCAGATAGACCACCTTGAATGCAATATAAGGGGCTGTTCAGACAGGAAGTGATCTTCCATTAAAAAAAAAAAAAAAAATAAGGTAGTCGCTGCACTATGACATGCTTTTAAGTTACTGCTTTTGACTTGACACAGCATTCAAATGCATTGCCTATGATGTCTGTCTAGCACTGTTTATATAGAAAACAGTTAAAAAAACATCTTTGAATGACCCCTGAGTCACTGTGGATAAAAGTGTCTGCCCATAAGTGCTCACATAAAAGGACATTTTTAACAATGAATTGTGTGTATATATATGAAGTATTGTTGAACTTGCATCAGGAAGCAAAATAGCATACAGTGATGAGTCAATGGAAGCTCCAGCAGGGACGGGATAATTTAAGCCCACATACATTTTCCACTGCTTGAAAAATCATCTCTGAGCATCATGAGTCATGAGCTAGAAGATAACTGAAGTACTTTTCCATTAGAAGATCTAGATAAAGTCTTGTTCAGCGAGCTTTACATTAATTTATTAATTTCGCACATCAATTACGAATTGCAAACAGTGTAGTGTCAATAGTTGGTACAAAATGTGTCTACTTAATGTCTTTTCTGCATCAGAAAAGTGAATTTTATGATCGCATTATATCCTGTGCCATGTAGTTCACCAGCAAGCATCTATTTCTGTCTGCTTCTCTTTTAAAGGAGTGGCTTTTGTCATTCCACAATTGAAGCAGGTTCATTATTTGTCCACTCTTATATAAGATAACACTAGTCCATATTTATGTTTAGAAATATGCTAAGAATAGAGAAAGGCTGAACATAATATAAAGATTACGCTCATCTTGAATTGCATATGCAAGACCTGAATGGCCATATGTTTTACATGCAGATTGGGCCTAGTCCTTTTTAATGAAAGTTAGTCTAGTCTTACTCTCATGCTGGAGGATCTACCTGAAGTTTTTCACTTTCATTTTTCACTTGGGATGCACAATATATCGTATCAGTTATTATCAGGCAACATTTTTTACATTCATGTATTGGCTGATTGTGAGTATGTAATGAACCCTTTTCACAGACACCGGCGATGTGTTTTCCTCGCTATTAACATCATAAGTCATTGTTAAAAAAAAAAAGAACATTTATAACACTATAATTGTGTTATATTACCTTGGCATTTGAATAAAAAACAACAACAACAAACTAGTTAACACTGCTGAGAGCGTGTTTTGAATTAGGGCTGCTCGATTATGGAAAAAATCAAAATCTCGATTATTTGACACGATTATTGGTGGTTGGTATGATCAAAGTCTTATTTCATGATATGAATAATTTTAAATATTAGTGAAATTTCAGAATTATCCATATTCAGCAAAAACTAATACTAGGTTAATTAATGTACGTAAAAAGTCCTCAAAACAGAAGACAAGTGAACAGTCAACAATTAGATAAGAAAAAAAAACTAATTACAAACAAAACCGACAAAAAAATACAACAGAACAAAAATACAAATGAAATAAATGGTGCTTTAGGTTTTTGCAGGAAGATGTACTCACAGTCGTATTCAGATAAGTAGGCTAATACCCAACAATTGAATAAAGTAATAACTGCTGTATACATTAAATAAAGACTAAAACTAAAAAAGTTATTCATTTAAGAGCATTGAGTGCTTTTATGTTTGTCTTACCTTGTTAGATTAACAATGAATGTAGCTGTCATTAATGTTGGCTGCTGTCACTTTAACACACACTTATTCCGTGTTCACTTAAGAAATAACCGACTGCGTTTACAAGAACACTTTACTGTGACGAGCAGGGCGCGAGGCCGGTGACACGAGTGATAATGAGCGTCAGCTGCGTGGTGCACCGGTCTCGTATCTCTCACGGAGGAGCTCCGGAAGCATAAAAGAGGCCTGTATTTTATTTTGTGTTGTATTATGTTTGTGTTGGCGGCAGTCTCCGTGAGGAACTGCTGCCATTTTACTTTCGTTTTATTGTTTGTTTGTTTATTTGATTAAAGTTACGTCGAATGTTCGCCGGTTCCCGCCTCCTTCTTCCCGTTCTTAAGAACTGTGTTACATTATAAAGTCCAGGCCTGGTCCTCTCTCCTCCTTCACTGTTGTCACTCCTCTTTTATGCTTCCGGAGCTCCTCCTTGAGAGATACGAGACCGGTGTACCGCGCAGCTGACGCTCATTATCACTCGCGTCACCGGCCTCGCACCGTTCCCTCACGGCTCTCGCCCGCCCTGCTCGTCACATTTATAAAACGGCATTTCGATATATTTGTGTGTAGACTATTTGAGGTGCATACCATACTTTGCTTATTCGTGTTCTGCCCCGGCTCGGACCGTGTGCACAGGTGGCCGCCTAGGGAACAATGAGTCTTTCAAGTCTCAATGCGCTTTTAATAGCACTGTTTAACATGAAGCTCGTTCCACAGTTTAGCAACAGTAGACTGCATTTTACATCACTCTCTTATTCGGCTGATTTGGATGTTAAGTTTGGGTACGGAGGAATGAAGGTGCGCTGGACGGAACGGTACAGTTATCGTTTTCAAAAATCGTTGGAGGCCAAAATCGAAATTGAAATCGAAAATACTACTTTTGACTTCTTTCTGTATTCTGACTGCCATGATCAATCTCTGTATATTTTTTTCTTCTTTTGGAAAGTTGTGGAAATGCTTTCATGGATTCTTCTTTTTGCATTTGGAGCAAATGGGAAAGCAACAATCATAATTGCTGTAGTCTCCCATTTATCACTCTAGACGTTTACCCAACAATGATTGTGTATAAGATTGTGTAATAAGAATCAACAATGTGTTTCTCAGAATCCCGCAAATATGAAAAAGGTCCATGCATTTCTCCGATTTTTACATTCACCTTTGCCGTCATCAAACATACACTTAAACTTATACTTAAACTTCAGAAACACTATTTAATAACACTGTTAAATGTAATCTTTAAAAGTATCCATTTTTGTTGTTGTGCTTAAATTAACTTGTAGCATTTAAAACAACATCACTCTCTTATTCGGCAGATTTGGATGTTAAGTTTGGGTTTGGGAGGAATGCTAAAATTTTAATGAACAGACATGAACTTTTCCTACAGGGTTCAATCCCTCATCATGACGCAAGAAATTGCAGAAAAAACCCAAGTTGTATCTTCCTCCTGTTGTTCCACTTTTGAAGTGGAAGTCGTTGAAACTTCTCTCTCCACCTGTCATGTTGGTTAAAGCAGAGCTGTGCTATGGGAAAATGAATCACTAAAAAAAGAGGTTACTTGATAGGGGTGGTCCAGGATCAGCTTCGCTCATCCAGAAAAAAAACCTGACCATAGTCAAATACAGTTCTGAAACTGCTCTCGGGTCTCTGGCACCAGGCAACCTCTACAGTACCTGCTCTTTAGATGACTCAGAATCCAGCATATATGACTTGGCTTCTGTCACAGGGCAATTTCACAACGGAAATGCGTTGACATGTGCAGTCCAAGACCAGAAGCTCTGACACTTAACCGTGCCTCATCTTGTTGAAGTCATGCTTTCTCACTAACACTGGAAAGCCAGTGGTAGAGTTGTTAAATGAAATGACTCATGGTAGTGACTTTTTCATGAAGCTGGGCTGTTAGGCATATTGCAGAAATGTAAACTGAATGGGTCATTGTAGGTTACTTCATGATACAGACTAGATCTAATCTTTGAAGAGTGTGTGCTGGGGGGAGGGGGACGCAGTGTTTTTCAGTAGTAGGAAGTTGCATGTGTTTTTGCTTGTACAGATAGTGCGTGGCTAATGGCCTGAGACGGCAGGGCTCTTATCAGCGTGTCTTTCAGCTGTGGACTGATGCTGTTTCTAGAAGATACCTCGCCTTTCTTCTCACAAGAAATTCTGGCCTGATGCTTATCCTAGGAAGCCAGTCGATATAAATTAGTCCTCACAGCCAAAGAGGCTAATCAAAACTGGTAAGCTATCTGGGCTTGGAAGGCTGGCAATGTGTGTTTTACATGAATCTGTTTGGGTCTGTTGTGTCTGTGCCACAATGTTTCATAAGTATCTTTACTACTGCAGTAGGGCTGCATGAATACCCTATTAAAAAGTCACACACAATAATCTCAATAAATAGAATTTATATTAAAATAACTATTTTCTGTATGGCAGTGCATGCAATGTTCAATGTAATATGCGGTAATCTACACTGACCGTTCCTGAATAATTTGATATGTTATACACTATATCGTATGTGAAATATTGAATATGTAATTTGATCCTTCAGAAATCATTGTAATATGCTGATTTGCTGCTTAGGAAACATTTGTTAATATTATTAAAGTTGGTGCTGCTTAATTTTCAATTTTCTTTTTCAAGATTCTTAAATGAACAGAAAGTTCAAAAGAGCAGCATTTATTGGAAACCGAAATCTTTTGTAACATTATGAATGTTGTTGGTGTCACTTTTGGTCAGTTTAATGTGTCCTTGTTGAATAAAACAAAGTATTAATTTCTTTTAGTGCTGGCCTGGGCGCTATATCAGTTCATCCGGTATACCGGTTTTAATTTCACATACGATAGGTGTTTGTCAAATACCTCCATGTCGGTGCGTAGCTGTCTGAAACAATTGCTGCATCTATTAACTGCATACCCTTCTTAATAATGGTTATAACTTTAAAACACAACAATAAACAGCCCTCACAACTAACTCTCTTTAACAAGGCAAATACCATGTAGATCTCTAACAGAATCACGGAAACCAATCACAAATGGAACTTACTATATAAAGTGCAAGTCACAGAATTTTTCAATTTTTGTATGAATGAAACAAAAGTAGGGCTGTACAATGAATCAAATCTCAATATGGACTAGTGTATGTGAATATTAAAGCTCAAAAAGCCTGCATGACACCAATTGTTAGTTTAATAAATTGATTTGATTACCACCGTTTATGAAAGTAAATTTGTATTTGACCATACAATGTTATTATATTCATTTTGGTATCGTGACGACACTAGGAGACTTGCAATGTGGCAATACTAGAAATCCCTTTCTAATAACTGAAGCTGACACTCACTGCATGTTTACACAGACTCATTGTTTGCGCCTCGAAGTTAAGCGCAACTGATTGTACACACACAGTGTATATTGGGCTTTACCATATTCTGTATGTAATACATATTTTATAAACTAGGTGAGTGGATAATTCACCAGCAAAAGTAGTTCCAGAAAAGATCTTTGGTACACAGTAAAATGTTATAAAATCTAAAAAGCAAATCTAAACATTTTAGCAGGCTTAAACATTGCTAATTGTAACAACCGTGAGTATGCACAGTAACACATGGATTTGTCCCGTCTGACCAATACCCGACCCGACAAATGTCAGTTTTCTGAGCCGATACCGATACTGAATATCAGATCAATGTAGTGCTGCAACGACGCGTCGACGTCATCGATTACGTCGACTACGAAAATACGTCGACGTGCGTGAAATGCGTCGACGCGTCACACTGTTTACATTCATCTCGTGTAATGGCGAGAAAGTTCCATTCTATCACAAAAACCTAGACCACGATTATCAAAAGTATGGGAACACTTTAAACAGAGGCCAAATAAAACGGTCCTTTGTTCCCTTTGCAGAACCGAAATGGCGTACCACCTATGGAATTGGATCTCTGCCAAATTTTTGCGCGCGCAAGATCATAATTTGAGCGTGCAAAAGGGCATTGCGTGAACTGAGTAGAGGACAAAATCTTCGTCTCGCAAATAAGAAAATATTTCGAGCGAACGAAAATCAGTTTTGCATTTCAGAGAAGTTTATTTGGATGTGCGCGGACGTTCTCTTTCGCACGTGCAACAAGGTTTCAGCTGCTCGTGCTCCTGATTCCCGCCCTGTGCGCTCGCTAAGACTCCGTGCATTACAGACAGCGCAAGAGGAAAAACACATGGTACAGGACTTGAACACTATCAAAGTTCCTTTTAAGACTGTATAGAAAGTCTTTGACACTCTTCATTTTAAAGTTCAAATGTCTTCCACTGGACGAACACACATAAGTGGCTTATTTTTAATCAAAATCAAATCGTATTATTGCAAAATGGAGTGTCCCAGTGTTTCTACACCTCAATGAACTGCTAAATTATTTCTAACTTCTTAAGTAAAAAAAGATCACTAGATTAATAAAAAAAACCTTAATAAAAATAATCGTTAGATTAGTCGACTAATCGAAAAAATAATCGTTAGATTAGTCGACAGAAAAAATAATCGTTAGTTGCAGCTCTAGATCAATGCATCCGTCATTACAGTGATAATTGTGATTTGCCACTCATTCTTTTCACTTTGGTTCTAAACATTATAACTTTAAAACAGCAGTAGATTTAAATGAATTTGTGTAATCAACATATTTCATAATTACTTAAGGTAGCAGTAGTCATACTGCACTTTTTCCTAAATTATACCCTATTCACATATTTTGACCCAGATGACTTGACGTGACAGTAAGCCTTAATTACAATGTTCCTGCCCAAATGCTTCCTGGTTTGAGACAGGTATACAACTGGCAAAACAGTTCACTAAAGCCAGCCCTAGATAATGGGAGGTCCCCTGTAATTTTGAACACTGGTGACAGGCGCAGATGGGGCAGCATTTATGATTGAAATCACAACAGAGAGCTGTGAGTTTGTGGTTGATACGACGTAAGACTCATGTTTGAGCTGCTTTTTTCTTCTTTGAATGCTACCACCCATGAGACTGACTCTCTATGTGTTTTTTTTTTCTTTTTTTAAAATTGAAATCAGTATAAAATATCTGTTACAGTCTATTTCAGATGGCAAACCAAATCATAGTCAAGATGTGGAGCGACACTTTAAATTGTTTTGCTTCCTTATCTAGTGACTCTATGTTGGTGTGGTAGTTGAATTAATGTAGGTATACAGGGGATAAAGGATGAAACCACAGAATAGTATTGTAGTTCTTGACCATGTCTAGGTTTCTGTGCACTGCCATTTTGTTTATCTGTGTGTGTTGTGAGTCATCGGGTCGTGACTGACCTCCTCCACAGCCGGTGTTGGTCAGGACAGGCTGTTTCTCTCTCACCCTCTCTGTCCGGTTGCGTGTGTGTGCATGCGTGCATGAAATGGAATGAGCTGTCTGTATGTCCCACACAGCTCCTGCTGCTCTCCTGACCAGGGCTCGGCAAAGAATTTTGCAGTTCCCACTCATTCTCTCTCATCCATAGCTGAGGGAAGTCTGAGGGGTGTGTGAAGCACCTGGTTGTTGTCTGGTGCTGAAAGCTCTTCAGCTGCTGTGCTTGTTGTAATGTCTGTTTCTGAGCTCCACTAATGGTGGCAAATGTTCCCCAGAGATCCCTTCCCCTTTCACCTCTCTCAGACCTCAGGGTGTTCTGGATGAGTTTATTGCCTTACTTAAGGAGTAACAGGGGCATGTTAGAAGAGCCTTAATGCAGTAAAATTGTTGTATGGTGTGATGTAACGCTATGTTTGTATTTAAAGTATAACATGTTCTGTGCTACTTCTGCTGTGTTTATGCTGCATTCCATTACATTTCGGCAGTTTGGAATTCTTAGTTTCTTACTTGGATAAATTCAATAGAATGCCACTTGGTGAACTTCCCACTTGGAAATTCTGACTTTGCTGAGGTGTATTACTTCATACGATCATTGTGGCACCCAAGGAGATAAAACCTTCACTTGTAAGCAAATAAAACTGATCAGTGTGAACATTCTTATATCAAAGATGATAAAACTTTCATTGCAAACATTTCCAGAGTGTACAACACAGTACATTATATTCTGTGTTGATAACCGTACACATCCCAAAATAAGTGCTAGCAGTGCTATTTTATTTCTGCATACTTCACCTGAACATATAGCGATCTGTTGTCTGACCGAAAGACGTCAGAGATATCAATCTAACTTGTCTTAGAGCTATTGCATTCCATTTAAACACATTTGAACTAGCTAAATCAAATAACTAGCTAAATATCTGTTTTTTTGAAGAATGCCATTACGTTTTGAATTTCTTAGAATTTCAGTTCAGTACATTCCACTTCCTGTCAGTGTGGAAAATTCAATTTAAATTTACACTCATGAATTGAAGCTAATTATTACAGTACTGAATTTTGCCCATCCTGTTTGGGACTGAAGTCTGTGTTGTATGTTAAAAGTAGTATACCTAATGTCATGCGTTCAGAATAAAGTATGCCAAATTTGACTCGTGTTTGCTGAGCTCAGAGAACCATAATGAAGTTATGTAGCATCAATGGTCTTTTTGGATTCATAACCTCTTAAAATGTGCTCAATGAATGATCTTGCAGAAGGTTATTGAAATAGTTATGAAATCCCATATTAAGTGTTTTGCATATCTAAAGTTATGTCTAATTTTATCTTTTTCTAGACTGTTGCCTTTCTTGGTGATGGACGCACAGTGGTTCAACAAACTCTGATGGTCTTCAGCTCCCTGTTGCATTCAGCAGTCCTGTCATAAGGGCCGCTGAGGGGGCAGATACTTCATGCACTGAACTCATACAATGACCGACCCCATCATGGACTTTTTTGATGACCCTAACATATTTGGGGGAGGGCTTGACAGCCTAGTCCAGGATGATCCCGGGTTTACCCCTGGGACAGTGTCCTTGGATGATGAACTTCACCTGGGTCCTAGTTTGGATAATCTTCAGGTGGATGCAGGACCCAGATCTTCTACCATCCAACATGGGATACCCTACAGTCAACCTGTGGGGCATTTTGACACTGTGAAGGCACAAACCTCAATAGAACAGTCCTTTCCTGGTCCAGAAGTAAGTAGCAATGATGGAAGAGCATTTCTGCCACAGCAGCAACCATTTCAAAGGCATACTATTAACCAAGTGCCCCAGACCAATGGACTGTTTCTTCAAAACAGCCCCATGTGGGGAAACCATGATCAAAAAGGGAATAACTACCATCAGCACCATCAGCACCACCAACAACTTCATCAACAACTTCAACATAAACAATTTCAACAGCAACAACAGTTTCAGCAGCATCAAGCTCAACATCAGCAGTACAGTCATCAGCATCTTCAGCAGAGACAGCACAGTCTCAATCAACACTCAATATCAAACCAGCTGCAGCTTCCACACCAACAAATAGCCCATCAGGGCTTGCACCATATTGGCAAGACCTATCAGGAACATCTCAATTTTTACTATGAGAGCAATGTCCCCCAAAATCATTCCCAGCAGCACCACCATAACTCGCTCAGTGTAGAGGGTAGTCCCTTTCACCCTACAGTTGCCCCAAGTGGTCATTCACAGTCCAAACAGTATCTTGAGGCCCCAATGAGGTCTTTGTCTTCTCAACAAAGTGGCTTTCAGGTGGCACAAAGGGTCCAAGGTTTTACTACAGGTCCAAGGTTGGAAGACAATGACCTGGCCTTCCCTGTCCAGCCTTCCCCTGCAACCCATTCTTTCCCTACTGACTCTGTTAGCCATGCTTCATCCTATCCCACCGCTCGTTACGCTCCCCCTGTAGTAAATGAAACTCCGTCTTACTCCTCTGCCCCAGTATCTATTACAACCTCTTCGATGGCCATCTCATCATCTGCTTCAAACCTGTTGGATACTGGTTGTCCTTTCCTGTCTAATTCCACAATGGAACATCAGCAGCAACAAGTCAGAATACCAAGCAGTCCAGCACAACAGTGCCCCTTACGTAGCTCCAAATCGGACCAGAATCTCTTCACCTCCTCTGAGGTATTCTCAGATGGTCTGAACTCATTCTCTGCAGACCGTCCGTTCTCTGCGGCACATCGAAGGATGTGTGATGTGCCTGGATCTTTGATTGCTAACCAGACCGTAAGCAACATTAATGGGTTTCAGGCTCTAGAGGAGGTCTTGCTTAGAGAGCAACATGATCAAAGACTTGACGACCTGAGTGAAGCTCCTGACCTTATGGAAGATGAGCTGTTGCCACAGCTGGAGGCTCTAGACCAGGAAGAGAACACCAATCACTCTTGGATAAATGTAGGACTAGGGAATGGCCGAGAAGAGGACGTGAAGGAGCAGGAAAGCATGGAGGATGTGCCAATGGTATATGATGCTCAGGTGAGAGAAGTAGTTCTTTTCCAAATGTATCTTATTTTGTTTGATGTCTGTGAAGGTTCAGTGCTGGGATGTTGGAGTGAGTAAAAGATTACAGCTATGAGCTCTCAGTTTTAGTTACGAGCTCTGCTTGACTTTTTTTTTAGTAGATGTGAATGATTTGCAACAGAGTTTTTGTTGCTATTGGTGGTGTTTATCTACACCAGGAAATATACAAGTTAATGACATGGACAAGAGATAAATGAAATGATTGCTGGAATGTGGCCATGCAGACAATGGACTACTTTAACAACAGGCTACATTGTAGTGTTTAACTGTACTGGAAGAGAAAGATCAGGACAGACAGGGTCCATTAAATAATAATTCACCACTCCTCCTGTCAAGGGCCTGTAGACAGGTACTGTAGCAGCCGATTAAGAGTTGCAGTAGTGTTTAGGACTTACTGGGGTTAAGCGTACTTAAGGCTATAACAAGATGTGGGTCAGGCCAACCATAGGATAGTGGGAGGTGCACTCCTACTGACTAGAGTGGGTCTGGCTTGTGGTTTTTCTGTCTATGTGTGTGTTGATGTGAGATTAGTGTTTGTGTGTGAGTGTAGGCAGAAGGGAGATGTTGATAATGAGGTTTCCTGAGGGAAATGGAGAATGAGAGAGGGAGAAAAGAGCAGGAGTGCTGTCTAGACTGTGATCGCAAGCTGCAGGCAGAGCTTTCAGCAATACTGCCTGGCAGTGTCAACTCTTTCTCTCTCTCTCTCTTTCTGTCTCTCTCTCTGTTGTGATGCATGAGCATCAGTCTTTCCCCTCAGCACTTTGCTGCTGACACAGTGAGTTGAGGCTCAGTGATTCAGCTGCCACACTCACACACACACATACACACCGTGAACTCTTTCAACTAGTTCTACTCGGCACATGGAGTGCTCTCGCAGTCAGACGTGCACTCACAAATACACCTACCCAAATACGGATTCTGATTCGCTGGTGTTTTTTTTCCATGAGGAGAAATGCAAACAGGAGTGTCCTCTTTGCTTGTCAATAGAGCCGATATGAGAGTTTTTATTGGTATTGTCTTGTGTTGTCACGATACTGGAATTTCCAACTTCAATACGTTACCTTTAAAAATATCGATATACGATACCATTTTCGAAAACACGGGGAAAACTGCCATACAGATAATTTATCATCTTAGAATTTTTTGATAATTCGGGTAATTTGTTGTGATAGCTTACACATTGCGATGTTCATTGGAGAGGCTTTATTTGAATCACTGAACTGTAAAAATGATAAACAGTCACTAATTAAATAAGAAAAAAATAAACATTGCAAACGATAGCACAAATAAATATAACAGAATAAAGAGAAAAATGAAATCTGGCTTTATACATGGATATAATTTTTCAGGTGGCTCTAACAGTATATTCAGGTAAGAAATAATACAGAAATTAAAGTAATCAAATGTAAAATAACACTGGATAGATTTCATTGTAAAAAAAACAAAACAGATTAATGCTTATAATTAAAGTTACAAAAGTTATTCAGTCAAGAGCAGCAAGCGTTTTCTTTGTCTCAGTTCTTGGTTTAACATGACAGACAGGAGCAGGTTTATTAGGCTGCTGTTACTTTTTAAGAGCTTATGCACGGATCCAATATTCTGTTACACAACATCCGTTTTCTCTCAACTATTTACGTTCCAAAGCTGACTGTGTTTACCTGATTACTCGACAGGACGGGCGTTTTGACATAATTTTGTATGTATTTGATCGTTTGAGCGCAATAAGCGAAGTCAATTTGGTACTCGCGAGCTGTTTGAGAAGCGGCTTTATGAGAGCTCAACTTATAAAGATCAGTGGTGCACGCACTTTTGGTGTGGGCGTGAAACCTGCGGGAATTAGTAAAATTATGTGAGATAAGAGACAGTGAAAATCGCAGCTGGTATTGGGCAATCCATACTGCAGAAAAGGATTAATGGAACTGTTTCAGATATTTCAGTATCGATACATATCGAAATATCTATTTTTGACAAACTAGTATTGTCAGTGTTGAATATAGGGTTGGGCGATATGGCCAAAAAAATTATCATACGATACTTTTTTCATATCAGACGATATTGATAATTATCATGATAAATGTCAAATATTTATTTTTCAATTCAAGTTTAAATGCTAGACAAACACTTGCCAAAAAGGTGAATATTTCACAAAAAATATCATGTTTTGTCTCTTAGAAATGCACATTTGACAGTAGTTTGAGTGAAGTGACAGTAGCAGTAGTTTGAGTTGGGATGCAGATGTAAATTTATCTTCATTAACCAAAAAACAGTAGCATCTGTAAAAATTACAACCTCATTTTTACAGGATAAAATTTTATAGTGTAAAATTTGGACTTTCATAGTATTTGGACCATGTTAACCGTAAAACCATGCATTGCACCTTTCAATCATGGTAAAATAGTAACTTTTTGCTGATATGGTATTTGTTAGGAAAAACCGTCGCCTAAAGACATTTAGTATACACATTAAGAAAAGCTGTAGCTTAATAACAAAAAATACTGCAATCATTTTCCATTACTCTTTTAATACATTTAATGTGTAATAATAGAATAAAATTCTATATGAATATCCCACATTTCAGCCACAATCCCATGGTTTCAGTTAGTGTTACTACAGGAAATCATGGTAAATATTGGCAACTTCTAACTGTATCGTGGCTCAATGTTTCTTCTGTTTTCCGCGTCAGTGTTGTCGACAATGTCATCGTTTTTTTTACCTGACTTTCAACTAGTTGAAATCACAAGGAATTTGATTTGTGGTTTGTATAGGAGAACTCTGCACCGAACTCCAGCACGTTTCTCTGGATCTCACAGCGCTGTTTAGTAGTTGTGTGATTGAGGCGGTCAGTGAGTAATTGCATTCGCTCTAAACTCATGCTGCGGTGTCTTTTGAGCCGAGCTGATAAATGTAAGGTGTGCGGTTCTAACGAGCAGCTCTGTTTTGTTCTGCTTTTGGCCAATACGCAAACATAAATAGCAGCATTCTGCAATACTCGTGCGCCAAATTATTTGCATAGTGCAAATGCATAGTAAACATTGTATAGAACACTTTTAGACAAATTATTAGTGCATTTTAATATTGGACATTTATTGGTTGTCGGCCATAACATGACCAAAACAATTATCAGCTCGTCAGAATTATATAATGTTACAAATTAAGTATACTTTGCAAAGGTACTGAAAGCCAAGTCAGTCAAGATGAATTGTTATGTTCTCCTTTAGTCAATCTGTCTGTCCTCGCAGATCCTTAATTAAAGCAGCGGCAGGATGTGGATCAGAGTTCATATCGTGTGACTTCCTGTAGTGACTATGGTTGTGTTGCTGTGTCTGTCTGCATTTGTGTGTGTGTGTGTGTGTGTGTGAGCAAGAGGGAGAGGGAGACGAGCCATTCATGTGCACTGGGCTGTGGAAAGCCAACAGATGTATAATGTGAGGCAGTCCCAGGGTAAAAGAGAGAGATGCACTCAACCTTCTCTCTCCCTGAGGGTCTCGGGGGTGAGTTTGTGCTTTAATGTTCTGAGTTTTTAAGCCTCTGGACCACGAGGGGTTGGTGTTTCAGTATTGAAACTTGACTCACCTAGGACGTCAGTTTAGTTGCAGTAGAGGGGAATAGCTCTGTGTGTGTGTGGAGAGCGGGTATTCCCTATGTTATGGGGACCAAATGTCCCCACAGGTATAGTGATACTAGTAAATTTTGATCTTGTGGGGACATTTTTTTGGTTCCTATGAGGAAACAAGCTTATAAAACATACAGAATTATCTTTTTTGAAAATCTAAAATAGCAGAACATTTTCTGTGATGGGTAGGTTTAGGGGTAGGGGTAGTGTAGGGGGACAGAACATACAGTTTGTACAGTATAAAAACCATTACGCCTATGGAATGTCCCCCCAAAAAATGAAAATACAACGTGTACGCGCTTTACTTGGGTTAAATGTTTGTAGAAAATACAAGATCATGGTTGAACATGTTCAGACAGAAATTTCACTAGTATGTAACTTGTTTACGCCACTGCAAAGATAACCCTGCTTCAGTGCATTTAATGGCCGAATCAGTGAGGGTTTTTGAGGTGGATGGAGCCCCCAAATATAGAATAAAACTCTCATTAGACTACTATATCACAACAAAAACGGTACACTTATGTCTGTTTTACACAGTGTTTTCCTCAAGTTTGGTTAGATCTGTAACTTTAAAAAGGGGGGGATTTTTCACACTAGTCCATGGAAAATTCCCATTCTGATCAACCCCTCTTTTGATATGAAAGACATACATTTTATACATAGATCTGACAGTTTAGGAATCAACCTAGATAAAATGTGAAATGTAGTTTGGAATGAGTGACGGGGTAGATCAGCGGCGGTCACAGTGTTACAGGGTGGTGTGATAGTGTGAGGGCCCGAGAGAGCGAGCGAAACCGGCTGACGGGATGAACAGAGCCCCTTTGTGCTGCTGCTTTGTGCAGAATGAACATTCAGCAACATGGATGCAAATACCAATCCACATCACTCACATGCACACACAAACACCCTACGGTACTGTCTGGATGGGATCCAGATGATGGATCTGCTTTTTAAAGAGGTCATGTTTTTTTTGTTTTTTTTTATTCTGTGTTCCACTTGAATGTAGTTCACTGTACGTTAATGTTGTTTATAAAACCGTTAGTTCCAGGCCTTGATTCTGATTGGTCAATAGCTGTGTTTTATTCACGATAAAACACGGCTATGACCGCTTGACCCAACGGTTCTGTGTATCACTCCACAACACCCTTAGCAACCACTCTTAACAACGTAAACTAATGTTTGTTCTCAATTGACCCTTCGCAAACAGTTTGATTGACAGGCGATCTAACCAGTGATAACGCCGAATCCGCCATCTTATCCAACAAAGCAGCAGGGGACTAGCCTATAGTAGATTAATGTTGTTTAACTTGAAATATTGTCTGTACTCACGTCTTTCCGCGGTTGAAACAACATTCCTTCTGATGTTCATTCATGTTTATTTGATGCTATAAATGAACTAGTATGAAGAGATGATCGGTTCACCGTTTGAAGGATCTGTCACGACACATTAATGAGCCACTGTACGGTATTTAGAGTTTAAACTGCTTTAAAAAATGACAATATTTTAAATATGAAACTGTTTCATACGTTGTCAGTGTCCTCTTTGCTCCGCGATGTATTTTTCACTGCAGGAGAACATGATGTGTGGAGTGAGAGAGCATGGCTTGTCAGGCATTGCAACAGGGGGCGGGTTTTGCGAAGGGTCAATTGATATTGTTCATTGAAGCTTACTGCAGTATGTAGAAGAGTATCGAGTGAGCGAGTTTATTACCGGCATTCAGATTTAGCTTTTTCCTTCGGTTCAGTCCTATGTTTATAATAAAAAATCTGTTTAAATATCCGCTGCAATATCTTGTCCTTTTAACAGTTAATGGGTTTTCCCGAGACTGACATCTCTAGTCAAAGCATTTGTCAGTTGTGTCTTGTTCCGTGTTTTCAATATAAAAGTCTTCGCTACTGACTGAATTACTCATAAAGACAGTCTTTGCCACCATCTAATGCCGTAATAATGTAACTTCTAATGCTGTTCATGGTCAAGGACTATTTTTTCCGGTGGAAGGAAGGCATTTACTGATTTTACTTCATGAAACTCGAGGCTAGTTTTGTATCGTGAATAAGTCAGCACAGCCCTCTCGTACCATATTGCTTACTTATCTAAATGCCTTCTTCACATTTGAAATGAGTAGTAACTCTTAACTTGACTTGTGGCTTTGTTGTTGTGATCAATCAAGTTTTTTCCAGGTTAACATAGCCCATAGCCCCTGGTGGTAGATGCTACACAGTCTGGATATGTAGAGGATCTTTCTCCCCTAATGGCATAAATAATTATCTGTTTATTTGTCAAAATAGATTTTTAAAGAGATAGTTCACCCAAAAATGAAAATTCTGTCATCATTTACTCACCCTCAAGTTGTTCCAAACCTTTATGAATTTATTTCTTCTGCTGAACAGAGGAAGAAGATATTTTGAAGAATGTTGGTAACAAAACAGTTGATGACGCCATTGACTTCCATAGTATTTTTTCCATTTTTCCAACAGAATTTTAATTTTTTTGCTGAACTATCCCTTTAATAGGGATGTTTTTGTGTGTCTTATTGAAGTTATTATATATTGGGTCCCTATCTAATACTTGTATTTTCTAGTACATTAAAATCAATCCGGAGGTTAATAACAGTCTTCTGAATCAAAGCAATGCGTTTGTGTAAGAAAAATATCCATATTTAACAATCCGCCTTCCGTATTCAACTTACAAAGAAAGCGTAACTGACCGATATCAGTTTATGCTTTTTTTGTAAATTCAATACGGAAGGCGGTCTGTCAGAAGCTAGATATTTTACTTTTAAATATAGATATTTGTCTTAAACAAATGCATCACTTTGCACTTTTCATTACATTCATCAAAAATGTTTTTTTTTTATAATACTGTGTTTGAAAAGACTGTTTGTGAAGCTGATTCATATACCTCTACATGATGACAACTGCTCTCTCTGGGTCAGCGGCAGCTCGACAGTACATTTGAATGTTTGCTGTGATCGTACTTGTCAAAGGTTTAATAGACATATTTAGGAATAAGACATTCTGTGTTATGTTCAAGAGCAAAACAAGGGAAGAAGATTTGTCTTAATGCCTGAATGAAAATGGCTAAAGTTTGAGTAGCCCCTGCCCAATAACTGATGTGGCATAAAGTAAGGTGTGTATGTGTGTGTTTGCTTGCTTGTAGGCTTTCTACCTTGTGCCGCATGAATGCGCTGTGTGAGTAAAACCGGTCTCTGTGTGTGCGTGCATCCGCCTCTTTGTGTGAATGCGTGTCTGTGTGTGGCCAACTTGCTTTGTTGCTTCCTGACCCTGCGTCTGTGAGGTTTATATAACTGGGCCGGTCTGTCAGGCAGAGTCTCCAACCAGCACTGTAACCTGATATCTGATTACCTCCCACTGTATGTCTGTGTGTGTCTGTGTGTTTGTGCTCCCCATCTGTGTGCGTCTGTGTTTGTGCTCCCCATCTGTGTGTGTCTGTGTCATTCCCTTTTTCCTTCACCTAATTCACGCAGCATGCATGTGCATTCGTTTTGTAAGTCTGCCACCAGCCGACTTGGACAGACTTGCTCATTCAACCAGTCTGACAGCTCTGTTTCACCTTCGAGCACTGATCCAGGGTCAGAATCAAATGACGGATGACGTCAGGAGAAAAGCCCTGAGGTTCACAGATCTAGGGGAGGGACATGAGGGGTTAAAGGTAAACAGGAAGGGTTTATGGTAGAATTTCTATAGATAGGCGGTCTTTGCAGCACAGCGGAAGGGGAGGGAGGACAAGCAAGGAAGGACGTTGAGAAGAGGGAGGGGTTAGTGGAGTCATAAGGGGGAAAAAAGCATGTGGGAAGTTTGCCAGGCCAAACTACACAGTAGGTCTCAATCTCAAGCCCTCTTTTACTTTACTTTACTTTCTTATTATGTGTGTGTTTGTGGCATGTATGCAGAGTTCACTTCAATCTACTGAAAATTAGCATGCTTAGACTTTGGGATCAGTAACTGTGTGTGTGTTTGTCAGTGAGCTAGCCGGCCATTTTCTCAGCTCTCGTGAGGCGGGGTTAGAGGAATGTCAGGAGTTCAGGGCGATGACACTGTCTGATCTCCTGCCTGAGCAGTTTAACCCTTCACACACACACACTCACACACACACACACACACACACACGCGCGCACACTCACACACGCGCGCACACTCACACACTCACACACACACACACACTCACACACACACACACACACACACACACAGGGATTTTGTCTTTGAGTTGGAAAATTGATTGATTTGGTTTGGAATTTAGGGCTTTCTGATTGGTCTGTGAATGAACAGGAGTCTCAGTTTTTTGGAGTTTGATTTTGTTTTGGTTTTTTTTTTAGACATGCTTTTTGATTATTAAAATGTAATTAAACCATTAAATATATGCAATATATAGAGATTTTATGATTATGACAAGTCTAAAGTGATATCAGCTTCAATGATTATAAAGGAATTGTTCTTTGCTTTGCTTTTTTTTTTAATGATTTTTATTATTTTTTTAGAGATGCTTTTTGATTATTAAAATGTAATCATTAAACGTAAATACACAGAATTTAGGGAAGATAAAACAGATTTCATAGTGACTGTAAACCTATTGATGCAAAGATGAATTATAAATTGCTCTTTTTCTTCCTTTGTATTTGTGTTTGTTTACTTTGATTTGAGAATTTGCATTTTTGTGAATGGTGTTCAGTGTGTTTGAGTGATGTTTGCATGTGTGTCTGACGGTGTGTTTTGTTTTCTCAGTCTTTCCCTTTTGCTCTAAATAATGAAAGAAGTGTAAAGGTCTTGTGGTGGCTACCCGCTGTGTGCTCTCTTTCTCTTCCCCCCTGGCATATATCTCTTTTCCTGGGTTCCTCATGACCTGCATAACTTAAGATTTATTCCCTATTCAGATGAAAATTATATAAACTATATAATCAAATGCATCTATCTTATCTGTCTGTCTGTCACTAGTAGTTATAAATTGTGCAGTCTAATTCATTTATCTAATGTATATTTCTCTCTCTCTCTCTTTATTTATTTATTTTATTTTATTTCATTGTAATGATACCAAAATTTTAGTAGTTGGTAGTACCAATACCAGAAAAATTTCATGTTATTGTAACTACTTTATTTTAATAGTTATTATTATTATTGTTATTATTTAACCATTTGAATAGTAAATAAATGAAATTCATTCATGCTATTAATAATTATTAGTAAACAAAACATTAAAACATTAGCATGAAGCCTTTAATTAAATAAACATTGCCTTAAGATCAAATGAAAAGTTAGAAATAAAATGAAAATCAAAGAAACATTACAGGTAACAGAAGTGGCAGGTCTGTTGCACTTTGGCCTGCATTTTAACATGTAATGCACGGACATATGAGATTTTTTTTTTTGTCCTATGTGTTGCCATTGTTATCACAATGGCAAACATTGCAATTTCAGATTCAGTCCCACATTTTAATACTGTTGTCACTAGTGAAACTTTTCAGTGTTTACTTAGCAGCATGAAAAATAAAACTTAGGCCCATTCAAATTATGAATAGTTATGTTCAGTAATCGAGCAATGAATACTCCCTTTGTATCAGTGAAGCTGCTATCGCTTCATTCACCCTGTATGACTTAGTGAAAAATGTCTGTGATTGGCTACAATGATCGATGCTTTGTACTCAGTTATCGTTTTGTTTTGATATCATAGATTTTACTTCTTCAGCTAAAAAACCCCCTGCTTGATATAAGTTCATATATTGGTTACAAGTCATATGTGTGTCTGTGTGTATGTGCGTGTGTGTGTGTCTGTGTGTATGTGCGTGTGTGTGTGTGGTTTTTTTTGAGGTGGTTTGTGGTGTATTCTGTATGGGTCATTAATAGCCGTCGTGTTTAATGGGTTCAGGAAACCAATGCTACACATCAGGCCTTCCCTCATTAATCCTCTCTCTCTCTCCGTCTTCAGCTCTGTCCGCTGTACTCCACATTAGTCTGCAGGTCTAGTCCTAATTATGGACTCTAAACTCTCTCTCTGGTCCTGACAGTGTAATTCATTTTCACCTAAGCAGGACACGGATTTTAGGTTGTGGGCAGGGATATCATTACAGTGTTAGACTGTTATAAGAGCTCCAGATGTAAGTGAGAGAACTATAATATGGCAAAAGTGTGTGAAAATGTGATTTTTAAGTAAAGGTTTTTTGAAAGTGCTTTTGTTGAGGAACTATTAAACGTAAGAGGGAGTTCATTAACAGCAGAAAAAAGAAATGACTGTTAAGTAGATTTTTACATTTTTACGGACTCATTATTGGCTGGCTTCTGTGCCAGCATCACATGTGCGTCGTGGTGCTCACATGTACAGCGTCGGCCACTGATCCGCCGTTCTGACATAGAACACAGAAGCTCTGCACTGCAATCACTACGTCAACTTAGTTTTGGTTTGTTTTTGTGCACAGAAAGTATTCTTGTCGCTTCATAACATTAAGGTTGAACCACTGTAGTCTTATGGACCGTTCCATACTGATTATTAATGACTATTTTATTACTTTAATGCCTTTTTGGACCTCAAAAGGTTCATTGACGTTATTGCCTATGCGTGGTTCAGAAACCCTCGGATTTCATCAGAAATATCTTAATTGGTGTTCCGAAGATGAACGAAGGTCTTATGGGTTTGCTAACTGAGGTGACACTTTAAGTGTTGTGTACTAAGGACTACATTGATGCCAACCCAAAAATGAATCACTACCTCTGAATCAGTCAGTAGTGAGCGTGGAAGATCATGGCAGTATGACATTTAATTATTTGATGTAATTATAAAAAAATCACTTAATTAAGACAAAGTAGCATTTATTTTAATTGTTAAATTTATTTTTTTTAAATTCTTTGCATTGTACGTAATTATCAATTCTTTGCGTTGTGCAAAAAGAAAAAAAAATCAAGTATTGATGCTGTGGAATTGTTTTCTACTGATATATGTCTCCCCATTTACAGTTGGAGCAAACAGTTGTTGTTCTCTCAAACATAAGTTCCATCAGTAGCTCCAACAAATGGTTTTGAAGATCCGTTGGGAAGTCGATGAACTGCCATATAGTAGTGGCCAAAAGTGATTTTCGGCCTAGGAAAACTGACATCTTCACCCTTTATCCAAATAATAATAAAAAATGTGTTAAAGATTTTGCATTGTTGTGCTTGGAGTCAATTGTTTTATTTGTGATGATGCAGTGAAACATGCCAAATTGTGTGGACATAATTTTTGGCCAGGCAGTCATACAAAGAAAGAAACAAGAGAGAACCAACTAAATATTATTAACTGATTATGTTGTAGGGTCACTAAAAACAAATATCCCCTCCGGACATCACTTTTGGTCACTACTGTATGTTTGGTGTGGTTAGTGCCCCAATAGTGCTATTTAAGACCCTACTTACTGTGGGCTGGTGGGCAGAAGTCATCACTAGTGCACTGTTTCATTTTCCCAGGAGCCAAACAGTGTCTTTCATTACTGCAGATTAGAGCATTGATTTTTCGAGTTGGAGAAGTTATTAATTTTTTTTTTCAGTTACAAAAAGAATACCTTGACAATCAAGCTTGCTTCATTTTAAGAACTCCATTGTCATATTACTCCAATACATTATATCTTTGTTGGATTGTGTAGATGGAGAACTGAAGGAATAGAGCTCTTTCTCTCTCCCTCTCTTTCTGAACTCCTCCCAGTATCTTGGTGCTGCTATTTCATCTTATTTACATATTAACCATTTGGCTGCCATGGTGTAGAGGTGGTTTGTGTAATGTGACATTCACACCATGTGTATATTTCTCTTTTTCCTCCATACAGTACACACAAGCACACTCTTTTCTTTGCTTTCTTTATCTTCAAACTAAGTGATTATTTCTTGGCTGCCTGTGCATATACAAATTCAGGTTGCACAAAAAAATTAAGTACCAAACACATCCTTAATATAAACCTGTAAATCTTTTATGAATAGAATATGTAGAAATAACATTTTCACTTAACCACATCCTCTTCACAACTTGCAAGCATATTTAGTTTGTTTTTGGGGCCAACCAGCGGTCCGCCTTGGGGAAATTAATAAATATACTAAATTGTTTTTTTGAAAATCTCAAAATTCGGAATGTTTTCTGTGATGGGTAGGTTTAGGGGTAGGGTTAGGGGATAGATTATACAGTTCATACAGTCTATGGGGAGTGCCTGCAGGGATAGTGAACCAGACCAAGTGAGTGTGTGTACTTGTTTTGGCTATACTTGTGAGGACCAAATGTCCTCACTTATATTGTGAAATACTTTCTCAACCCACTAAGTGAGGAAACTTGACTGGTCCTCACTAGATAAATAGGCTTTTAAATCAGCCAAAATAGGTTTTTATTTAAATGTAATGTTTTGCACATGTTTCTGTGATGGATAGATTTAGGAGTAGGGGTTGGGTTAGGTGATAGAAAATATCATTGACCTGATATAAAATCAGTGGAAGTCTATGGAATGTCCTCACTAAGATAGCAAAACAAACGTGTGAGTGTGTGACAGGTCTGTTGCAGTAGTTTGAATCATTCCAAGAATGTTACTAGTTTAAATATGAAGTTAAAAAGTTTATTTCATTTTAGATTTATTTTATTATTATTATTTCTATTAATTGAATTAAATTTTTTTGCATGCAAGTAGTTGATTGCATGAAGTGTTTGAAGTTTTTGTTTGAATCGTTTTCACAAGTCCAAACTTCAAGGCCTTGTTATCTCTCTCTCTCTCTCTCTCTCTCTCTCGCTCTCTCTCTCTCTCTCTCTCTCTCTCTCTCTCTCTCTCTCTCTCTCTCTCTCTCTCGCTCTCTCGTTATCTCTCCCTGTCACACAAAGCCTGTCACAGAACATTGTATTGTACCTAGTATACTGCCAGAAGAGAGATCTGCACATTTACACAGCTAACTATGTGCCACCTAGTGAGGAGGAGTATTTTTAAATGATTTTCAGGTCTCTTTTATTACCTTGACTTAATTTAACCTTGTAAAAGTTGATCTTACTCCAGTCTCAAGGCTAGGCCTAGCCAAAGCTAATCTCTCTGCTACTCTGTAACTTTCTTATGCTAAGTTGACCTACTTTTGTGCATGATTTCAGGTGGCTGGTATAGTCATAACACGTATGTGGTTATATATCTGACATATTGTTTGGGGGGTGGGTTCATAAACACTCATTTTCCTCCTCTCTAATTTTTTCATAGTGCAAACCTTGCTTTTATGTTTGCTGCCTGTGTATGTGTGATCACAAGTGTTTTATTTTTATTTTTTTAGCAGCGCACATGCACAGCTGCACATGGCCAATCTGTCACACTTTGAGAAAGTGAGGGCACAACCTCATTTCCCCTTGAGTCTCTGTTGTCTCTTCATGTTAGTTGATCCAGCAGCACATGAACTCATGCCACCTGCCTATGTGTGTGTGTGTGTAAATCTGATGATTGTATTTCTGACATAATTATGACATGTTTAAAATTATAATTGTGAATTATTTCACTTGTTTAGATCAAAACAAAGCTGTCTTGAGACAAATTCTGTCAAATGTATATGTAGGTGTATTCATTTTCTTGAAAACTTGCTGTTGTTCATTTTGTGCCTGGTTGGATTCAGCAAGTAAAGAAATTCAGTATTTTTAGGGTTAAGTTGTGAAAGTTAATGTAATAACAGCTAGCACCCTCTGCTGGACCTCCTGTTTCACAATGAGCTAAAGAGAGAGAGAGAGAGAGCGAGCAAGGGAGAGAGAGAGAGAGAGAAAAACGAGTCCGGATTTTAACGACATCTCTAATATTCATGCTGATGCGTTTTGCTGCTTTGTGCTTTCATTTCTCGCCGCTTCGTCTGCGTCCCCTGCTCTCCGCACACACCCTAGCCTGAGAGAGGGGAGGGGAACAAGGGAAAAGGAAGGAAAAAAAAACAAGTGGAAATAAGGAAAACAAGCTACAGAGCGTCCAACTGAGCCAGTACAAAAAACCTTTTGTGTTAGCAATCCTACCTTCGTCTGGTATGTGAAAGGAGAAAGAGGAACGAGAAGTCTTGTTGGTCTATGCGTGCGTGTGAACGCAAGAGAGTGGACGAGAAAACGTCGGCCGGGAGAGATCGAGCGCAGTTGTTCTCGGACGGACAGTTGGAGGGAATCGATGAGAAAGAGAGAGCAAGAGAGGGAGGGAAAAGAATAGACAGAGCCCAGCTGAGCGCAGCAGAATGAGAGAATCCCGGACAAGCGTGGCTGCTTCATCGGTCTCTTCCTCATTCCCTTGTTTTCCGTGAAGCGCGGCTCCATGCAGCCCGGCCAGGGGAGGAGGAGGAGGTGAACAGGGCTTCTTCAGCCACGGACCTGCCGGGGGAGGGAGGGAGAGAGGGAAAGTGAGCGAGAGAGAGAGAGAGAGATAGAGTGAGAGAGAGAGAGAGAGAGAGAGAGAGAGAGAGAGAGAAGGGAGGAGGGAGCGTGCGAGAGAGAGAGAGAGAGAGAGAAAGAGAGAGAGAAAAAAAACGGCGAAAGGGCAAGGCTTTTGTTGGCGGTTGGAGAGAGGGAAGAGGGGGAAAGAAGAAAAGAAAAAACATGTCTACAGTGAAGAGGCCGAGAGGACGGGTGAGTGAGTGAGTGAGTGAGCGAGCATGTGTTTGTGTATGGGGTGGGGGGAGGGTGGAGAGAGGTGGTGGAGGAGGAGGAGGGAAGGGTGGAGGTGGGGGAGGGGGCCGGCAGGAACTGAACAGCTACAGGCTCATGCGGCAGGCTACACAATCGCCGCCATCTTGTGCTAACTGTTTCACTCCATTTCTTATTCTCTAGCTTGCTAGCTAACAGGGAATGCTACATTAGATAGCTTTTGGTGCTCTGTCTGCTCTTCTTCCTGTTTCGTTTTCATCTGCTTTCTTTAACTAAGGCGCCGTGGGATGTGCCACATGTGCGCATCAGGCTTTGTGTGGCAGCGCCGCATGCACGTTTCTGTTTTAATATAGATTCGTGGAGACGTTGATGACCTGATCGAGGAGAGAGATTGAAATTGCTGCGGCGCTGGCAGCCTGTAATTTCAGTTATTTATAGATGTGTTACATAGCTGCAGTGTTCACGGCTTGCTGCATTTTCCCCTCGCTCTCTCACTCTCTCTCTCACGTCATATTCTCTCTATTACTCATTTTCTCACATACGCTCTCCCGCCTTTCCCCTATAGCTTTCCTCCTTGTCTCCATTCCTGCTGATTTACCCCTTCATGCCTCGAGTGGATTAGTGTGAATATTTCAGGAGAGCTCAGTCTCTCTCACTCTGCTCTCCGGCTCATGTTTAGCCACCAAATGAGTTGGTGTTTATAACCCTCCCCCAGTCTCTTTTCTTTTGTTTCACTCTTTCCAGATAATTCCCTTTATTTAGCTGTCAGGAAAGCACAGGCCGGGTGATTCGATTTTATGTCAGTGTCTTTTTTTGAGAGTCAACAAAGCTTTATTGGCATGACTGGAACATTGCTTTGGATATGAGTCATGTTTATAAAGAGCAAGTGTACAAAGTATAATCTAATAAAGTGAAAGATAAGACTTCGTTCTCCTCCTATGGGGTTCAAACTCACTTTCCTGGTGAGAAAAAGTGTGAGAAATTGAGGAAAAAGAGGGATTCCATGTCAGCGAAATGGGCATGAATAATAAAAGTTGGCATGTCTCAGCCTGCTATATGATCGTGTGGTGAATTATACATGGCTGTCTTTTTATTTCATGGGGTGAGGGGCGGATAATGTTAATAAACGGGCTCTCAGGTTGAGGATTTCAGTTCTTGACCTTTGATCAATGTGCGATACTGTTCAGATGAACTGTGACTTATTAATGGCCCTATACTATATGTTTAAAAAGGATATCTATCATGTTTTAATGCTTAAACTAATGATAAAATTGTAAATATGTGCACGTGTGTGTGCAGCCCCCATGGTGTCCTGTGTTTGCCTGTGCGGTTGTCCAAACCTTTCCTTTATCTTCAACTGTAGCTGGTTGACCATGTGATTGAAGAGCAGTTAATATTATAAAACCCGGGCATTAGGAACATTGATGATGCAGCAGTTCAAAGATGGAGGATTTCCCATGTTGTCATCCAGTATGTGTGGGTGGACTCAGGCATCCCTTGCTACACTGCTTCAGCTACAATCAGATTGACATAGGATCTCCAAGGATTCTTATCTCGGACCTCTTCTTATGTTTAGTCTGCTGGCGAGGTCACGAAATAACCAGCATACTACTAAATTCTCAACCTGTATTGAGCTGGGTAAAGAAGGACCCCAAACTCTTGAATGGTATTTGAGCTGTAAACACACAAAGTAAAGTGTCTCTAATACCTGACAGGCCTCACTGAAATAGGTGTCGTGAGAAATCACACCTGTCTCAGTAACAGCCCTAGTCACTGTAACTGCAAAAAAGAATCAGTGTAGTGAGACACGTCTTAGCCAGTCAGCAGCATAGCCAATCAGAATTCATTTTAATTAAAATCAGCATGAAATGGAAATGTATCTATTTTCTAAATTCATGTTATTAATCTCATTTTGAATGATTCATTCATGCATACATGTCTTTTTTGCTTTTTTTTTTTTTTTTATTTGATTTTTTATTTTTGAGTCCATATTTTTTTTAATCAAAATGTCATAACTGGTTCTTCCGGTGAAATTACAGACTTCTGTCTGGTGACGTATGCTGGACTCTTCCAATCATTTAATCTGCTTAAACCCCAGCCCCTTCTTGTTGTTGACTACAAGCTCGTATTCAGATCTGCCTACATTTAATCAACAACCAATGAATAGTCCCTGCCCTACATTTTCTTTTACTTTTTGGATAATCCGCTTCACACGGATATACGTCACAGTACGAAAGAAAAGATCAATGTCTACTTCCTTTACAACGTGACTTTAAGATCTCAGTTAATTTTTCACTTACACTTATATTTTTTTGTTTTGAGGCCAGTTTAGGTTGGCTCTATTGTTAACAACAAATATTAGCCACAATTTTTGAAATCAGACATTTTCAAAAGAAACCTGTATAGCTTTTTCTAGCACAGTATAAGCGAACCACCATAGATGAGCAAAACCACCCACCACTGTCTACCAAAACTACCATCATTTGTCTGGTAGAAATTTCATTTCTGTTAATTTCATAACAGGTCTGTGTATGTTGCTGGCATCTCTTCGGGGGTCTGGGTTTTGGAGAGAGGTTGTGTGCTTGATGTTAACAATGGCGGAAGTTCGCAAAACATTTTAAATCACTTACAGAACCTTTAATCTTATGTGCAGAGTAGCTGTTTCACTGTACTGACTTTGTCCCCCTTAATAAGAAACCTATTAAAGTATTTACATCCGCTCGAGTCCAAGTTTTCTAGGTCATGACTAGAGGAGTAATGTTATGGCTGTTCATGGAATTCAGCTCTTCGTCCTGTTTCATGTCGAATAGAGCTCTCATATTGACTGTCAGACTAGTCTACATGGCGTCATGGCATCTTAAATAGTGTATTGTTCATCATGGGTTTTGCATATGGAATTACAGAATCCTGAAATAGAAACCCATCTATTGGTTTCCTGTACAGTCCTGCCTACATAACAATTTTAGACGAAGCTAGTCCTATGGAGAACATAAATATCATGTTTATATGTTAAGATCTTTCTTTTTCTCTTTTCTCACAGCCTCCTAAGAACACTAATGGTCCTAGCAGCCAGCCGCGGGTACTCAGCCCACCAGTGAAAAGCAGCTCCTCTTCTTCCTCTTCGTCATCCTCGTACGTATCCGTGTCAGAGAAGAGGGTGCAGAAGCGACATCATCAGCATCAGCAGCAGCAGCAGCAGCAGATGGAGTCACCCCTTTCGGACGATAAACAACAGAAGGCCAATCGAATCATCTCGGAGGCCATCGCCAAAGCACGAGAGAGGGGAGAGAAAAATATTCCACGCGTCATGAGTCCCGAAAGCTTCCCGTCTTCGTCGTCACAGCACCGCAGTCACAGAGCAGGTTCCTCAAAGTCCAGAGGCAAGGATAAGAGTTCCAAGAAGGCCCGGATTGTGTCCTCATCCAAGCCCAAGCAAAAGGCTAAAATTGGGTAAGACCACTGTGACTTTCTCCCCAAGCTGAAGGATGAGTGACGTTACATTAATCTGTTTCTTTGTCAGAGAGCGGGAGGGAAAGTGTTGTACAGATGTGTATGTCATGATTTATGATGACTTCAGTTCATCCAAAACGTCTCTTTAACTTCACCTGCATGTTGTTAGTCATGCAGCTAATTACTGCAAGTTAAAGAGGTTTTACTGCTTACAGATGTGGTCTTAACTTGTTTTTGTGTATCAAATCTGAAACAGATGAGATTTAATCTCTCTTAAAGATGCAGCACTTTATCATCAGAGCGTGAGGAGCACTGGATGTCATGTTAAATGCTGTTAGCTTGAAGTTGCGCTTTAATTAAACACTACAGTTTGAGAGGCTGTGCAATATTGTGAATATAGTTAAGAGTAAAGGTCATTTATGTTTTTCATTTTTAAGAGCATTTGTTAACATTCGACTAAAGCGGAGACCTCTTAATGTTTTACTATGAAGGGCCAAAAAACAAATATTTCATTATATACAAATATATTATATTCAAATTAAGATTTTTTTTAAATCAAATGTACTTATATTCTCTGTATTTCAATGAAAAAAGGGGAAAAAAAGGAAAATTAGAAATGAAGATATGTTTCAATGAAATAGCGGGCCACATCAAAGGTCCAACTCTGTCCCACAGGCTCTGGTTTGGGCATCTCTTGACTAAAGGTAATTCAAAACATTCACTCCTCCATTGCCCTGTTGTGAGAAAGTGTGAAAACGTGCCTAAATCGTCAAAACACAACATTGGTATGTCAGTCAATTCTTTCACCTTGATGTGCCCTTCGACTTGAAAAAATCCACCTCAGGCTAGCACATAAACCCGTATGCAAATGTTGAGAGTTTATGCGCATATCAAGTGTTTCCTGTCAGATATTCTGGAGCATAACGTTTGCTGGAAACCCAGCAATAGTCACTGGTGGGTACAAAATTCTAGCACTGCAAAGATGTCAAGCGCAGCAAAATGCTTTGTAAAATTCAAGTTCACGAAACCTTTAGTCTAACAAAAGTGTCAACATTTCATTAGATGTTTACAGATATATGTCATGCTGATGATTCTGCCTTCAGCTGTTAGACCTCAGAGTATGCATGGAGTGTGCACTTTTTAACCACATCTTTAACCAGTTACAGAACCTATTAGCAAACTTTTTTGAACCAAAGACCCCTTTTAATATCCCCAAACTGTATGAGATTTGAGAAACGCTGCCTTAGCAGTTCTCCTGAGATATACTGGAAATTTGATGACTTAAGACTAATATAGGGGCCGTTTTTAAATATTTTAAGACTTTTGTTCATGAAGCATGAAGAAACTGAGATCAGTAGGGATGGAGTCTGATCCAGAAGCAGTTTCTATTAGATAATTAATCAGCAATCATAAGTTATCTGAAGCAGGAATTATAAAATGGTTAATGCCAAAGATGTTAATGCCAAAGACCATTGCTTATTTGTAAATTCCAAGAGAATTTAAGAGAATTTAACAAGAGAAGGTGACGGATCGCGCAAATTAGTGGGGTAGGAACACGTAACGGAATAAATGCACAATCTCAGGCGGGTTTCCATCAAACTATATTTGATGCGCATTTTGAAAAGTAATCCTGAATGGCAATGGACATGCAGCATTGGCGAAGGGTAAACCAATGCTAAGAAGATGAGCTTCCTTTAAAAACACATTAGATTTCCATGAAATAGTCTCAGGTTACGTGTCTCCTAGCAACACCTAGGCCTACACATCCCAGCATAAACACTCCTTATAAATGATTTATTAAATTGTCCATGTTTACAAACCACCATTAACTTTAACAGAAAAGCAAGCATACTGTATGCGTAACTTGGCAAGGCATTGCCTAATTAATTGCCTTACCTAATGCAGAAAAATCCTCTGTTATTTGGACCAGGCCTGTTTCAAGAATCATATCATAATTTATGATTTTGAATCATAAATCAAGAATTCAAATCATAATTTTGACTTAATGCACATCTATTTTGACATAATATTTTTGTCCCATACATGGTTATCACTAAACTGTAAACCCGAGCAAGTTGGCAAAACTCTATAAATTTGAGGCAATCAGTTGGCTTAAAATGTAACGGTTAAGATGTTCAAAGTTTAATTAAGCAGAACAGGCTGACTTATTTTGTACTCATACAATTTAATTGTTTTTAACTTTAAATGTTTGAGTACATGGATTCATACACTTTAAAATTATGTGACCTCAATGTAAACTTTTTTATTAGTGAAAACTTAGCTAGCCATAACAAGCTAATTCAGAAAATTCTAAGTTGCTAATATATTAATGGTAACATGGTATAGCACTTGCTGAATGAGTTCAGCTATATACAGCATTTAACACACTTGCTCTCAAACCAAGCCACATGCACCACTTGTCACCATGTTGGTAATGCTCCAAAAAAACACAATAACAGAAACTTGTTATGATAATTTAGAAGAAACATTAGTCACTACTAAATCTCCCACTTAACATTAATCTTGCTCAAAAAAACATTAGATAACACTTAATTTTAGCATTTACTCTCCTTTCCAAGTGCTATGGACAAAGCATGCTGGGAAATAGAAATCCCAGCCCAATTTCAGTTAAACTTAAGTTTGTCTAAATTAAAAGAAATAAGTTTATAAAACTCAAAACAAACAGTTCAGTCTACTTAAAATACATCAGTCCTGTGAACTTGAAAGAAAAAGAAAGTGCTAAATAGTTAATTTGACTGAACTAATTTGTTTCATTTAAGTTTGTCCTACTCAAACCAATTCATTATTTCGAACATTAGGGTATACAGTGTAGCTTTGTCAATCTATGCAATGCAATTAATCTTGAGAGTTAATCTTACATTTATATGTGGATATCACTCAAACTTCAGTGTGTATGTGACCGCTGGTCAAGCATGAAGAAAAAAAAAAAATTCTATTTTAGAATTTTAGATTGTATATCACATAGAAAGTGCACAAAGAGCGCTCCCTTTATGATCATTAAAAAGCTGTCATTCAGTTCATTGCAATCTGACAAAGTTCTGTTATAATCAGTGAAGCTCTGTACACTATACAATGAACCTCTTATTTACATAATGTCTACATAATGTTTGTTATAGTAATATAATTCGTGACCGTGCAGAACTTGGCACAGAACAAAAAGTCCTGCATTTTGACTGGAATCTAACTTAAAACACCTCTGATTAGTCATTGCGTTCAAGACATCAATAGATATGTCTGTGATTGGCTACATTGCTTAACACTACAAAACACATTGTAAATAGAAACCTTTGATGCTCTCCAGAGCACAAACACAGACACGCACTGGAGGAAAAAAATCGTTAAAAAAAGGTCACGCACTGGTTTGTTTGCCAAATCTATTTCGCCAATATTCTATTACAGAAAAAAAAATTATCCTTATTAATTCCCTCTAAAAGCAATCAGCAGCAGTCAGTGGTTTGAGTGAGAATATTCCATAGTCTCTGTGGCCAGCCAGGCGAAAGCTAACACACACTATGCCAAATATACTCTGCAGATTACTTGTGTTTTGCATTAGTTCAAGTGCATGTTTAGTTGTTGGAAACAGCTTCTTCGCATGATACTGATGACATGTTGTGACCTTTTGAGACATGGCATTATGCATTAAGCCCAACAAAAGGTCTGATCAACATAGCCCTCCACATTCGTATGGAATTCGGAAGTTTATTGTCATAGTCATTTTGTGGGTGGAAGGTATTTGCAGGTATTTACGGTGTCAGGTTCCTTAGCGGCCGGGTATTTCATCAGTTCTTCATGCGTCTTCTTGCAGCATATAATAATGTGATGTCCAACAACACAAATAATTCTCCCCGACGCAATGGGCTCCATCATGACAAGTTCCCTTAAGATATAAATATATATATATATATATCTCCAAATATAAGATAATAAAATATAATCATGTTAACATACTTAGCTAGAACTTGAAAAAAAAAACACATCTGCACACAGATTTAAAGAGGACTCAAATGCGGAATTATCCATATCCATTATCTCAATTATCCATTATCCAACATACATAAGTTTCAGGAAACTGCTTTCCACATAACAGAAGTGCATTCAAATTTATATGTTGCTTGTTGGTAATGCAAGCAGAAGTAAAATCTAATAAATCATCGCCAAAACATGCCATGGCATGCCATGCCATCACTTTGTATAGCTGCATTTTTTCCACTTTAAAATTTTTTTTCCACTTTAAAAAATCCGGATCCGGCACAAATTAAGCCCTGCCAAAGAAGACCCCCAATATGCAAAGGACCCACTTTATAAAAGAATACATATACATTATTTTAAAACTTATTCATACCGTCTGCAGTTGTACTAAATCCTCAGTAAATGGTTGTATTATTATCTGAAAAATATTAATTCAAAATTCATTATGAATTATTCACAATAAATATTGATCAAAAACTTAAAAAAACAACAACATTATACCCCGTTATACCCCTTTGATGCCCCCTAAGGGCAGTTTGAAAACCCCTAATTTGAGGGTTGAATGAAAAATGTGCCACTTGTTTTGTAACCCACAAACATGAGCTAAACGTAAAGTAATCTGCTGTTCTCTCATTTTTGTCGTTCTCTCATTTTGTCGTAACAGCAGTGCTCACACAGACAGCCACTTCTGGAGACTTAGAGTATGAACAGATCATAAGGCTGAACAGAATATGCCGACTATTATGACCTCATGATGGACTGAATAGAAGAACGTAACATGAGATTTCTAGGCCATGTGCATTATGTGATTATGTGATATATCACATAAATATAAACTTTAAACTATGTGCCACCATATTGTTTGGCTTTTTCAGCTTTAAGGTTCAGTCTAGATGCTGCTTTGTTCTTAGGAAGGCTACATGCTTTATTATAGTCCATTGCTGAGATTAGGAAGCTAGCTTGAAAATGTTTAACATTCCCGCTGTGCTTGTAAAAGAGGTATTTTGAATTTCTTCTGTGACTTGTTCATCGTGTTGAATGGATTAGCAGTCTGACTGACCCAAATACTTCAGCAGTAAAGGCAAGACAAACAGGACATGTGTATGTTCAGACTCAACCCCTCACTGGGTAATTTCTTTGCTTGTTTAACAGAGTTTCTCAGCTCAGTCACCTCGGTTGTATAGATTACATTATTTACCACGTCTGACAGAAGTAAGCAGATGTTGATGGCTGGTTTGCAGATACTCCAAAATGAGAGGAGCAGGTTTACATATAAAATTGCTAATAGACTAAGTGGTCTTCCTCTGCCTAATAAAGGCAAAAAGTAACCTCTCTGGTTTCGCAAGCTTTTTTTGAACTTGTTTTGCAGCATAAGTGTGAACAGGATGTTGTCATATATCATTATTCTGTGTCCAAGTGAGTGGCATTTATTAAGGGTTGAGTGTTAAGTTGTAGGTAGTGTCTTGACCATGGAAAAATTAGGAATTTTTTTTAAGTTTTCTAGAAAATTATTCTAAATCTATCTTAACATTAAAGGTTCAGTGTGACGACCTGCACTTTTTATAACAGCAAAACCTCACAAAGAAAAAATATTAAATAAAAATAAGTAATCTCTGGAAGAAAAGATTTGAAATAACATATTATAGTTAAAACATTTTTAGAGGAAAAGATAATAAAATATAATAAAAGTAATAACTTTCAAAGGACTCCTACTGCCTAAATAATTCTGCTAAAATCTGTGTTATGTAAGCTTCTGGTATAGAATTCTATCTAACCAAATTGTTAACATTTATCATCAACATATTAATATATTATATTATAATGTAATGCGTAATTAGGGCTTGGTATCTTTTGAATTTTAGCGATTCCGATTCTGCTTATTGATTCCGGTTCTTATAGATTCCAAGTTTCAATCCCAGTAAGGTAAAAACATTGTCAAATTTTAATATCAGACATATTTATTGTGCGCGTTTTGTTGCAGCTGATTTCCATTAACAAAAATCAGCGGCCTACCAAAAAAAAAAAAAAAAAAGTCAAAATCAACAGCTTACAGACTTTTTCCTATGGTTTAAACAAAAATGCCCCAGCAAAAACAACTGGAATAACTAAAGAAAAGTAAACAGTAATACAATAAGAACAAATGAACAAATTAGCAATAGCACAAATAAATACAACTGAACAAAGGTGGTTAAAGGTGCCTCGATCAGGGTTTTTAGGGCAGATCACCGATTAACGGTCACTGGAAGCAGTATTGGCCGATTCTGATCACTGAAATAAATAATTCTTTGTGATAAATAGAAGGCTTTAAATAGACCTACTGGGGTTATTTAGCTATTCTTAAAGTATCATGAATTGGCAAGTTTTTTTAGTATTGGCAAACAACATGTGCAACATATTTAATTCCCTCTCTTGCTCAAGAACAACTTAGAACTTAACAAACATAACATTCCTGTGAAATAAATAATAATAATAAAACTACAACAACAGAACAGTCTTTATCATCAGAAAGTAATCAGCCACTGCATAGTCTTCACTGTATAAATTAAATAGATTAATCCTACTAAATCTGCTAAAGAGCAGTGAGTGATTTTTTTTTTTTTTTGATTAACATTGAAACAGACTGCAGCAGGTTTATTAGGCTGCTGTCACTTTAAGACCTAATACACGGATCCAGTATACTGTTAAGCAATTTATTTCCGGTTATGTTCACTTAAGACATAACCGACTGTGTGTAAGTGAATACTCACCAAGCCAGGCATTTTTGACATATTTCTGTGTGTATTTGACCATTTAGGTGTGAACTCGAAGCTCAAAGTTCACTTTTCTTTTCCGTGTTCCACTCTGTTTACAAGGATATTTTGACTATTTTATGTGTATTTGTGCGTTCAAGCGCAAGAAGACTCGTACGAGAAATTAAATTCAGTATCGCGTTCTATATGATGCGGCTTTCTGTGCGGGCACTTTGGTTGTGTGTGCAAAGAAAACAGCATGCGGCGTGAGTGCCGTCTTACGCTTGAAAATAGTTTGAAATCTAAAAATGAAAATTATGTCATTAATAACTCACCCTCATGTCGTTCCACACCCATAAGGATTTCATTCATCTTCTCAACAAAAATGAAGCTCTTTTTGATTAAATCTGAGAGCTTTCTGTCCCTCCATAGACAACTACACAACTGAAACGTTGATGCTTCTAAAAGTTCATAAAGTGATTGTAAAATTAATTCATATGAATCAAGTCCAAATTTTCTGAAGAGACTTGATCACTTTATATGGTGAACAGATTGAATTTAGGCTTGCATGAGGCTATAGTCAAACTAGCAAAAATACACAAACTTGAGTATGAATATGTAGCGCAATCACAAACAGCCTTTTTTTTGTTTTTGTTTTTGTTTTTTTACAGACAAGTGGGTTGCAATAACCCACTTAAGTCAGGAGACCCCTTAGCGAGAATAATGTTAACTGTTACTACTGTGAGTTTTCTTAACTCAAGAAATATGTAGCAACTGGATGCTGGATATTTATTCTCAAATCAATTTGGAGACATGGAGGCAGAGGTGGGTCTTAGATCTTGGTTTCATAAATAGCAGAATTGGTGTCTTTGAGCCTGACTGAGCCCACTGACCTGCTTTGCACCAAACTGCACGCTACAGCCATTAAAGCAGACCATGTGATCTCAGACTCTTAAGGAGAGACTGCAGTCATTCACACACCCAACAGTACAGTCTGCCTGGTTATGTTGATATACAGTCATAAATTGGGAAAAATTTTCCCACATGCTATTGCATCAGTACTTATATATAGTCAAATCAAAAATTATTCAAATATTTTTGATATCTTTGAAATATTTTTACTAGTGGGTGAAGGACACTAGTTCATTTATGTATGTAAGGATAGTAAAAGAAACTGATATACTGTACCCAAAAATTTTTCATACAGTGGACTACCAGTAAAATTGATAAAAAATTAGGACCAAAAATTATTCAGACACTTTCACCTGACCATGCTTAAGTTTTTTCTGACATTATCAAGATAATTTTTTTCTGACACAGTTTAACTCTTGAGTTGCTCTTAAGTTCTTGTCATATTTTATTACCATTTATACCACTATAGCGAATAAACTGTAAGTTTTTTTTTTTTTTTTGCCATATCACCCAGCCCTATATCCATGATCATGTGTTTATTCATTCAATAAAGAAAGAAGCATGTTGTTAATAGTTTTTCAAACCCACTTTTCTAAGTGGAGTCAGCAATGCAGTGTTGGACAAAAGTGAAGTGAACCATGCAAGATATTCACTCTTTCCCTGACATACTGAGTTTTTCTCTCACATGTTCAGTGCAGTTTTGATCCAGTTATGATATTGTGATTCATTAATGTAAGGAGACTAGTTGTTTTGTGACACATGCTAATGTAATGGAGATGAACGGATACTGGACGTTTACATTATACATATATTGAAAGAAAGAAGTAAGAGATGAAAAAAGGATCTTTTTCAGGCACAAGGATATTTATTTTATACTCTTTTTATATGTATGTTTGTGCAACCATGTGTTGGTAGGAGCTTTTGGGGAAAAGAATAATTGTGTATATGTAGACTATGTTACAACCCTGAAATATTAATGCAGCCTTCTGCGTTTGCTGACAAAGACCTTCTGCTCTCATCCGTCGAAGGTGGGCATGCATGTATAGCCTATGTGCTTGCTTCTGATTTTAAATACTGATGAATCACAAGAAATAATAGAGAAACACACAAGTCTCCATGTTCTTTATGACTTACCAAACCACCCAGTTGTCAAACATGCAGTCGCAACTACAGTCAATGAAAATAAATTATATTTACCTTTTATCATATGTGTGAGTGTGTATGTATGAGTGTGTGTGTGTGTGTGTGTGTGTGTGTGTGTGTGTGTGTGTGTACTTGTTTTGGCTATACTTGTGAGGACCAAATGTCCTCACTTATATTGTGTAATACTTTCTCAACCCACTAAGTGAGGAAACTTGACTGGTCCTCACTAGATAAAAAGGCTTATAAATCAACCAAAAGAAGTTTTTATTTAAATCTAGTGATGGTCACATGTTTCTGTGATGGGTTGGTTTAGGAGTAGGGGTTGGGTTAGGTGTTAGAAAATATCATTGACCTGATATAAAATCAATGGAAGTCTATGGAATGTCCTCACTAAGATAGCAATACAAACCTGTATGTGTGTGTGTGTGTGTGTGTGTGTGTGTATGTGTGCGTGTGTGTATGTATGTATGTACGTTTGTGAGTGTGTAAGAGTGTGTTAAATGATGTTTTTGTTTGTTGGTGAGTTGACTTTGAGCTGTAATAAAGATATTGTCAGAGTGCTTAGGTTTGTAATGTGACAAGGTACAGGTATTAAAATAACAGGTGATTTAAATTCCTTTAAGTTCCTTTAAGAGAAACATACCTATTGCTGTAAACCAGTGTTGACCAACTAGGATTTGTGTTGTTGGTTTTGGTAAAGCATTTTTATACATTGGAGATTTGTTAATGTGAAATGATCGATCAAATGATGGAATAAACGGTTTACTCCAATTAGCAGGAAGTGCAAATTAAATGCTTAAACTATTTTTCTAAAAGAAACTTTTTCTTTTCTTTTGATTTCTACTGTGTAAATGAAATGTTGACCATAGTGGCCTGTTAACTGGTGTCTTTTTTCAGTAATTGTAATGCAATATGTGGTGTACATGTAAGAATGATAAGAATGCAGTGTAAGAATGACAGTCAGACTCTGGCTGAGGTTTGTAAATCAAATGACAGAGGACAAACAGTCTACTGGAGAATTTATGACTGTGGATATCCTTTAGCTTTGCATTCAGACCTTTAGCATTTGCCGTTCATATTTTTGTACCTTCTCTTATTTTCTTGTTTTGTTACTCCAGAGCTCCCTGTAATGATACCTTTTTTTCCACCAACATGAAAATGTGAGATTAGGGGGAGGGGAAGAATTAATATGGCTCGTACATGATCCAGCATAAATATAGAAGACGAAAACAGCTAAATAATTGCTTTGTCTAATGGAAAATCTACCTAACCTATATATATTAGAAAAATGAAATGTAGGAAAAAATGAAATAATGGGCCTACTTTTAGATGGGACATTAGGGGAACGATGGGAAGCCGCCTGTAGGAATGTGTGATTCGTGTGATTTGTTAAAAAACATGGATTCATTAAAAACAAAACAAAAAATACCTTTTGCTCATGTCACATTGTTAAACTATCAGGAGCATTTCTGCCCACATATCTTGAAATTTCCAAACCTGACTGTAGAGCAGCATATATTAGAACATATTCATTTATAATGTTATTATCACATTATAACGATTGATGTGATTAATAAGAACCGAGTACAAAGCCACTATGTTGATGAATGGAATTGCATTTTTCTGAATTTGTCTTTGCAAAGCTGTTTCTAGAAACAAACTATTACACTTGTTCCAGCACCTGAAGTGGTCAAATGAGCAACAGAAAAACTTTGAGAATACATTCTTATATAAAGATATTATGATGTTGATTAAGTGCTTCTTGAGTTGCTGTTTTTTTAAATCATTTCAGACACTTTGTCCTAATATACTGCAGCGTAAATAATGACATGCAAGTGCAACTTTATCTCATTGCAAAATGAACTGAAGCATTGGGAAACACGCAATAAGGCGCTATTTCTACACAGCATTTACTGCAAAGTTGTTTTTGCAGGCATGCATGTTCAAATGAACGTTTTAAATAGTGTACCTCCAGCACATACAACATTCCTTACGGCAATACCGTATTGACGGTACTACAGTTTAAAAAATAAACAGCGGTATTTTTAAGCTTTAGTATCGCAATACTACCGTTGTATCTGTATACCTGCAACCCTAATGCACGTGTATTTTTGTGTCCCTCTACTGAGGAGAGCAAAAGAAAGATGTTTAGATGTTTCCTCAGGCTTTCACATGGTCTGTCCATTTACATACACTCATAGAAGAGCGCAGTAAAGACCAGCTCTCAGTCTCATTTCACGGCTGCTGAGTGGAGCTTGTGTGTCACTCACAGGATACAACATTACGGTTCCACCCACGCCGCCAGCTTCACTCTGATCAGGTCGCTAGGCAACCAGGAAGTCATGTTGTCCCAGAGACTAGTGAAGTGTAACATCATCCAAAGAGGAGGACTCAGAATGAGAACGAGAGTGAAAGAGCAAATGATGTCCTTAGAATCATTTCCTTTTTGATCAGAGCTGTGTGCCCGGCACTTAGGAGAGATTGCAAATGTGAGACTGTTTTTAGAATAAGAGATTGAATTTTGTACAATAGTGCTTTCCGCTTTCACTTTCACATATGATATTTTTTTTGTTTTTAATTCTGCCATACCAGTGCATAGCTGAAACTGTCTTTTCAATGGCCATGAAAAGCGCTATGTCGAGTTTTGAGAGGGGACCTCTATTTACTGCATGCCCTTCTTACCAATGGTTATAACTTTATAACACAACAATAAAAAAAACCCACACAACCAGTTCTTCCACGATTTCGCCATTCTGTGATCGCCAAATTTAACACAAAATCAAACAAACTCCGCAATATTGTGATGAGCTTGCAATTTTTCTAAATTGCCACCGATTTTGGTCATCGCAACAAACATTCAGCCAAAGCTAATTCGGTCACTAAACATATGTTTGCGTCATTGCTTCAGCAATGGAATGCACTTCCAATCAGTCAATGAGCACAATCCTGCTCCCGCTGTAAGTGAGCGTGCTCTCTCTCTCAAACACACACAGCCTCTGAGTGACATCTTTCCCATCAACCGGTTCAGTTTATCATCACTGCCTCTGTGCTGTGTAAAAGAGGCCCCAAGATGACAGAGTGAAGGAGACTCTAAATGAAAGTGTCACTCTCTTGCTACGTCCCAATTAGTATACTATCGCATACTATACTATAAATAATATTTGAAATTAGAATTAATTGTCGCAAATCGTAGTATGTTGAAATGAGTATTTCAAAGATACTCGGATGGTCTGCAGATCTGTGCACACTCTAACAGTCAATATTGCCATATTTGTTGGACGAGGATTCGATTAGAACTACAAACACAAATAAAAACTGATAAAAAAAAAACTACAAACATGGCAGATGTGTGAGACCAACGGTTAAGTAGAGATGTTCAGATAAAGGGGTTTGAGTGATTGATTATCATTTTAACTGTGTCAACATGGTTGACAACAGTTTAAATGGTGACAGGATGCATGTAACAAAGCGACAGAGCTGTCCGTTAAAGAATCATGACGAAGTAGTATGTCCCAAAGCTTCTACACACAGTATGTACTTTTTCTTCACAAAAAGAGTACATACTTTTAGGTGGTGCTTATGGAACAGCAGTGATTCAGCAGTTTCCATGGTTACACCTGTAAACACAGCAGGCTGCACTATTTTCCTCAATCAGCTCCCTAGCTTCTTAGCTTTTTATCAGTATTTCACGTACACAAATTCAAGCACTGGTAAGGAGAGTAAGGACCCTGGCTCACTACACATTGGGATACTGGTTACTGATTTTTGGTGATATGACAACGTTCTCATTGCCCCTCACTACTAGGGAGCTGATTGATGCCTCGTTTACACTAGAGCATTTTCGTTTTAAAACGCATACGTTTTGCTACAGTTACGCTTGTCATTTACAATACGCCGGCATTTTTGAACCTAAAAAACTTAAAGTTTCAAAAACGCTGCAGACCCGTTTTAGTTTGAAAACGCCAGGGTTGCGTTTCAGTATAAACGGACCAAAACGGAGGCTTTTGTGATGGCAAATGATGGCATGGCTGCCCAAGTTCGCTCTGGGTATCCTTGACGACTGTATAAACAATAACATGGAGACTGAACTGCGATCTTTGCTGGCTTTGTTATCATTTTTAGCAGCCATTGTGTAGTTAAACTCTACAGCAGGGGTCCCCAACTCTAGGCCTCGAGATCCACTTTTCTGCAGAGATTAGCTCCAACCTGGATTAAAAACACCTACCTGCAACTTTGTAGTAATCCCGAAGACCTTGATTAGCTTGTTCAGGTGTGTTTGATTAGGGTTGGAGCTAAACTCTGCAGGAAAGTGGATCTCAAGGTCCAGAGTTGAGGAGTCTTGCTTTACAGGGTTAAGAGGACAACACTTAAGTCTCTCTTTTTATTTCTCTCAGTGTTCTCTTTTTATAATTATAGAGCCCAGTGTTTCTTGAGGTCAGAAAAGTAATAAAAATTTTAGAAGAATGTTGTCTGTGGTATATATTCACTGCAAAACAACACAAGAATGCTGCAAATTTTGAGAAAAGAAGCCGCACATTCAGTCATTTTAGGTCCAAAAAATCTAAACAATAATCCCATGAAATCCTGATGGGACTGCAATGCAGAACTAACTCTCTTTAACATGGAAAATATCATGTAGAACTCTATGATTTCCATGATGTAGGAAACATTGACAAAATCACGGAATCCAGTCGCAAACTGAACTTACTGTATAAAGTGGAAAGTCACAGAATTTTTGGATTAATAAATAAAAAGTAGCGCTGTACAATGAATCAAATCACAATATGGACTAGAGTCTGTGAATATTAAAGCTCAAACAGACTGCTTTTGAAATCTGAAGTCTGCATGTTCTGCGTCTCTGTGTGAATGAGCACCACGGTTTTGTCTGCTATACACATACTGGGGCCTGCATGACACTCTTAGTGTTTTCAGCATCTGCCATCTCACTATATGAGGACATGAAAACATTAACTTCATATGCAGAGCTACACTAAGTTCACTTCATGAGGGTTTAATTTGATTAAACTAGTCATATACACACAAAAACTTAAAGGTCTTTACAGCAACCCATCAATATAAAGTTTAACTTGAAGAAATTATAGAACTATTGCACAACAGAGTGCATTTCAAGTAATAATTTTTATAATAATAATTATACAGTTTATTAAAATGCACAGAACCTTAAAGGTCTTCATTACAACCTGCCAAAATAAAGGTTTGGTCTAACTTATAGAAATTATGAAAGAAATATATTACTATTGCACAGTACAATGTGCTTCTTAGTAGTAGTAGTATTAAAACGTTATTTTTAAGGGTAATTTAAATGTTCATTTGATTACATTTTAAAAGGTAACCTAAATTGTTAGTTTTTATAAATTGTATTTGAATTCCTCAATTTCTTTCATTTGTATTTGACCGTACAATGTTTTTATATTCTATGTACTCCTGACAGTAAAATAAACCACAATAAACCTATATAAAGGTCCAGTCATGAAAAGAAATAAATACCGTCATATTCTGTGAAACCAACAGAATCTTAAAAAAATATAGTGATACAGATTTTTGATCGTACTGCCCAACACTGCTGTACAATCATTTGACTGTTTTCATGTATGCTGAAGTTTTGGCTTTGTTACATGACATTTAGAATGGAGTTAAGAGAGACCAGTATTCGGTAATATTTATATACGATTATAGTATTTATTAATATTTGGAATTAATTTTTATTTTTTTGTTTTATAATTTTGGTTTTCATTTTAGTTTAAGCAATTTTATTTTCTTTTTGTCATTTTTTTATTAGTTTTCTGTTATATTTCTGTATAGTTTAAATGTATTTTTATTTCAGTTTGTCACTTTTGTACGTAAACTTATTTCATTTAGTTGACAAAGCAACATTTTTAAGTTTAAATTTATCTAATATTTAGATTTTATTTAAGCTTTATACTGAAAATGTTTTAGTTGATAATAACACTGAGAGAGACTAAAGTGTATGTTTATGGTACCAGTCTTTGTGTGGTCTGTTTTATTTGTGACCATATGAAACAGTGTCTTTGCAGTTTTACAGCTTCTTGGAAGCATACTGTAGATTACTTCATGTTTCAGAATAAATACAGAGGCACTGCCATCCAGAGTCATATGAATACAAATGGCAAAATAGTTTCCTTAAAGTGGCCTTCACTAACCACTTTGTGGAAGGGATCCTTTGTGAAGAAATATCATATAATATACTGTAGTGTTAAAGTGCCTCAAATCTTTTTCATAGATTGGTCGACAAAGCAGCCATTTTGTGGGTTTCCATAAAATATTGATTTCTTCTGATTGAATTCCAGTGGGTAAACAGTGATAAAACAAGTCACTTTATGTGTTCTCCCCTTTACAGGAAAATTGTTATAAAGTTTGGAAAGAAGAAGCGAAAGAAGGCAGATTCCTCAGATGAGCTGTCTGATGATGACAGACCAACTCGACGATCCTCTAAAGATGATGATTCGGTGAGCCTTGGATTTGATCTAGTCTTGTTACAATTGAGGAGACTTTTATGCTGTCTTAGGTAAACATCTAACAAGAAAAGTATTTGTAAATGAACATTTCAGGAGCTTGTAGCACAAAACATGCACGTTGTTGCTGGACTTCCTTTAAATTGCATAATGCAGTGGTGCCTTCTGCAGACTAACAGAGACTAAAATGATTGCCATACCCTCAAATAATTTGCTTATCTTTCTTCTGAAATGATTAACCTCTCATACTCCTCACCCATGATATATATATATATATATATATATATATATATATATATATATATATATAATACCCCCCCCCATTCAAGATATAATTATCCTCTTTAAATACCGCCTGTGTTAATTAAAGCAGTGTGCTTTTGGTGACTCCATTGGGCTGTTGGGCTGCCATGTGCATTTTGGGAAACACTGGGGTCTTGTGGCAGAGCGGGTGGCTCTTTATTTGGTCATCCTGAGATATTCCCATCCTCTCCATTTACTTTAACTCGTACACATTTAGGTCGTGTTATATTTGGGAGGACAGACACTCTCTCTCTCTCTCTCTCTCTCTCTCTCTCTCTCTCTCTCTCTTTCTCTCTCTCTTTCTCTGTCTCTCTCTCTCTCTTTCTCTCTCTCTCTCTCTCTCTCTCTCTCTCTCTCTACTGTCCTCTGTACCCCTGATGGCCATCTATGATTTACTGAGTGAAAAATGAAATTGTGCATGTGCAGGGGTTCTTCTTTTCTTTTGGTCACAAAAAAACAAATAGAAGATCGCAAGAAGTCTTCTGGAGTAAATGTATCCCTATTGTCATCTTTTGTGTGTGTGTTGTGTTGTGTTCTGATGTTTTGTGTGTGTGTATACACACACATATTCTTTTAAACTTTTTGTTCATCAAGAATAAAGAAAAGATTTATCACAGTTTCCCCAAAAATATTAAGCAGCACAAATGATTACAACATTGAAAATAATGGTAAATGTTTCTTGAGCAACAAATCAGTGTGTTTAATGATTTATGAAGGATCATGTGACACTGAAGACTGGAGTAATAATACTTAAAATTCAGCTTTGTCATCGCAAGAATAAATTGCATTGTAAAATATATTCAGATAAAATTGTAATAATATTTCACCTTATTTCACAGTACTGTTTTACTGTATTTTTGGTTAAATAAATGCAGCCTTGGTGAGCTTGGTGAGTATTTCAAAAAACATAAATATCACCAACCCCAACATTTTGAACAGTAATGTGTATTGATCACTGAGAAAAATATCCAAACATACACTTGAAACCCCACTCACTTTTGTGTGTGTGTTTTTACAGAAGCGGCGCTCAAACCGGAAGATTAAGAGGAAGAAGTATGAAGATGATGGTGAGGCTCGACTGTCTGATGAAGAAATGAAGGTCATCGTCAAATCCAAGAAAAGCAATCCCAATGCTCACAAACAACCTGCAGTGCAACTGTTTGTGGTAAGAACATCGCAGTTAGCAACACACACATGCATCTCATGCATTTTCAGCATTCTCAAGCAGTTCTCTGATCTTGAATATAATATTTTTTGCTCTTTTACAGTTTATGACATTGAATATAATAATTTGATATGTTTAGCCAGAGTAAAGACAGCACACTGTGTGTGTGTGTGTGTGTGAGAGACAGAGAGAGAGAGAGAGAGAGACAGAGAGAGAGAGAGTGTGTGTTCGAGTATATGTTGAAGAAACTGATCTTCATGTTATATTGGTTTATAGGAGAACCCAACTGAGGAAGATGCTGCTGTGGTTGATAAAATCATGGCATCTCGTGTGGTGAAAAAAGAGGTAAGAGTTCCACAATCTCTCTGCTTTATATAGTGTGTCTTTCTTTTTCATCTTTGAAACTCATGCAGTTTTATTTCTGGGAATAATGACCCTTTTTGCACCTGGTATTATGCATGGCTGTAATGTGCCTCAAATGCACCTCCTATGAGCAGTTGTGATCAGATTTTAACAGGGGAGGGGCTCTGGTTTTATGACTGTGTACGTTACACAGCATGTCGATAAAGATAAAGCATTGGAAAAGGGAAAAAATTCAGTGCACTGTTGTTCTGAAATATGCTAGAATTTTAAGATTGCCTCAGATGTGACTCTTCAAGTAGAATGCTCATAGTTATTTTAGTTTAGTTTAGTTCAGTTTATTTTAGTGTATCTGTTTTAACTTTAATGTTTTTGCTTCACATGATCTATATATTAATTTAGAAAATGCTTTTATACCAAGCTAGTTATCTATGTCACTGAAACATGTTCTGTGATGTCTGCATATGTATGGGGCTTTTCCATATTTCATTAGGATACATTAAGACATCGCTTAGATGCAGGTGCATTGAATGTGCACTGACCACTTGTCATAGGATCACTTTAAACAGACATTAATACCTGGTGTAAATTTACACAGACATTTGAATGCATTTTGAATGTGATTTTAGACATATATAGATGTATGCATATTTGTGTGTGCGTAGTATTATTTTTATTCTTCATTCAACAGGTTTCTCCTGGAGTGATGGTAGAAATTGAAGAGTATTATGTCAAATACAAAAACTAGTAAGTGAAACATGCACTGCTTTTGTCAGCATTTCAAGTTCTCTCTGTTAGCTTTCAAGCTGTAAAAGATTGTGTTGCTCATTTTGCTAATAGCCAGGAGAGAGCTCAGAGAGCAATTTTGTCACGTGTTGATGAACACTCATAATTTAGCGTGTGTGTAAGGAGCATTCAGTAATTATGTGAACGTGCGTGTGTTCTAGTTCGTATCTTCACTGTGAGTGGGCGACGGAACAGCAGTTAGAGAAAGACAAGAGGATCCAGCAGAAAATCAAGCGCTTCAAGATCAAACAGGCGCAGAAAGCACACTTCTTTGCTGATGTAAGGATGCCTGTGTTTGTTTGTAACTTTAGCAAAAACTATGTTCTCACTAAAAAAATATTTTGTATGATGATTTGCATGTTAAATGCCATGTCATTTGGTCACCTGACTATCATAATCACTTGGGAGACACACAGGATTTGTCTAATTTTTAATTATGTGTATGTGTGTGTTTAAGATTGAGGAGGACCCATTTAATCCTGACTATGTAGAAGTGGACCGAGTTCTCGAGGTCTCATACTGTGAGGACAAGGACACCGGAGAGGTAGCCATTGCTTTGTGTTTGTTCATGAGGGCAGGCACTTCGTACAAATCTCAAAGCCTTCTGTTTGTGTTTGTGTAGCCGGTGGTGTATTATTTGGTGAAATGGTGCTCACTGCCATACGAGGACAGCACATGGGAGCTGAAGGAAGATGTTGACCAGAGTAAAATTGAAGAGTTCAAAAAGCTGCAGGCAGCAAAACCACACACCAACAGAATGGTGAGACCAACTCTCTCTTGAGTATATAGAGATATAATCCTCTTCCTAAATGTAATTGCCCCTGAGCTACAGAGATTTGAAACAACTCTTTAGCATGCTTGAAGTGTGGTCAACTGGATACATGCCTGATTAAAACTCTCTTCTCTATCATTTGATGAATTACTGTAATATTTGTACACAAATTTCCCTTTTGGGAAGCATATAATAAGAATATTTAATTTATATTGAAAGGAAAAGGATTTGGGCTAAAAATAACAGCAGAGTCTGTATTTAAATATGCATGGCGCATTGGTCTACCAAAGCAGATAAATAGCGCCCTGTTAAAGTCTATTGTGGGTGGATAGTGCGTAATTTTTTGGTGCTAAAATACTGTTTACTGAATTTTTCATGCCGTCTCTATCTCAGGAGCGTCCTCCAACTAGTCACTGGAAGAAGCGGGAGCAATCGCGAGAGTATTGTAATGGAAACTGTCTCAGGGATTACCAGCTGGAGGGGGTCAACTGGCTTCTCTTCAACTGGTACAACAGGTAAGTGAAGCTCAGCACTGACATGCAAATTCTTCTTCTTAACTTTCCTCATGTATGTAAAAAAAAACAAAAAAAACTACTGAGTGGTAATTCAGCATATGGTGTACTTTTCCCTCTGTAGAGTACTGTCTTCATGGCTGTTCTTATGTTATATACTTGGTTTCTATGTTCTGCTGCTTGTGTGTAGATGTTATAACTGAATGGCAGATAGGCAGGATAACTGTGTTGTGGAAGTCTTCTCATCTTCTCATTCACACTTTTGGGCAGTATTTAGAACATCAGTGGGATAAATGATGAATTAAATAACTAAAATTCCAATGACTCAACTGGCTGATACTTTTGTACAACAGCTACTTACAAACCTAATTTGAAAATCATTTAAGAGTTACTCTAAGATATTAGCTGAATTACCAGCCTTTTCTGTGTTTTGTCCTTATTTTGGACATGCTGAAGCTTGCTGTTATTATCGTATGCATTGTGTTTGAGTGTGTGTGTGTTGTTCAGGTAAACCCTACATTATGGGGAGAAAAAGTACCTACAAATATGGCAATATCTGAAATCCTTGTCCTTGTGGGGACATTTTTGGTCCTCATATGGAAAACAGCTTATAAATCATACTAAGTGATGTTTTTTGAAACTGTAAAAATTCAGAAAGTTTTCTGTGATGGTTGAGGGATAGAATATACAGTATGTACAGTATAAAAATCATTAAAATCAATATGTCTATGGAATGTCTCCATAAAAACACAACGTGTGTGTGTGTGTGTGTGTGTTTGTACTTGTTTTCCTTACATTGTGGGGACCAAATGTCCCCACAACTTAAGAAAACCAGTAAATCTTGACATTGTGGGGACCTTTTGTTGGGCCACCACAAGGAAACAAGCTTATAAATCATACAGAATTATATTTTTTGAAAATCTAAACTAGCAGAACATTTTCTGTGAGGGTTAAGTTTAGGGGTAGGGGGACAGAATATACAGTTTGTACAGTATAAAAACCATTACGCCTATGGAAAGTCCCCGCAAAACACATAAACACAACGTGTGTGTGTGTGTGTGTTTGTTTGTGTTTGTCATTGCACAACATTTCTACTGGACCTCTATCAAGAAGGTCTAATGTTGTACTTTTATTTATTTTATTTTTTCTTTCATTTTTTAATCAGTTTGACAACTGTTCTTGTTAGCCTTGTATCTTGTGTGTGGGAGTATTAAAAAAGCAAACATTTAAAAAATAAAATAAATAATAAAGCCTCTCTTTCTCAATTTTCAGGCGTAACTGTATTTTGGCGGATGAGATGGGTCTGGGAAAGACCATCCAGTCTATTACGTTTCTGGATGAGATCTATCGCACAGGGATAAAGGGGCCATTCCTTATCATCGCCCCGCTCTCTACCATCGCCAACTGGGAGAGAGAGTTCAGAACCTGGACGCACCTCAATGTCATTGTGTACCATGGCAGTGTGGTCAGCAGACAGATGCTCCAGCAGTATGAGATGTACTTCAGAGACGCGCAGGTGAGATCACACACACACATACACACACATCAAGGCCAGCTCCACATTGATCTAGACCACTTAACTGTAATTCAAGGCTTTTGAATTGGTTACTTTCAAGTATCATGTTTTGTAAAAGAGAAGGATAGAGGGTGAAAAAGCAAGCCACAACTCAATTATAGTTATTTTATTCCTTTTCAATCTAAATTTAATTATGAATTTGGCAGATTGTATCTCTGAGAATGTCCATATTGTAAAGTTTGATTTAAAAAATAACCACATGGTTAATATATATATATATATATTTTGTTGAATTTTCTGCAAAAATAACTGCATCATGAAATATACCATTTCCATGAAATAAAAATACCCATACCCTGATATATGATTTTGGTAATAGTACTTACCCCTAATGACTATATAATGGCATACCATGCAAAAACTCAGGGAGCACAAAAAACAACTGTGTTGAAAATGTTTGTAGGCACTTATTCTTTCTCTCTCTCCTACAGGGTCGTGTGATAAGAGGTGCTTACCGGTTTCAGGCAGTCATTACAACATTTGAGATGATTTTGGGAGGCTGTCCAGAACTTAATGCAATAGACTGGCGCTGTGTCATCATTGATGAAGCCCATCGGCTCAAAAATAAGAACTGCAAGCTACTGGAGGGCTTCAAACTTATGAGTCTGGTACAAATAAGATGTCCTTACACTTATATTTACTCCTTATGACAGATGTCATCCTTCTTTTCCCCTTTTTTAACTTAATATCTGTTGACCTCTTTTCCTTTAGGAACATAAGGTGTTGTTGACGGGCACTCCCCTACAAAACACGGTTGAGGAACTCTTTAGTCTGCTGCACTTCCTGGAGCCAACCCGCTTCCCTTCTGAAAACACCTTCATGCAGGAATTTGGAGACCTCAAGACTGAGGAGCAGGTGCTGTATTTGTATATTACTGTGTTTGAATTAATATGTATGTTCTGTATATACAGTATTAACAATGCTTCATTGGTATATGCGTGCTCGTATAGGTCCAGAAACTCCAGGCCATCCTTAAACCGATGATGCTACGTCGTCTTAAGGAAGACGTGGAGAAGAAGTTGGCCCCTAAAGAGGAGACCATCATTGAAGTGGAGCTCACCAACATCCAGAAGAAATACTACCGCGCCATACTAGAGAAGAACTTCTCGTTCCTTGCTAAAGGAGCTGGCCAAGCCAATGTCCCAAACCTGCTCAACACCATGATGGAACTGCGGAAATGCTGCAACCATCCCTACCTCATCAAAGGTATAACCACACAAAACCTTACTTAGCTTGTCTTTGACAGTGTAGCACAAAACCTCTTAAGATCAGGCAAGGTCCTAAGAAGTCTATTTTGCTTCCAGGGGCTGAGGAGAAGATCTTGGAGGACTTCAAGGAGGTGTACAGCCCCGCAGCAGTAGATTTTCACCTGCAGGCTATGATTCAGTCGGCAGGTAAACTCGTTCTCATTGACAAGCTGCTCCCCAAGATGAAGGCTGGTGGACACAAAGTGCTCATCTTCTCTCAGATGGTGCGCTGCCTGGACATCCTGGAAGACTACCTCATCCAGAGAAGGTGGGCATCAAAAACTGAAAGTTTACATAATCCTAAAAGCACAAAAAATTGTTATGCTCTCTTATTGTTCACACAGAGTTCATGGGGTTTACTGCATTTTGTGATGTTCTGCTCTACTGTATATTTTTTAGGTGCTACAGGGTATATATGCAGTTTTAACAAGTAGCTTAATCCTCTTTTTTGGCAGGAGTTCAATGCCACGGTTTGCTTACCCCAGTTTGAGTTGTGTTCACGTGTTCTTTATCTCTCTAGGCCTGTATACAGAGCTCTCTGCTGTTGAACCCCTTTGCACCATTGATATCACGTGGCATTTTTAAGCAGCGGCTAAGATTGGTTTGTTTCCTAAGGAACAAATGAAGTCTCATTCATTTTTCTCTTGCCTCAGCTCGTCTTTGACAATCTAGCATTGTGTACAGTGTACCGTTTGTGAATATAATGTTGTGTATGTTGGCTGATGCAGCTAGTGTACAGCAGGACACAGACTCTCCAGGGATCTCACATCAGGCATACAGCCCCAGAGGCACAGCTCTGCCCAAAGTGGGTCAGAGAAAGCAGGAAGTAAGAGGGAAAAATAGGAGATGGTTACTGTGAATAAAAAGAGAGGAAGAGATAAAAGGACATGAGTGGAAAGAATGAAAGAAAGAGTGAGTGAAAGGGCGATGAAGGATAGGAAAGAGTTTTAGAGTGAGCTAGGAACGTTGTTACTGATGCAACATTGTTATTGGATAAACATTATGCCTGGAATATTCTGTTAACACATTCATTTCCTTAAGTAAAGACAAAACAATGACACTCAAATATATAGGATCATATGAATGTGTTGATACAAATGTGCTGAAAGTTCAGCTTTGCCACAACAGGAATAAATTGCATTTTAAAACACAAAACGGTTATTTTAAATTGTAATTGTTTTACAATAATACTGTTTCTGCTATATTTTTGACCAAATAAATGCAGCCTTGGTTGAGCATAAGAGACTTATTACAAAAACATTAAAATACTCTTACCAACCTCAAACTTTTGAACATTAGTGTATGATTGTATGATGTTTGTGCACCTACTGTGTGGAAGTGCTCAATAAAGTACATTTATCTGTAATTACTAATTAAACCGACCTTTTTCAGATACCTCTATGAGCGGATAGACGGCCGTGTACGTGGGAACCTCCGTCAAGCAGCAATAGACCGTTTCAGTAAACCGGACTCCGATCGATTCGTCTTCCTGCTGTGTACACGAGCAGGTGGGCTCGGTATTAACCTCACAGCTGCCGACACCTGTATCATCTTTGACTCTGACTGGAACCCACAGAACGACCTGCAGGTACACACACACACAGACACACACACACTTGATAATAAAAAAGCATTGTAGATGTTCCTGTTGGCTCATCTTTCTTTTTTTCCCCTTGCTTGTTCCACAGGCTCAGGCTCGCTGCCATCGGATTGGTCAGAATAAAGCGGTTAAAGTATATCGACTAATCACACGTAACTCGTATGAGCGAGAGATGTTCGATAGAGCCAGTCTGAAGCTGGGATTGGATAAAGCGGTGCTTCAAAGCATGAGTGGACGAGACAACAGTATAGGAGGAGGAGGGGTAAGTCGTCAAACCTCACCTGTGTACCAAGGTTTTCTCTAGCCCTCGATGTGGTTCTCTACATAGAGATTTGCATGATGGATGGTTTATACAGATCTAGAATTTTTTTTTTTTTCATACTGGTTTAATATATACTGCATTGGTCTCATTCTTTTTCAATCTCCATGTTTACAGCAGATGCAGCAGCAGCTCTCTAAGAAGGAAATCGAGGACCTTCTGCGGCGTGGAGCTTACGGTGCCATCATGGACGAGGAAGATGAGGGGGCTAAATTTTGTGAAGAAGACATTGACCAAATCTTACAACGCAGAACCAAGACCATCACTATTGAATCTGAGGGCCGGGGCTCCACCTTTGCCAAGGTCAGCTTCCTTCTTTCGTCTTTTATTTCTTGTATGTTTAAATGTATTGATCATGGTGTTTTCTTGCACTTTCTCTTATGAAAGCAATTTTCAGACAGCATTTGTGTTAAGGCTGCAAAAAATGAAATAAAAATGACATTTGAAAATGAAGAAAGTAAGACAAATATAATTAGTGTAATTTTACATTTGTACTTTCTAGAATGATGTTTTTTCAAAAAAAAGTTTTTTCATATCACAGTATTTATCACAGAAAAATTATATATTTTATTAATTTATTTCAATATTTTGCAACCTTAATTCTTGTTTATATGTGCTTATGCCTTCCATATCTGCTTTTTTCAATTGCAAGGATCATTTTTGAGATAACACAATTTATTTTTGCACAGGCCAGTTTTGTAGCTTCAGGGAACAGAACAGACATCTCTCTGGATGACCCCAACTTCTGGGACAAGTGGGCCAAGAAAGCAGAGATTGACATGGATACAATCAATGGCAGAGTAAGTTATACACAAACTCTGCCGTATGAATTCAAAGTTTCACAGTAGAGCAGAGGAGCCCACATCCTCCAGGCTGATCAGGTCAAAGTGTGTATGTATGCTAATACTCTCTAGAGACAGAATTACTTTGAGAACTTCAGTTTACCCAGATATCTGTGTTACTCTAAAAGATTAAAGAATCAAGTTATGGAAAGCTGCTTTGAGTATCAATGGCTAATGTGAAAACCCCAGAAATTAGGTTTTGAGTAGAGAGGCTTCACTGTAAAGAGATGACAGGAGGCTGGCTAACAGGATTGAGGTTTAATGTAATGTACTTTTTGAAATAACTCAATCATACTGTTTTTGTATGTTAGTTGAGTAGAGTAAGAGTAATTGAAAGTAAACATCAGTTTTTGTGAATGGGATTGACATTATTTAAATACATAGTACTGCTCTCTGTAAAGGTGGATCAGTGGTTTTGTTTTCACTTGTGTCTTTTGATGTGATTTTGCTACAGAACAGTCTGGTGATCGACACTCCTCGGGTCAGGAAACAGACCCGGCCATTCAGTGCCACTAAGGATGAGCTGGCTGAGCTCTCTGAAGGGGAGAGCAGCGGAGACGACAAACCCAAACTCCGCCGACCACATGACCGCCTCAACAGCTATGGCCGCACTGAGTGCTTCAGGGTGGAGAAAAATCTGTTGGTGTATGGGTGAGTGATGGCTAGTGGTCTATTGATATTGGTTTTTACTGTTCAAAAGCTTGGGTTCAGTAAGATTTTTCAGTAAAATGTTTTTTAAAGACCTCCCATATGCTCACAAAGGCTGCATTTATTTGATCAGTAAAATAGTAATATTGTGAAATATTATTACAATTTAACAGAACTGTTTTCTATTTTAATATATTTTAAAATGCCATTTGTTGAAGGAATTTTAACTGAATTTTCAGCATTGTTACTCAAGTCTTCAGTGTCACAAGATCCTTTAGAAATTATTCCAAAATGCTGATTTGGTGCTCAAGAAACTATCATCAATGTTGAAAACTGTTTAATATTTTTGTGGAAACCATGATAAAAGAAAATATATCTTTTTTTTTTCAGGAAATCGAAAGTTCAAAATAACAATTTATTTAAAAATAGAAATCTAGACTATTGTCACTTTTGATCAATTTAATATGCTCTTAGTAAATAAAAGTCAAATTGTTAAAAGAAAAATCTTACTCACCCCAAGCTTTTTAATGGTCTTCCAAATTATTATGCAAGTGACATATCAGTAGGATTTCAGTACAATAAACATTCAGATTTTAGTTTTTCAAAGACAGTGTTTTATTTCTCCATATCTTTTTAGATAACTGGTGTCAATCTCAGAAAGGTTTGTTAAATAGTTTGGTCTTCATAGCTAAATGGAAAACCTACTTAAAGAGGTTTTTCCACATTATTAAGCAAGTCACATTTCTCATGCAATATGGAGATGAAGAAAAATCTTTCTGAAGATGAAAAGCATGAAATGGTGCAATGTTATGCAAAAGGCGTGAAAGCAACTAATATTGAGTGAAAACTGAATCGAGATTATCAAACTATCATAAGATTTGAGAGTAATTTACAGGACAAGAGAATTCTGTCAGCTAAAGGCTTATTAAAGAAAGTTTCTGTCAAAAAATTAATTGTATTAAAAGGACAGCTATAAAAAGCCACTGCTAAGCAGAAAACGGGTATTTGAAGCTGCTGTTGAGTCTCAAGAATCTCTCCATGCAGGCTGGCAGTTATATGTAAAGTTGCATTTCAGCCAGCTCTAACCAAAGCTCACTAAGAAAAATGTTTACAGTTGGTGTAATACACTAAATAAACAATTTATAACAAATATTCAAATATAGGAAGTGAGATTGGATTGATGGACCATTGAATTTGTTTCTGTGGTCGTAGGTGGGGCCGCTGGAAGGACATCCTGGCTCATGGCCGCTTTAAGCGACAGCTGAGTGAGCGTGACGTGGAGTCGATATGCAGGGCGCTCCTGGCATACTGCCTCGTTCATTACCGTGGAGACGACAAAATCAAGAGCTTCATGTGGGATCTGATCGCTCCCACGGAGGACGGCAGGACCAAGGAACTTCAGAACCATTTGGGTATGAGGACTGAATCGTTGTTTTAAATTCAATTAGCTTTTGCATTTTGGTCAGGAGAATAATTAATGTCTGCTTGTCATGTCATTATTATGTGTGACGTCATTTACAGTTTTGAATGTGACTGAATGTGCGCAGGTTTATCGACTCCAGTACCGCGAGGCAGAAAGGGAAAGAAGATGAAGACTCAGTCAAGCTCATTTGACATCCAGAAGGCGGAGTGGATCCGAAAACACAACCCAGAACACATGTTGTCTGATGATGGGTACAAGAAACACTTGAAACACCACTGCAACAAGTGAGTATTTTATAGTCTTCAGTCTCACATGATCCTTCAGAAATAATTCTAATAAGCTGATTTGGTGAAAATTAACTTTCCTATTATTACCAGTGTTGAAAACACTGCCTAATATTTTTGTGAAAAACAAAAACTTTTCTGATGAAAGCTCAAAAGAACACCATCTGTTTAATTTCAAATTCAATGCATCATTGCTGAATGAAGTATTAAGTATAAAAAAAAATTTTGAACAGCACTGTGAATGTGCTTCTGTGCACGATTTGATGTAATATTCACTGCCATATGGCTGATGGTTATGCATATTAACATGTACAGCATTGTGTAACAACAAAGCGACCAGAAGTCATTCATTTTCATTGAAAGTTACTGTTTTGGTTGACAACTGTTGGTAATGCAATGTAGATATGTCTGGTTTTGACAAAGTTGAGAAAAAATGAGTAGTGATGTTCGTGATGATGGCACTTCTACAAATAGGCATGAAGACACTGAAGGTCACAGATCCTGTGACATACTGTAGTCAAGTGTTGGCAAGACAGAGGAGAATTAAAGGGTTAGTTCACCCCAAAAAAAATGAAAATTCTGTCATTAGTTACTCAGCCTTATGTTGTTCCACAACCGTAACATCTTCGTTCATCTTCGGAACACAAATTAAGATATTTTTGATGAAATCCGAGAGGAATATGACTCGTCCATAGACAGAAATTTAAGTGACACTTTCAAGGTCCAGAAAGGTACTAAAGACATCGTTAAAACAGTTGACATGGCTGCAGTGGTTCAACCTTAATTTTAGGAAGCAACGAGAATACATTTTGTGTGCAAAAACAAAACAAAAAAACGACTTTATTCAACAATCTCTTCTCTTTCCTTTTATTATCCTTACGGAGTTGCCGCAGTAAACACAGTGAAGGCTTCCATGTTCACGTCCGACGCATGCGTGTGATGCTGACGCAGGAGCCGGCCAATAATGAGTCGGCGTTCAAAAAGTCGCTTCTCGTCGCTTCATAAAATCAAGGTTGAACGACTGCAGTCATGTCAACAGATTTAACGATGTTGTTAGTACCTTTCTGGACCTTGAAAGTGTTGATTATATTGCTGTCTATGGACGAGTGATATACCTCTCAGACTTCATCAAAAATATCATCTGAGGAGGATCACCATTTTTGGGTGAACGAACCCTTTAATATTACTATGAGTGATTTCAGTGTTCTACATGATTTGTTTCTGCCCACTTGCAGAAAATATCAAAAAAAAAAAAAAAAAAAAAATGCATGGAAAATTTCAAACATCATGTCAGAAACTGCATTTTGAATGGGTTTGGTTCATGCATTCATAATCATCTTGAATATGTCATGATTTATTATGCACTGCTAAGATTTATATTCAAGAACATGTTTAGCAGTAAGAACATTGATTCCTGATCTCACCATCAGTACATTCCATTTATGATCAGATTTTCAAAAGTTACAGCTTGTTGTGCAGCTCACCAATTACGTTAAGCTATCCAGCAGTAGTAACACCCACTTTCAACCACACACCCACTTGTCTACATGTGAACACCTTAATAGATGCATATCTACTGCTCTGGAGGAAGTGTGTGATATAGTGATAAAAGGGGATCTCCCATTTTAGCGCACACTGACGGCCACACTCGTACACTGGTTTAGGGTTTTTTCACCTAGGGAGTGGGAGAAGAGAGGTTGTTTCAGGTCACACTCTTCAGTTCTTAATGCTTAAGTTGTCAAATGGAATGAAACTGCTGGTGAATCTGGCTGGCTGTGCTCACTCTTTCTCTATTTGTTTGTCACAAATGCTTATAATTCATTCACTAGAAAACAGAGGATGTACATCATGTGCACTGTACATTGCACTGCTGTGCAATTGTGCTCTGATAATTGGACTGTTCTGGACCAGGATATGTGTGTGTGGAGAGTGTTTATTACTGTAAGGCTGGTTTTGCATTCAGGGCTTTCTGCCATTGGAGAAAATTCCCCATTGTTTAGTAAGCTGTCCTGTTTAAAACACACACGCACACACACACATATACACACACAGTTGTGTTTTTGTGTTTTAAGGGGACTTTCCATAGGTGTAATGGTTTTTATACTGTACAAACTGTATATTCTGTCCCCCTACACTACCCCTACCCATCACAGAAAATGTTCTGCTATTTTAGATTTTCAAAAAAGATAATTCTGTATGTTTTATAAGCTTGTTTCCTTGTGGTGGCCCAACAAAAGGTCCCCACAATGTCAAGATTTACTGGTTTTACTTACGTTGTGGGGACATTTGGTCCCCACAATGTAAGGAATACAAGTACACACACGCACGCACACATGCACACACACACACACACGCACACTCTCACTCACACACACACACACGCACACACACTCACTCACACACACACACAGAGTGATGACCTGGGACACAGCTGTCAGCTTTGCATGCATCTGCAGTTTCCCTTAGGCCTGGAATGCTACTAATGTTAGGGTGAAAGTGTGAGTTTTAGAATGAGAGAGGATGAATTATCTCTCATTTCACAGTGATCATGTGGACCGTTTTTTTTTAACATTAACATTGCCAAAATTCACTGTCTTAGTCATTCATGTTCTCAGACAAACCACAACTTGCATTAAAAAGGAATGACAACTGGTCCACGCTTTAACACTCATTAACACCAGCCATATGGCAGTGCATGTTACATCAGATTATATACATAAGCACATTTACACTAGTGTTAAATTTTTTTTAATGTTTATGAAAGAAGTCTCTTATGGCTTGTATTTAATGAAAAATTTAAAAGTAACATCGAGAAATATTATTACAATTTAAAATACCTGTTTTCTATTGCAATGTATTTTAAAATGTCATTTGTTCCTGGCACTCAAGTCTTCAAGTCTTATTTTTGATGAATAGAAAGTTCAAAAGAACAGCATTCATTAGAAATAGAAATATTTTGTAACATTCTAAATGTCTTTACTGTCACTTTTGATCAATTTAATCCGTCCATGCCAAATAAAACAATACATTTCTTTCAAAAATATTGTCTAATTTTGTATATTTATGTGTATATAGATTGATGCATCTTTCATTTATTTATCTGACTCCAATATAATTAACCTCTTATTGTATATAGGTAAAAGTCTGTCTTAGAATTGGTAGAAAAATGTAGAATTTAACCTTAATGTTCAGATAACATTAATGTTTCATATTCACTCAGCACTACACTTGAGATAATACAACAGTTTCTGCAATGAATCCCTAGGTGTTGGAGACTCCCTGTGGAAGTCACCCGTTTAGCAAAGGAAGCTCTTTATAGTCAGCACTAACATGCAGTCATACTGTGTATGAGAGTGTGCAGTAAAGCTCAGCTGCCCCATTAGGGGATGTGGACAGTTTTTCATTATTTTAACTGCATAACAGAACACGCTCTGTATTCTCTGGTGAACTCGTTGTGGGTTTCTGTACATGTGCGTATGTGCACTTTGGCCTCAATCTCTCTGTGTCTCTGTCCGGTAGGGTGCTGTTGAGGGTCAGAATGCTGTACTATCTGAAACAAGAGGTGATTGGAGCACAGTGCCAAAAAGTGCTGGATGGGATAGATGCCAGGTAAGCATTGCCATGGACCCTTATTACTTCACTAGTCTGGGAAATAAAAACTGGGGAGTGTGTTCTGCATTTGTAGTACCAATATTGGTAGAAGTAGCAGTACCAGTAGTTTTAGTTTATGGGAGGGAGTAGAAAAAATTTACGAAATTGAATTTTTATTACTATTTTAATTGTTATATTTGTTTGTTTGTTTTGTTTTTTTCATGCTGGTAATTTGTATTTCATTTTAACTATATAAAATGTTGCTGTTTTTAATAAAAATGTACTAGGTTTCAAAAGACTTTCACTTGTGCATCATAGATCCCTTTAGATTTTAGGATTATAAATACTGTAGGTCCTCTTTGAACTACTCCAGTATTAGTCAGTTTAAGCCAGTTTGGTCAGTAAGATAAACATTAAAGCGCCATCTGGTGTTTTGCTAAGGAAACTTCAAGAATGTATGTGTGTAATATCAATACCAGCAATTAAAGGAACAGTTCGCCAAAAATTAAAACTGTGTCGTTTGCTTTCCTTATGTCAATTTAATCCCTTGTGTAACACTAAAGATGGAAGTCCATAATCCTCTTTTAACTATTCAGGACTGGAGTGGTCGAACTGCAACAAAAGCACCATAAAGTACCATAAAGATTTTGGCTATATATGTATATAAGTAGTGTATCTCAAATGCCATCGCAGGGGAACATTTTCTGTGACTGACAATATCAGACTTAAATTTGAATGACTTAAAAAATGAAAAGGAACAACTGTAGACTAAAACATGCAGCAAAACCACTGGTAATGGCTAAAATGTTTTCTTTGTTATCTGACAGTGAGATAGATATCTGGGTTCCTGAGCCAGATCATTCAGAGATGCCTGCTCTGTGGTGGGACATGCTCTCGGACAAATGTCTGCTGTTAGGAGTGTATAAGCACGGTAAGTCTCATCAGCTCTGATGCACTCAAGGCTTTATGTGTGGGTACACACTAATGGCTGTCTGTATGTGTTGTAGGTTATGAGAAGTACAACACTATTCGTGCAGATCCAGCATTGTGTTTCTTAGAAAGGGTTGGGCGGCCAGACGAGAAGGCCATCGCAGCTGAACAGAGAGGAAATGACTTTATGGACGGGTAAGAGACACAAACATGTGCTCCATTCACACAGATAGAGGAAGTCTTTTATCAGTTTCTGTCAGCGGTAGCTCTCGGAGGTGTTTGTAACTGTGTTTGTTTGTTTGCGTGTGTGTGTTATCTGTGTGTGCAGGGATGTGGACGACCCTGAGTATAAGCCTGCTCCAGCTTTGCTGAAGGACGATATGGAGGTACACAACTGGGCCTGATAAGACTGTTACACACGAGGGAACACACAAGCTCATAAAGAATATGAACTATTGTGACATCAGGGATGGGCAAATTTTACAATTCATTAGTTGGAATTTGAATTGAATAGGCCACACCCCCCCAGGATGTTCACTTGGAAAGACTTGAAGGAATGTATTCTCTATTTAATAATCACAAAGGCGTTTCATTTGTCCAACAAGTTTTGTGACTAATGCTGCCTATCGGAAATTTAATAATTCCTCGTAAATTGTGATTACGAGATCATTCCATTCAAGTTTCGAAATGGGAGGGCGTTCATTTGCAATTCTTCCTTGATAATTCCGAGAGCACGTGATGGCAGCATGAAACTCCCTATTCATTTCCTGACATATAGAATACTTTTCCCCTAACTGATTAGGTATACTTTCCCTTTTTTATTTTATGTTTAAGATTTATTTTATCCATGAAGCATACAAAATGTCTTTGACAATGTTTTCAGATATTGTTCTAAACAATTGACATCAATATTTGAATTTGATTTACAAAATATATTGAAAAGAGCATTCAGGATAATAAATATTATACAATATAATTGTTATGGTTGCTGTCCCGGTTGCTGGTTCAAGGAAAAAGGCGCAAGACAAGGACGTCCGGGAACATGAAACTTTTACTTAGAGCTCAGACTATAACCACACAACACTGATCAACACAATGTTAACACTCGACAAAGGAACAGAAGGAACACAGGGTTTATATACCGGGAAACACTTGGATCAAACAGGACTAATTAATGAAAAACACCTGAAGACAATGAACTAGTGATGAATGAATGGAGGGAGAAAACAAAGAACACATGTGATAAATGACAACTAGACGAGTCCAGACAGAGAATACATGTAACAATAATGCTTAATTCTATATGGAGTTGATTTTTAACTGATTATAAATGTCATCTAATGTTTCTAGAAATACCTCACATGTTGTGTGTATGGTAACATACAAAGTAATTCATACTGAAACATACTGTTAAAAACTACATTTACAGCAGTTATGAATTTCTTTTAATTTAATTTCTTTTTAATTCTAAATTTGAGTTAAATTCAGGAATTTTAAAGGACATTCAGTGTGTTTTATGTGTGTGTTATAGTGTTAAACTAGGACTTAACATGTGCTTTTACCTCTAGGATGATGCTTCCTCCCCTGGAGACCTGGTCATCAGTGATGCAGGTGGAGGTACAGACAAACTATAGTGTTTCCCATTCCCGTTAATAAATAAAGCCCTAGTTTGTTTTGAGTTAATATTAAGATATTGTTAGTCATCAGTGGTATGTTTGTGTGTTCATGCAGAAGGAGGGTCTGTATTAGATGGTGGAGGAGGGTCTCTTGGTGCTGGCTCAGGGGTGTACTGGCCGTCGCCCTCCACGCTGACTGCCCGACTGCGGCGTCTGATTACTGCATCTCAGCGATTCACCAAGAGCAGACAGATACTTCAGATCCACCAGACACAGCAGGCCACGACCCCTGCCCTCTACCCCCTGCCTCCCACGATCAGTGACACGCTCAATCCCAAAATTGCTGCTAAGATTGAAAGACAACAACGGTGAGAGGCTTTGGTAAACATTCAAAAAAACATCCTAATATCATAACATTTTCGAGTCAACTAACTGAAGTTCATAACGGTGTTTAAACCAATTAAATTAATGCATAATAGAGGTTGTGATAGTGAGTTATCTTAAGGCTGGAATGCACTATACAACTTTTGATCAGATTTTTACCCCTGATTTGCAATCTGATGGAATAGTTGTCTTAAGTCAGAGCCAGTCTGCAGAGAATCATGTTGTGTATGATGGGCACAGACTCTGATGTGTGTGGGTTTTTTTGTGTTTTTGTTTTGTTTGTTTCCATCCAGTCAGAGGATATCAAACATGTTTAATATTTTGAGCCGACTTTAGAACATAATTTTAATGTGTTGTTAAAACAAGGAGCAACAAGGAGCATGTTTCTATGTGAGTTTATGTTTGGAAAGTCTGGTGTGAGAAGTGTGATTCTCCATTAACATTAATTTGTTATTTCTATTAACAAATTCAGCAAGTTGATGCTTAATGTTTTAAAATCTGTTCCAATTTTAAAAGTCATGTATTGTATTACAACCTTTATTCAACTGAAGGACAAATCAGTTTAAAATTATGTAAACCTGCATGAGATTGTGGCCTAGAACTATATTTTACATAAAGTTGTTCCTCGCACGATCTGTGTTAATAAACTAAAAACTTCCTGAATCTATGCATTTAAGATGAAAAAGAGACAAATATAAAGAACAAAAATACTTGGTGTACCTTTTAAGAAACTTTATTTGTAACATAAATCTTTGTAAAATGTATCATCTTTTCTAAAAATTCTTTTTGTGGGCCAAAAACTTAATGAATTTATAATTTTTTCCACTTCTTAATAGGTGGACGCGGAGGGAGGAGGCAGATTTCTACCGTGTGGTTTCCACATTTGGGGTAGTGTTTGATCCGGATTTGGGCCGTTTTGACTGGACCAAGTTCAGAGCCATGGCTCGACTGCACAAGAAAACTGACGAGAGTCTACACAAGTACCTGTGTGCCTTTATTGCCATGTGCAGGAGGGTCTGCCGCCTACCCGCCATAGAGGGAGGTGAGTGCCACAGACATCTAAACATGCTCACACACTCGCATTGATTTTCTGCCACTCTGCCAATGTATTATCTTGTACTCTTTCATGACCAGTTTGTGTCTTCTCTCCTCTCAGATATAATGGACTCCTCTCTTGCTATTCAACCAATTACAGAGGAGCGTGCTTCCCGTACCCTGTACCGCGTCGAGTTGCTGCGGAAGATAAGAGAACAGGTGTTGCGTCACCCTCAGCTGTACGAGCGTCTAGCACTGTGCCAGCCAGGACCGGATCTTCCAGTGTGGTGGGAAACAGGATCCCATGATCGAGATCTCCTGCTTGGGGCGGCCAAGCACGGAGTCAGCCGAACAGATTACCACATCCTCCGTGACCCAGAGCTCTGTTTCATGGCAGCCCAGAGGAACTACAGCCAGAACAAGGGAACAGCATCACAAGCCCAAGCCCAGAATCAGACACTTTCGCTGGGACAGTGTCACATCCCGACCCCCCTCCAGCACATTCAGGCTAAAGAGGCTTCTGCTTCACCACTCCTAAACCAAGCTGATATGAAGGAGAAGCTGATATCAGAGGGAGAGGAAGAGAGTGTTGAGCAAGGGCCCAAGATGGAGATGGAGATGCCCTCTATCAGACCACCCACACCTTCAGGAGTGGACGAGAAAGATGATGTCAACAAAGCAGGAGAGAGCGAGAGTCGGATGGTGGCAGCCAGAACAAAACCACTCACGCCAAACTCAATAACTCGAAAACAAAAGAAACTGAGTAAGCGGAGCCGCAGGGAGGCCAGGAGGGGGTCGGGATCAGAATCGGACTCGGACGGCTCCTCGTCCAGCTCTTCGTCAAGTTCTTCATCAAGATCTTCTTCCTCATCCTCTTCTTCATCACGGTCAGGATCCAGTTCCTCATCCTCGTCTTCCTCCTGTTCTTCGGGCTCCTCATCTTCATCATCATCATCATCCTCATCTTCAGAAGACAGTGACAGTGAAGAGGTACCAAAGATCGGTAAGTCATCTAATAAACTTAAGTTGTACCCTGGTCTCTGTAGTAACTGTAGGACTACTTCAACACTCCTAATAACTAAAGCATGTTCAATTGCTCCTTGAAGTTGAGCGACACTTGTCCAGTCCATGTACAACCCTTTTTTTTGTGTCTTAGGTTCAGCTATGCTTAATCGGTGATTAGGTTTCAGATGATTGTAATAAGCACACTAGCTTTAGGGAGCTCTGGGAGACTGTATTTTTCAATGACAATGACAATACACTGACTGGCACAGATGTGTCTCCCTTGTGTATCAAACAGTATTCAGGTGTCCATTTCTTAAAAATAAATGTGTATGTAATAAATCGTATGTAATGATGAACGCATGTATGTGATTTCAGACATTAGTTTAGAGTTTATATCTCAGAAATAAATAGTTGATCCAATTTTTTAGAAAAAAAAAAAAGTCCTGTCTGGCAGTCAAGAAAGAGATTGACATTGCTTGCAATTCATTCGTCACACTGTAAATGAGAGGAATCGAAGTTGAGCGCATTGCATTGTGGGATACACTACGTAGTGCAGTTTATATTTAAAGTGTGTTTGACCTGTATATCATTGATGGGTCTGTCTGTATTCCGGTAGCGTCAGCAGTACCTGGTGTTAAAGGCTTTGACGAAGACAGTGTTGCCTCACTCAACACTACTCAAGATGACATGCAGGACAGTCATGTGACCAATGGTATCTCTAACCCTCCCCACCCTTTCCAGGGAGGCTATATGCTTGCTGCCTCCTACTGGCCAAAGGTGAGCACCCCAGGCCTACATCTTGTGCCAGTTTCTCTTCTCTGGTCTCACTCTGTCTGTGTTGTATCTTATTTTGGCTCTGCCACTGTTATTACATTAAATAAAAAGTGATAAACCTATATAAACATTAGTCTGCTTTGGAACATGATGTTTTTCTCTACCTCACTATAATCTTACAGTTCAATCTTATAGTACAATCCTTACTTGTGATGTCCTTGCAATAATACCGTCCTCTGATTGCAGGACCGTGTCATGATAAACCGGTTGGACAGTATATGTCAGGCAGTGTTGAAGGGGAAATGGCCAGGGGTTCGTCGTGCATATGAAGGCAATGCAGTGACTTCTTTCTACACCACCAAACTCCTGGACAATACAACTACGCTCACAGAAGACCCCTCAGCTTCCCCTCAGGGTTCAAAGGTGAAGAAGCATGTTGCAGACAGAGAAAAGGAGTTCTCAGTCAAAATCAATAACGTATGTTATTTTACTTTTTCCCCCACAAATGCCGATCTGCAGTGTCATTGCAGTGCTTGGCATGTTTTGTTTGTTTTTATTGTTTGGTCTTCCCCCTTTTCCTCCAGTATTTGTTTGTTTCTTTCTTCCTTTCAGTTGACTTTGCTTTAAAAAAATTTGCAGCTTTGGTTTCATTTTCAGTTTATGTTCTCAGAATTTTGCTTTCTATATCTGAGACCAATGGTATATTCCTTTTGCTTTCACTGGGATCGACACATCTGCTTCACTGAAGCTGCGACATTTGCTCATTTAAACTAAACCCAGTGCACAAAGACCTTTGCTTTAAAGGTGAAGTGTGTAATTTCTGCGCCACTTGCAAAAGGGAAATTTACGTCTGTACTACAAGAAGTTTGGCTAAAACAAACAATGAATTTAGGCTTTTTGATTCAGCATAATTCATCTCGGGTATGGGTTCTGCTGTAATGCTGTCTATTCATCAAAGAATGCTGAAAATGTTTTTTTCCACAAAAATATTAAGCAGCACAACTGTTTTCAACATTGATAATAAGAAATGTTTCTTGAGCACCAATCAGTACATTAGAATGATTTCTGAAGGATCATGTGACACTGAAAACTGGAGTAATGATGCTGAAAATTCAGCTTTTCCATCACAGGAAATAAAGTATTTTAAATAGAAAACTGTTATCAGTTGTAAAAATATTTTATAATATTTCTTTTACTATTTTTGATCAAATAAATTCATACATATCCATGACCAAAATTCAATTTTCACTGCTAAGGCAGATGCTCTATTATTGGCATTGAAATTCATTGAAACTTCTTCACAACAGAATTTTTTTTACAATTCTGATCATGCCTTAACATAATTCAAAATCATGCCTTGAAGCATTGGAATCTATGCTAACTTTGATCACCCAACAATTGTGGAGATTTTAATTAAATTGTCATCTCTTGAACCGCATTATTATTTTCCGCTGGGTACCTGGCCACTCAGGAATCTTTAGTAATGAGCAAGCAGACAATGCTGCCAAAGAAGCATTATCTACAAAACCAGTAAAATTGATTAAACAACAAATTACATGAATTATATCCAAATGTTGGGACAAAACATGTATTCCCTTTTATTAATAGCTGGGATCAAGTAATTATTAAAAGGGAAGCCTGTTTCTTGCCATGAACATAGCCATAGAAGCTGGCATGGCAAGAAAGAAAGAAAGAAAGAGAGCATAACAGTCTTTTGAACGTTAGTGTAATACAGCTATTTCTGTATTTGTCCTTGAAAAGATTGTCCTTGCCCAAACTTTTTCCAAATTTACTGAGCTAGTGTTGCTAATGCCAGACTGGTCTAAATCCTTAAACAGACAGAGCAATGTTTTTACCAGCACAAAACTGTGAGAATCAAGCTTTTGAGAATGAGAATGAGCTCTTTTTTTTGTTTGTTTTAAATTACACACTTCACCTCTAGGTCCTTTTGAATTTACTGTGTTCCTGTGTTGCCTTAACCCACTAGAGACAGTTAGATATTGATTAAAACTGCCTTTTTGTATAAAACCTGATGTCATATGAGTGTTTTTATCTGATGATTTTTTTTTGCTTATTCAGTAAGCCTTCACTCGTCTCACACCAGTATCATAGGCTTCATAAGACCCTGCCCTATTAGCAATGTGTCCTTAACCTCTGACCTTTGGCCTGTGATTTGCAGGAGGGCAGCCTTAAACTGACCTTCCAGAAGCAAGGCCTGCCTCTGAAGCGCCCCCTGGAGGGTGAGGAGGGACCTCTCGCCCAACAACAGTATTTAGCCCGGCTACAAGAGTTACAGAACGCATCCGATACCAGCCTAGCGGACTACACCAAAACACTGAACAGCTATCCACAAGGTAACACATAACCATGCCTGTCCAGATACTCACTTTACCCACAAACCACATAACATTGTACACAATGTACAACACTGGATGACACTAAAAATGCATTTTCTTTGTGGTATTGCAGTACTGCCAGAGCAGATGCGACTGAATGGAGTGATGGATGGACAGCCCGTAGTGAAGAGGAGGAGAGGACGGCGGAAGAATGTAGAGGGGATGGACCTGCTGTTCATGAACAGAAACAGGCCTCCTGTGATGCCAGAGCAGGTTCGACTCGCTCATGACCTCTTTTTTTAATGTTTTCATTATATATTTAGGGAACAAGAAAAAGTTCTCATAATTCTGTATCAATAAGGCAAATGCACCACCTACCTTTGCAGGCTCCTACTGGCTGGAGTGGTGGCGTCGCAGGTACATCCGCTCCGCCTGGGCTGAGCACACCTCAAGGACCCAGTACATTCGATACAGAGACCCGTGTTCCCGTCATCAGCCTCAAAGATGGGACGCGACTAGCTGGAGAGGACGCTCCGAAACGGAAAGATCTTGACCATTGGCTGAAGGAGCACCCGGGCTTCGTGGCTGATGTGGGAGCCTTTATCCCTGTAAATACCAGATTTTTGATTATTATATATATATATATATATATATGTACGTCATAAAATAGGCCAAAAATTTAGTCTTTTTAACAGTAATCCCAATTTCTCAAACAATACTAATGTCATGCTCTCTTTTGATGTTATAATCAAGTTATCCTTTCAAATGTAAAAACTGTCTGTGAAAATATGATGTGATGTCAGAGAGAATATGCATGTTTTTAAGTTTCTGATCATAACTTCTTTTGCAGAGTGCAACAAAGCTGCAGTTTCAAGACGGCAGACCAAAACAGAAGAGACATCGCTGCAGAAACCCCAACAAAATTGACATCAACAGCCTGACTGGAGAAGAGCGAGTACAGATTATCAACAGGCGAAATGCTCGCAAGGTGTGTATGATGGCTATAGACTTTTTGGGCATTTCTTTACTGTACTGGGTGTTGTTTGTAAAACTTGTTTCCTTTCTTTGTTCCAGATTGGTGGTGCATTTGCTCCTCCTCTGAAAGATTTAAGCCGGTTTCTGCAAGAGAATCCAGAGTATGGCATCCCACCAGAGTGGGCCGACGTTGTTAAACAGTCTGTGAGTAAAAAGAGAAACATTTTCCATTCTAGATAAAGTGCATTTACAGAAATAAAGGATGTCGTAATATACAGGGGTATGGGTGTTAATGATATTTAAAAAAATGAAATGTTTATATTGTGTTAGTACTACACAAACGGTAATATTGTGAATAATCCAGGACCTGATTGACACGCCAACATTACAAAAGGTCCATTGTCAATTGTGTAGTATATGAAGCACTGTTTCTCAAAACCAAGAAGCTTTCAGTGGGTCAACGTGGTGAATTGGCCAACTTCAACCCAATGCATATAACCTACATATAAAATTCATGATTGCATGGATTCCTATGGAAATGACTGGATTTTGCCCCTAAAAATTTGCCGAACAGTAAATGTCACCTTAAAGCTGGCCACCTGTCATAAAACAGAAACACAGTGACGATAGTGTGTAGCTACTACAGCTGAGCAAAATCATGTCAGAGTAGACATTAGCAACATTGGCGTGCACCTAAAAAAGTTGGGAAAAAGTGTGGGATTTTTTTAGATTTCGTAAAAAATAAAAAACAACTTTCTCTCTGCCTGCCTACTCATATTTTGAGTGTGATTCATTGGCCAAAAGAGACTAACTGATAGCGTTCCCCCTTCCCTCCAAGCTTTCAATAGATATCACAATAATAGCGTTAAAAATCTGATTTGGTGACAGTCCCAACAGAAATGTGATTATGATTTTACAAAAGCCTAAAGGAAACAAACTCAATATATTACCTAAAACTTTAGGGATGTTTTTTTTTACTTGGTTATATAACATGCATTTGTGTTTTCAGGGTTACCTTCCTGAAAGTATGTTCGACCGCATCCTGACTGGCCCCATCGTTCCCGAAGAGGTGAGCCGGCGAGGTCGACGCCCCAAAAACGCTCTGGCTAAAGCAGCCACCGTGGCCAGTGCCAGTGCCAGTGCCAACGCTGCCCTGGCGCTCAACCCACTCCTATCCAACGGCCTCCTCGCTGGGATGGACCTTTCTAGTCTTCAAACTCTTCAGCACAACCTCCAGAGTCTCCAGTCTCTCCAACTCACCACCGGCCTAATGGGACTGCCTCACGACCCCACCAACATGGCCGCCATGTTTCCGATGATGCTGTCCGGAATGACTGGCCTGCCGAACCTCCTTGGGATGAGCGGTCTCCTCGGAAAGCCCTCGCAGGAAGGGGCTACCGGAGCTTTAACGGGGGACGAGGACGGGAAAAAGAAGAACGCCGGAGAGTCCGCCGCACACAAAGCGTCGGCTCAGACTTTGATTCCGGATGGCAAATCAGAAAGGACAGAGGGTCAAAGCTCCAAAGCCACCACCTCGACGGCCACCAACTCAAATCAAACAAGTGCTTCTGCTTCAGGCCACTCACTGGCCCTCAACCCCCTTCTCCTCTCTAGTATGCTCTACCCAGGGATGCTTCTTACTCCAGGCCTTAACCTGCCTGTGGCCAACCAGCCACAAGCTGCAAATACTCAGCCAACCCCACCGCTGCAACCTGCTGCCTCTGAAGCCATGGCCCAGCAGCCCGGCCGCTCAGAGGACAAAGACAGCGATGAGGGGGAGGAGCCCGACGAAAAAAAGGATACCAGTGGTCCAGAAGGCTCGGCGAAGGCGGAGTCGTCCTCCTCCGAGTCCGACAGCTCCTCCTCGTCATCCGAGGATTCCGATTCCAGCGACGAAGACTGAGTCTTTATACATGTATAAATAAATATTATATATTTATATACATCTCTTAGAAATCTATACATATACACGCATATAGGAATTATCCTGCATTTACTACATCATGTTTTTTGTTTCCATGTAAATATAATAACTAAAGTGTTGTGTAACGAAGAGGAAAAAATGGAAAATGGAGATCCTAGAGAAACTGAAATGAGATTTCAGTGTTTGTTTAGGTACAATGTCATTTCGAAGAGACGTTTTGCATGTCGAAAAAAAACTTTGTGAAATTGTATTACACCATGATGTAAAATTGCAACAGACAAGAAGCAAAAACTAAAAGGCATTATTGTTATAGCTATGACGGGATTTAATTTTATTAAAGAAATGAGGACGCTGTTGCTCATTGCAGAGCTGTATAATTAATATATTTTCTTTTGGGAGAAAAAACACATTGACTGTTTGGGTTTCATTTGTAAATACTTGAGCAGGATCCTGAACACATAGACTTCACAGAGCATACCTACAGATCCACAGCAATAACACACAGGCAGCTTATGAATGTCACTGAAGCTGTAGAGACCCTCCGTTTGTTTGTTCGTTCGTTCATTCATTCATCACACACGTTCATGTTCATGTTCATTCACTCCTCTTGTGATTTGTTCATCTGTTTACAATCCTGGACTCTCTGCCTCCTTCCTTTTTGCTTTCTTTCTTCCTTCTTTCCTTCAACTTTTAAATTCTTTTCATACAGCTATTTTTACCCAAAGATTTGAGTTTTGTGCGTAACACATGGCTGCAGGAAATCCATCTCGCCGACACGCTGTATGGTGATGTCTACAGTGTATCAGACATTCTTTTAGGGACACATTCCTCACTGCTTGAAATCAGTGTGTATGTCCATCCATATATTCATCCATTTCTTTTAGCGTTCAGACAGCACTGTGTGTGTGTGTGTGTGTGTGTGTGTATGTGTGGTGTTCTGTGCTTATGAACACTGTTGCCTCAATTTGCATGAAAATCTATGTGTCCAAGGTCCTGTCGGCCTCACATGCAAACCTTCTCCCGACAGACAGCAGTGCGTATATCCTCTTTTCCACAGACTGCTACAGTATTGTCACATTAGCTCATCACACGCTAAATCACCCATGTTTGTAACTCGTGTAAAAGTATTGAGAGAAAGTAAAGTATTTGCAGTAGTATTTCAGTTACCTTATCGGGCACATACAGTCCTAGATTTGATAGGAGGGTTAAATATGTTATACAGGTCAAACCGACACGTTCCTTTAGTCTGATGAAATACGTTCGCCATTTTGCAGATCCACATAGTCGCCTTGCTGCTGTTAGATGTAAATGACTGATCTAGAAGTGTCCTTATGCCATACTTCAGTGTCTGTCCCTCAAAACGATTCATTGCAGTCGAGCACCTCGGCCAACACGATGAACCTCATTGGCGTTTTTGAATCAGGACATGTATGTGATCTGTTTTCTGTTACATGTGCTGATGTGCGCTTGTTCTAGACTGTTAGGCTCCTTTGATTCATGCGAGTCTCTGCTGCGTCACCTTTGTTCATATTCAGGTTTGGCTACTGAAGTTTTCCATTTGTGATGCAAATTTCTTCGGGATGCACTGCACAATGCAACTCTTTGCCTGTTTCACTAGTGAACACAGTAATATTAATGGGTCTTTCCAAGCATGTATGACTACATTCATCATGGTTTCACACAGATGCCCTCACTTTTATCTCTCTCAGTGTGATTTTGCCTCATTAGATGTTCTGAATGCCGTCTCCTCTCCACTGTGGCATCAGATCTTCCTCTTTCCAGTTAGTTCGTGCTGAGCCACGCACCTTGAAACTGTGTACAGGTATTGCTGCTTTCCACTTCTTCCCAAAACCGCACATGAAACCTATACAGTTCCTCTTCTGACATCTGCAGCGTTAGCATCTCATTTAACTGATAATGTTCTGAGAAGAATTGCGGGTTTACTGAGAATTGGACATTTACGTTGGGTTTTCTTTTCTTTCTTTTTTTCATGTGTACATTATTTCAATATTTTGGTTGTATTTCATGTGTTGCATTATGAACCGCTGGACTACTGACCAGAATCAGGGCAAGACTTGCCGTTGTGGCACAAAGACAATGACATCCACCATGCAACAGCAAATGAAATAGAAATACACTACTGCAAATAAAAGTTTGTTTTCAATTATGTGAATGATTGAATTGACAAACTGACTCATTTGTTTTCATGGCTTATTTTGTTTCATATTTTTAATATTTTGAAATTTAAAGCCCCTCTTTTTTCTTTTTTTTTTTCTTTTTTTTGGACAGTTGCAATACTTGCAAGTTGTGGCCTGTGTAGTCAATTAATGCTTCTTGTAGTGCAGGATACATGTCTTAAAAAGTTTGTAATTTATTGAATTACTTTCTATGAAGTTCTATAGAAGAAATTGAGGTTTAATTATTTTTATTAAACATATTCTGACTCTACAGAAAAAAATCTTGTCTCATGTGAAATTTGTCAAATGTATTTGTTTGTTTTGAGCTGAAGCACCAGTTATTAAAATCGAAAACTGTCTAAAATCAAAACATCTAAAAATGTTTTTATTAATCTGTGATGAAAGTGGGCCTTTTGATTGTGGTTGTAATTTAAAGGATATCAACTACCATAACATGTTATTGAATCTTTGACAGCACAAATGCCTAGTAAATGAATTGTATTAAAAGACACTTGTTGGGAACAATAAAACAGAATGGAACTGGGTTGCACTTTATTTTACAGTTCGTGTACTTTCAGTGTACTTTTCCTAAGAAAATACTGAGTAATAGGCTTCAGGGTTAGTACTTAGTTATTTGTAATTACTGTAATAAGTACATAGTATGAACATGCAGAACAGGACCGTAAAATAAAGTGCTTCCTGGAACTGATATAATCACTGTGTTTGAAGTAATGGACTAATAACGGTAATACTTCATTTTACAGTGTCCTATTTACATGTTAAATGTAGTTACTATAGTAATGACTATAAATTATGCATAATTACATGCAGCTAATCCTAAACCAAACCCTAATCTAATGGTGATCCTATTGTAAATACATGTAGTTCATTAATATCACTCAGTACTTAAATGTATAATTACACTGAAACAAGGACACCTTAAAATAAACTGGAGCTTAAATAAATTTATCTATTTATTTATTATTATTAATAATATAAGTGCTTAGGAAAGTTCCTTTAGAAGTCTAAACGTGAAGTTAAACGCAGCTATAGGTTCCTGTTTAGCTCCAACTCTATTTAATCACACCTGAACCAGCTCTTCGAAGACTCACTTGGCATTCTAGAAACTTCCAGGCAGGTTGGAGCTAAACTCTGCCAGAGAGGGGCCCCCAAATTTAGACACTCCACCTCTAGGGTATCTCAACATGAAATAGTGATCAATGAATCACAAAAAAGTGCTACAGCACCTGTAAAATGAATCAGTGGCTCAGTGTTGTCATATTCCATGTAGATAATTCTCTCACCCAGTGGACAGAAATGAATGAAAGAGCTTATTCAATTATAGAGCTTATTCAAGAGCCTTTTCCTGCTTATTTAACCTGTTATTTGTTACCATAGACATACACTGAGTGACAACCAGCCTGACTCTGTTTATCAGTAACCATGTCTTCACACGCCATCAGGTTAAATGTCAACTCGTGTTGCCTGGCAGGTGAAACACAAGGTCTGTGGGAATATAATAACTAATAATCAACAAACCCTGCTAATTGTGCCCATGCTGAATTTCTTTGCAGTACCTAAGCCAGTGCCAACAGGAAGTTCAATGTGTTGTCATAGAAATCAGAGCCCTGACTTCCACAACAGTGTCACAGGAGACGTACTTAGGCAGAGATTGTATGTGATGTACTTCTAAAGAGAACATTACTGCCTTTGGACAACATCTGCTGATACTTTGCTACATTTTATTGTTGTCTCTCTCTCAGAATCAAAAGATTTGATACAGGAATATCTGAATCTTTACTATGGGGTGCAACTCAAGTAAAGACACTGAGGTTGTGGATTCATCCAAAAAACCTAAAGACAGACCTGAATCAGCCGACTCATCGGACAAAGAAGAAGAGGACAACGTTAATGAAATCTCACACACAGAGAACAATGAAGTTGAGACAGAAGACTGATGATGGCTACCTTCCTCGAGCTCCTACGGTAAGATTCACAAATGTAGGTTTTGACACGGCAGGAAACTATTTCATATCATCTACTATTACGAAGCTGAATAATAGTTTATTTGATCTGCTCCAGTGAGAGACCTGCATCAGGAACTGTTGATGCACTCTTTTAAAAATAAGGGTTCCAAGAGGGGGGTTTCAAAAGGTGCCATAAAAGAACCATTTTTGGTGACCCAAAAAAACATTCTAGAGAACAGTTCTTAAAGAACCCTTTTCCACTATAACCTTTTATACTCTAATAAAAGGTTCCAAGGATGTCAAATGTTCTTCATGGACCCATCCATGTCAATATTTCTGAGAGCGTATCATACTTATGGCACATACACTTATATGACTTTCATCTGTTGCAGTTTATTACCAGTCCAGCTGTGATCGGCTACGTTCCCAGGAGAGTGTGATGAGATCTACACCAGTCTGTTGCTTTAAATGACGTCTCCGAACTCTACATATTCTCATCTCATCATGTCATCTCTGTCTGTTATACATGTTTCAATACCTTCATTCTGTATATATTTGGTTCCTTGCATGATTAAACTGTTAAGGAAAGTGGCAAAGGTAAAAAACTAGAGCACTGGAATTAACCTGTAATATCCTCAAAGACCACCAGATAGATAGATTATCTATCTATCTATCTCTCTCTCTCTCTCTCTCTCTCAAGATAACAAATTAACTAATCCAATAAAAAGTCAAAAGAGCAAAATAAATAGAGTCAACCAATTTAAACAAAAATGAATAAATTAAAGACGAAATTGAACAAGTAATAAAGAATGATAAAGACGACTAATTGTGTTATAATGAGTCTAAAAAAAGAATGCATGCTAAAACAGGCTACATTATAAACAGCTTTCTACTGATAGTTATTGGACTGAGCTAATTATATTTTTAGTACCCCTAGTGCTGAGTAGATTCATTACACATTAAGTCATTAATTAGTCAGTTACTGATTCCAAATTACATGGCAAAATTTGTAGTTAGTAACATTATTTAATATATTACAGATTTAAGATAATACAACTTTTTAGATTACTTTTGACCTAACTCGTTTATCACATTTATTTGAATAGGACATATCATATTGACATTAAAAAAAAAAAAAAAATTATTTATCATATTCCATTCTTTGTTATCAAGTGCATTAAATAATAGATTATGTCAGAGTTTCCCAGACTGGGGTTCATGATGAAATTGCTGTGGCTTTGTGAGTTGATGAATAGCTGTTAATTGAATCATAAAAATGTAAAATTAAAATAAATAATTTTAAAATAAAAACAAAAATTCAAATAAAACACTTATATTTTATTATAGACCTTATTGAATTCATTAACATCAAATCTCAGAGGGTACTTCCAGTAAATGTATCAGGTAAAAGAGTTTCAGCTGACAAAACACTTGGCCAAATGGCATGAATGTGTCCATTTTAATGTGTTTGAAAGACAAAAGCCTTCCAAAGACAGTAATAAATGGTTAAATGACTGAATGAGTGATTATTCATAATATGTTCCTCAGGAGATGATTAGATAACACATCAATTATTTCTGTAAACCCAGTGGTCAAGTGCTGTGTGCTTGTCAGTTTTCATTGACCGATACATGATGCTGGTCTGTGTGTGCGATTCCACAAACCTGGAAGACCTTCTGAAAGTATTGTGAGAATATATGCAATCTGTGAAAAAAAGTAACTGTAGTCTGATTATGAGTGATTTAAAATGCAATATAATCTAATAACAAGTACTTATAATTTGAATCTTATTGCGTAATCCAGATTAAAATATCAGGTACTACCCAGCACCCCCTACCACTAAACCAAACCCTCCCATTTTAGATTTTCATTCATACATTATTTAGTAGTCTACTCTTGAGGACCGTTGGCCTGTTCTCTCAATGCATGCTATGTGATTTCAGGTTTTACTATCACATTCTGATCCAACTTTACAGGCAAAACCTGACCTGACGCACATACAGATTACCGCCACTAGGGGGCAAAAGTACTCTTTAATGGAATCCAGCCTTTTCTGCAGCCTGGACCCCTCGCTGAGAGCATTCAATGTGAAATGAATGTTTTAGGATTATTAACACAGAGTGGGTTGAGCTCACAGAAAAGCTATTCTATAAAGCCCAGTTTCACTCTCATCAGAAAGACAGCAGGAAATTGCTGCAAAATAGTATTATTACACAAATGGATACTGTGAATGAATAAAATGTTTGAAAAAAATTAAGTATAAGCTTTTTAAAGAAAATGTAGCGCTTAATAGTTTTTTAATTCCAGATGACGCAGGAAAAGAAGGACTTACAGTATTTCTCATGCCGCTTTCTCTCAGTTTTGATGAGAACAAACACACCTAGAGAGCCGGTGTCTTATCTTCTCTTCATCAGTTAATTAATATGAATGCTTAAAATACCCATTATCTCTGTGGTTACATGAAACCAAATGATCCATTTATGTTAACGCAATGTCTCCTCTGCGGGAGTGTGTAGTGCAGCCATTGACTGACAACAATTTAATTTAATTGTTGACACAGACAACTGGTTGGAGAAAAATCGCTTCACTGGGTAATTTTGTATGCAGTGTGACCAACATCTGGATCTGAGACGATTCAATTTACACGTCTGAAAAATGAAATCCATTTTCCTCACATATCACGTTTTATCGCAGTTTAATTAGGAAAGATGTTGTTGTGTATGAGGAGGAAAAAGGACACTGGGATATTTTGGGAGGTTATAGAGATATGTTATTCTCTCTTTTTCTGGCAAGATTCTTCTTCTTTGTTTCAAATGTATGCACTCTGCAGCCACTTGATTAGACAGACTTGTTCAGTACATCTGCTTGTTGATTCTAATATAACAGCTCTAAATAGGCTAATAATAACACGCAGAGCTTGAATACAGATGGCCAGGAGATTCACTTGCTGTTTAAACTAAACATGAGAATGAGGAAGAAATGTGAGTATCTCAGAAACTCCAGACAGGATTTTCACAAACAAGAAAGCCATTAGAGTTAACATAATAATTTCCAAAACCAAAATCAGCGTTCTTTAAGCAGAAAGTCCTTGTTAGTGAGAAAGGAATGAGGAAATTGACCAGACTCACCAGTACTGGACAGTGAATCTCAATTTCAAATGTCAAAACTTGATGTCGAGATGAATTTACCCTGACTTGTTGCAACAGAAGAATGCAGTCAGGATGTATTTATGAAGGCCAAACCGGAGGTTAGCACACTTGTAAGAAAAATGGTTCTAAACACAACCAAATTAGAGTTCTTGGGCTTATAACAGTAGCAGAACCCCTTTTTGGTGTTAAATAGAACCTTTTTCTATTTAAAGAATCATGCTTTGAAAGTGCTACATAGAACCTAAATGGTTTCATAAATATTTTAAAAAATTGTTTATTTTCATTCATATTAGTTTATTAATATCATTAATATTATTTTTTATATATTATTATTAATTTTGTTTTTAGCACTCGATCTGCGTGATCTTAAAATATCTTGTAGCCGCTATAATGGCTTTACATAAAAAGTAAAATAATAAAAAACAGCATGTTGTGTCACTTAGTTACTTTTATTTTTTATTGACATTTGAAATTGTAGCAAAATAGACAGTGCTCTAACAACCGTTTTTAGCTGCATACTTTAATAAATGACAATTAACAATAAACACGAATAAATATGTCAAGAAAATAAGAATAATGAAGACCAAGTTCCAGTGAAATATCTTCACAAACCTTTATGATGCCTTTATGTCCTTCTTTTTGGTGTAATTGAGTGGCAGTTTCTCTCTGCAGACGATGAGGTTGTGAGACGTGACCGCATCTGGGAAGAAATACACAACTGAGTTTAGAGTTACAGTGTGTCTCTTCCATTTGTTTATCTAAAAACAATTGTTTATGAAGGCCAAAAGTAGCAAAAACAGGCAGTATGTGAGTCCTTCACAGTGTTAAAAGGAAAAAGTTATCATGGTATATAGCTTTAATGTTTTTTTTTTTTTGTGGACTAGGTATGCATAAACCCAAATAATAAAAAATCTAACAGTAAGGGTCATACATTAAAATTATTTACCAGTTGAGTGTGTGTTGACAAATCTGTGTAGTTGGATAGCTGACCTAAATGAATAATGAGGTGGCTTTGACCGATTTGAAGGAGGCAGGAACAAAGAACCCCAAGCTCTAACACAAAGAACCATTTCAGCAGAAAAGGAAGATGTGGCTCTGAATAGAATTATTCCTACGTGTAAAGAACCATCTTTTTAATACACTGGTTCTCTTGACAAAAACTCAAATACTTTTCATTCGCTTTTAGATTATTGCAGAAAATAAACTCTGACCAACAAAAGTTTATGATTTATAACAAGTTTTGTTCACCATGATAATCTTCACAAATTAACAGAGCTTTTATGGATTTTGAAGCCTGAATGCAATCTCCAGAAGTAAAAAGCTAAACATAGACTATACAAAACACATTTGCATGGCTTCGATGTCACCACCAACAAAGTTTGAGTTTGAATAGATTGCAAGAGTGTGATTATAAACACAACAAGACTGTAAAAGCAGACTAGTGAGTAGATGTCACGATCACCAGCTGGACTGCCCTGATTGTCCACCAGAAAACTTGTTCGTTGACATTCAAACATGAACTACATTTCCCATAACTCTCTTCTTGGACTCATCATGCTTGATTGTTTCCACCTGTGGTTCATTGGCGTGTTTGTCTTTGGCTATTTAAGATGTGTTCTCCTTTGCTTTTTTGCGTAGTCTTGGTAATATTAACACTGCTCCAAGACTTGAGTGAGAATCCATAAGAGTAGTCAAAAACAGGCAAATGGTCAAATACACACAGAATTCCAAACTAGGCAGAAAACATGAAACACTGGAACAGGTGCTCAGAAATGCAGTGGTAATATTACCAAGACTACACAACAAAGCAAAGGAGAACACATCTTAAATAGCCAAAGACAAACAAACTAATGAACCACAGATGGAAACAATCAAGCATGATGAGTCCAAGAAGAGAGTTATGGGAAATGTAGTTCATGTTTGAATGTCAATGAACAAGAGGAGAGTGTTTTCTAGTGGACAACCAGGGCAGTCCAGCTGGGTGAGTCTACCGTAGATGAGTCTTCCTGTTCGGTGTGATGACATTTAATGTCCCCGAAAACCTCTGTAGTCTCATTTAGCCACTTGTTTGCAACCACTTATTTAAGATAAGTAAAAGCTTTTAAAAAATCACAGGAAAGTATTATTGATGTTTTTTTTATACAATGAAAATAATTTGAGTTTGTGTTAACCATTATTTCAGGCATTTAATCAAAAACTGGCTTTAGGACAGTTGGAACTGAAAATGCTGAAAAATGCTAACTTGTTTTCAGGTTTTGGCCAACAAAAAATGTCATTCCTGCAGACTGGTGGGGTTGTTATGATATTTCCTTCATGTTTAAAAGTCACAGCCATGCCAGTATTGCTGTTTCCAAGTGCATCCATTCATCCACACAGTCATCCTCAAATGGCCACTTCCATCAGGACAACTCACCTTATCACAATGCCCATGTCATTCCAAGCTTGTTACACAACAACACGATGAGTTTGATGTACTCAAATGGCCTCCACAGTCACCAGATTTCAATCCAACAGAAAACAGCACCTTTGAGATGCATTTAAACGGCAGAAACTCTTCATTTCCAGCGCCATGTTGAATCTGTGACATTATTAATTAAAGCTGTAATGTGCAATAATAAAGTGTCAACTGAGTGTATATACAAACATTTACTTTTCTCATTAAGACTGTAAAGTTATGTTCAACATACATTAGTAATAATAATTCAGCAAATTCAGTAGTATATTTACAGTAGAGCTAGTTGTGTGTGATTGATCTGTGTCTTGCCTCAAGGTGAGTGAAACTAAGCAGCTGGTTCCATGTATGTGCATCATGTGTGTGTTGACTGTACATGTGGAGCGTGTGCGGTGTGATCTGCTCTGTCTCAAGGTGAATGAGAGTGAGAGCAGCTCTCTGGCAGCTGCAGTGTAATTATGTGAAAGCTGCTGGTGTGTGTATATAAAATGCCTGCCTGGCAGGTGTAGCCATTCATCTCCCAGATGAGGTTTTTTTTTTTCTTATTCTTTTTTTTTTTTTGAGCTGAGGCAGGGAGAAGTCTTTTCAGTGAAAATGGAGAAAAATGGGAAAACATATTCTAAATGTCATTCATTCAGCCACCATGTCACTCTGACCTTAAAATATCATCTATCCCTTGTTGTAAATGTGGACAAGAGAATCCTGTAAAATACCACATTTTGATAAGCGATGAAGCCCACATAAAGGGTGTGTGTGTGTGTGTGTGTGCTGCACAATCAGTAATGGGGTGAAAAGGTGGCCCTGATTCTTCGGGCTCACAGCTCCAGGGGGGGCGCATCAATTTCAACATTACTGATGTAGAGATCGCTGTTATTAACCCTTTAAGCCCGAAGTGTACCACCGGCTCTACACCACCCCCGTAAAAAAAATTGATAATCAAATTACTAAGCAACCATTGACAGGAATAACACAAAATAGATATCATTTTAAATCTTAGAAATTTTGATCTACTCTCAAAGGGTTAGTTCACCCAAAAATGTATTTTGATTTTGGATAAATGAATTTATTCCTCCTCCTTGTGCCGTTCCACATCTGTAAGACCTTCGTTCATCTTCAGAACACAAATTAAGATCTTTTTGATGAAATCTGAAAGTTTCTGTCTCTCCATAGAGATCCAATGCAACTACCACTCCAAGGTCCAGAAAGGTAGGAAAAATACATCATTAAAGTAATCCATGTGACTCCAGTGGTTTAAACTCAGTTGTATGAAGCGATGTGAGTGCTTTGTTTGCGCAAAAAAAAAACCAAACAAACACTTTACTTACAAAAATATTGATCCGCAATGCATGTTCACAAGAGCTTCACGACGCATGTGTGTTGTGTGCACATTTGCACGTCAACTCAACGCACATGCGAGAGGGATCATGAGAGCTTCACGACGCATGCGTTTTGTGCTTACACGAGAGCTGGCATTGTTGTGTGAACACACTTTATAAATTAAGTGGTAGATTATGTTATTTTTTTGTTGTTTTCTTTTGCACAAAGCACTCACATCGCTTCATAAAATTGATTTTAAACCACTGGAGTCACATGGATTACTTTAATGATGTTTCTTTCCTACCTTCCTGGACCTTGGAGTGGTAGTTGCATTGGTTCTCTATGGAGAGACAGAAACTTTCAGATTTCATCAAAAAGATCTTAATTTGTGTTCTGAAGATGAACAAACGTCTTACAGATGTGGAACTACACAAGGAGGAGGAATAAATGACAGAATTTTCATTTTTGTGTTGATTGTGTTGCTGAATAGTCCCACTTAGCTACAAAAAAAAATTAATAATAATTGATTCAAAACTACTGTGTGGATCAACACAAAATATGTATTATTTGAAAATGAGTCCAACTTAATCCAATGCAATGATCTCAAGATATTCCTCACAGAGTTACAACACCCTGAGACGCTAGCAAAAATGTAGCTTTCACATGAAGTTTTTCGCTTATAACTTTCTGAAACATGCACAGTTCGTAGAAATTATGACACATCATTCCTTACAGTGTATGCTCCCCATTAAAATGAGTCAATAATCAACATCAACTTGCGGCCATCACGCAAATGCTGCCCACATTCAAAAAACAAATTCCAGTTTTACAGTATATTTTTGTTTTTAGGTTAAATTAAAATGGACTAAATGAATATAAATATAACTATAAGTATTTAATATAATAAAAGTATTTAACTATAATGTTTTTTTGTCATATAAAATCATTTTGGTGATAGGCCTTTTATTTTCAGACAGGCGCAAACCTACTATTTACTGAATACTCCGGTAACGAACACTAACAAGCGCGCGCTTTGGCAAAATTCCAATAGTAGCCATTACTTTTTGTAAATAGGGATCGAAATGGACAAATTTGTTATTGGAGTAGAAAAACGAAATGAGGAACATACCAACGAAGAAACACATTGCAAACAAGAAGAGTCGTAGCATCAGGAGCGAAGGTAAGACGACTGGAGGAATCAGTTTGCTGTCAATGAGCGAGATAGGCAGCCTTTCTTTGCTCTGTAGTAAAGTACTTGACATATGCAAAACCTACAATGTCAAAAGACGTGAATTTGATGTGTTTGTTTGATGAACTTGTCTCTAACGTTACTTGTCTGGTGTATTTTAAATCGATAAAAATAACCGCATCGGCGCCCACTGCGCGCGAGGGATTTTGCTTATTAATAAGGCGTTATTTGCTTATTAATGCGTTTATGGCTTATATAACAATGTTTGTGACTGTTACGATGCTGTTGAAGACAATTTAACGTTACATCCAGAGTTAGTTACTTAAAGGGCTTGTATAAATTTTGTATATGTTCATTGAGCATTATCGTCTTAACCCTAATGTTAGTTTTTATTTGGAGTACATTGTTCTAATTTTCTGTGACATACTGTATATTAGGAGATCGTGTAACGATTGTGTAGAACTTGCTCGTTATGAGAGCGTAAATGTGCAAATGTTTTTTTTTTAGTGCTGAATTGATTGACAGATGATTGTGAAACGTCATGAGTAACAACCGTTGTTCTTGTTTAGAATTTTAGCACTCTAAAAAGAGAATGGTTCAGTTATTTTGATCGGGAATATTGCTGATCTAGAATGGCGTCTGGTGTAATCGGTTACTTCCAACAAGGCCCATCACATACAAAAAAAGCGATTTAATGAGTTGTTGGTGCTTTTTGTTGTAGTGTCGTGTTTTATTTATCCACTGTTAAGAGTATAAATAGTTAACCAGTAGATATAATGCCATTGATGCATGCAGAGATACAGCGCGATGATGTTGGTGAAAGTAAAAACTTGTATTTGAGCATGTTTGGATTGCGTTGAATTAAAGGGATAAGTTACCCAATAAAGAACGTTATGCCAATGATTACTCACCCCATATCGTTTGTTTATGTTCACTGATCAATGTTTATGTGAATATGTCAGCACCAACAACTCATTAAATCACTTTTTTGTATGTGATGGGCCTTGTTGCCGACAGAGGGACAGAAGCTTCCGAAGGTCTGGACTAAGAAGGACACAGTCTCAGTAGGAGGCAGCCTTCGATTCGAGAAGCATACGACTAATAAATTCAATCTGTTCATCATATAAAGAGATTGAGTCTCTTCAGAAAATGTGGACTCAACCGCTCAATTCATATGGGTTAGTTTTACGATCTCTTTATGAACTTTTTGAAGTGTCAAAGTGGTAGTTGCGTAGCTGTCGACAGAGGGACAGAAGCCTCCGAAGGTCTGGACTAAGAAGGACACAGTCTCAGTAGGAGGCAGCGTTCCATTCGAGAAGCATACGACTCACTAGATTCGCTTGAAAACTGATTTTCATGTTGTGTTTGCTCGGTGATGCGCAGTGGTTCAGCTGTTATTTTGTTTGGAACTAATTTCATTGACGAAATGGAGCAAAGTCTGACAATACTGTTACTAAAATGTAAGTCACTTAATATTAACTTCATGTTTATTGAATTGTTGTATAAAATCAATATTACATTTGCAAACTTCCTTTATAATAAAAAGCTGTCACTCGTCTCAGTTCAGCGCGATCTCACAAACTTCTGTTGTAATCAGGACGAAGTTGTCTACACTGCACAATGAATCTCATTTACATTGCATCTGTACTTTGGTATAATGAGAGGATTCGCGAGCTTGCACAACTCAGCACTGAACAAACTCCAGCGTTCTGAGTGGCGAGTGGATTTTAACTTAAACACCTCTGATTGGCCATTGTGTTGAGATCAATATCTGTGATTGACTACATTACTCAATGCTGCAAAAACACGTTTTCTCTCCACGCTCTCCAGAGTGCAAACACAAATATGCACTGGCAGTTTTGAAAAAAACTGTTTGGCCATGACGCATTTATTAGTTTCAACTGAGGTTGCACCCTATAGCACCCCAGTAGAACCAGGCCTGATCGGGTCAGTCAAACTGGTTCTCCCAAATACTTTTTCACATTCGCACGCAGTAATTTTCAGTCGCAAACTGAATTTACGCAGTAAATTTCGGTCGCACTGTAAAGGCATAAAAGAATGTCAACCTTTTACCTCTGAACAGTCACGTACGGTTCCACCACAGTCAGACGTATTACAGTGAAATTTCAATGAAAAATTCCTTTTTATAGTTAAGAAAGTGTGACATGACGTGTCCCATACTCTGAATTTGTGCTCTGCATTTTACCCACTCAAATGCACACACACAGCGATTGGGGGTTAGGTGCCTTGCTCAAAGGCAATGAGATTGGAAGAGAGCACTGTTTATTCAGACCCCCACCTACATTTCATGCTGGTACTGATACTCCAACCTGCTACCCTCAGGTTACAAGTCTGAATCTCAAACCAATAGGCCACAACTGGCTTGAAAACTATTCACATTTTTTATCTTTCATGTATACATAAACTGTTACGAAAACAGCAAACTATTACGCCATATAAGCAGCTTGTCTAAATATTTGCTAAAACTGATGTTAGCTTCAATGTAATTTCTGTTTCTGACAAATGAAATGCTTTTAACTTGTTTGATGTGGTATTGTGACACTGTTTTGTTATTGTACAGAGCTTGATGTGTGGAATGTATAAAAAAATGGGATGACCAAGTGAGTGAAAATGATTTAGCATGTATTCATCTAGGGTTTGATTCATAATGTATAATTAGATTTTTTTTTTTTTTTTTAATTTTTAAATAAGGGATCCAGAGAAAACTATTAACAATTAAGGGATCCAGAGAAAATTAGATTGGAGGTCCTGAATTATTGTGTGTGGGAGTAGTAGATGTTGCAGTTTTGGTACATTGAAGACCTCAGTATGTCACTGTGTCTTAATATGAGCCTCTCAAAGCTCATATTAACAGTATCAAATCACTCTCTTTCACCTCTCCATCTTGATCTCAGTTGTAATTTCAGTACAATAGTTTCATGAGTCATGGAAACAACATATATATCCTAGAACAAGTAATGTAATTATAGGGTGAATATGTAGTTCTCAAGGATACATTGTTACACCTCAGCAACACAAAAACGGATGGATATCTGTTTGATTGTTTTATTGAGCCATAAACCATGTTGGTGTTGTTTTCATTTACATTGTTATACTTTCAGAGAGAATATGGTAAATACACTGATTCGCGTCATGCATCTAAAAGTTTGCATGCTTGCAACTCTTTCATGCTGGATCTAAAAGTTTGCATGCCTGTAACTCTAAAAGTATCCAAGACATCTTAATATCCTTATATATTCTCATTCTATTCAATAAACTTTCCTTTTTCATTTGCAAGGCCCTATATAGTTCAGTCCCATAGATATGGGGATCAAAGCAGCTCCATGTTCAAATTGTTGAATTTTACGCATTTTCAATGATTGAAAACTAAATGTGGTTCGCTTGGCTCAGCTGCTGCTTATTGAATTTAAAGAGGAATATCTGAAGAGTCTGTATGTTTGTCAATAATGTTTAAACTAGAAATGTATGTTGTTTCCCTCTATCAAAAGAACTGCATAAAACATAACTCTCTGAGTACCAAAAATCCACTGAGTGGATTGAATGGTTGAGTTGAGGCTGTCAGGCCACAACATTTTAAAATGGGCGTTCACTCCGATCCCGCAAACCAGCTATTTACTCTTTTGGCGAGGGGGGCAGGCTTCAGCGAGGTCTGCAGCGGGAGAGAGAGTTGGGAGACGCGTGGTGAGTAAGTGGGGTAATAACAAATGACAAACACCTGTGTCTGATTCCAGTGATTGGCATGGAGAGAGAGCATAAAGAGGCCAGTGAGAAGCGAGAGAAGGACTGCTGGCTGGTGGGGAGAAACGGAAGCTCCGGAGAGCCTTTTTGAGATCGTGAAGAGACTGTGTTTTGGGAGAGACTGAGCGTTGGTGTGCGCACCGATTATTGTATTGTTTACTTTTATAATAAAAGCCCCACCAGTCACAGTAACACCGACCCCGACCTCTTCCTTCCTGAGTACTGATTCATTGACTTTGTTACAACTCTCTTCTAGGATGGCCGGTCAATAGAAAAGTATGTGGAGGAGTTCCTCCAACTCTCTCATCGTGTGACCTGGAATGATGAGATCCAGAAAACCGTCTTCTGGTATGGCCTGCATGATCCCCTTTATCAGCCAGCAGCAGCTACCATCTTCTCTCTGGTGGAATACCTTGAATATGTGCTGTGACTGAGTGATTCTTCCCTCACCGTCTGTGTGGTTGAGGGAAACACCATCAGCACTCAACCACAGCCATCTTTCTCCATACCTGAGCCTCAACCCATCATGACAGCCCATTCAGACTCTCTATCCGTCATGGCCGCTGCCATTCCAGACTCTACTTGTCATGGCCGCCGCCATTCCAGACTCTCTACCCTTCATCGCCACCGCCATTCCAAACTCTCTACCCGTCATGGCTGCTGCCGTTCCAGACTCTACCCGTCATGGCCGCTGCCATTCCAGACTCTCTACCCGTCATGGCTGCCGCCACACCTGAGCCCTCAGTTAGGATGGCTGCTGCCATGCCTGAGCCCTCGTTTAAGTTGGCCGCCGCCATGCCTATACATTCCCGGCAAGAGTGGCCGAGCTTGGGGTCTGGGCGAAGGCCACACAGGCCCCGCCATCAGGGCTGCCCGAACCGCCTGATCCGCCATGACTACCCGAGCAGCCTTACCCGCCGTGGCTTTCTGAGCTGCCTGATCTGCCATAGTGCCCCGTAGCATCCTGGAGACAACCTGTCCTGAGCACCCGTCACGACTCCAGGACGCCCCCCCACCTCCATCCCTCCCTCTCCCTCCCCGGCTATGCCATCTACGGCGCAAGGACGGGAGGGGGAGGTACTGTCACGGTCACTGTCCGGTTCACTACAATTCCCAGCATCCTTCATTCCACGCACCGGCACGTCATCAGTAATTACCCCTCATCACCAGCAGTCACCGCACCTGCACATCATCTGCACTCATTACTTAAGCTCTCTATTCCTGCACTTCTGGGTCTGGTCTCGTCACTGCAAACATCGCAACAAACAAGACACCACAGAACCACTTAATACCTACCGGCCTTCCTGCCCTTTTCCTGTAATCCTCTTCTGCCTGTTCATCAGTGTCAAAGCCCCGTTGTGTTTGTCTGTCATCTTCACTCCCAGCCATCACCTGCAACACGGAAACCACCAGTTACACACCTGAAGATAAGTCACCCAGCTACCAAAGACTGTTCTCACCTGCATCACCCCGTTCTTCTGTATTACCACTGCCTGCAAATAAACTTTTATATACTTACCATCTGTCCTTGTCTGTGTCTGACAGAGGCACAGATTTCATGAATATTTTTAGAGTTACAGGGATGACAACTTTAGAAAAAGATCTTTAATACTTCTTGAGATACAGGCATCCAAACTTGAGGCAAAAAACACAAGAAGCGCTTTTTGCCATTTTTGAACAGTCACTGTTGGCATATAATGAAACAAATATTGCTAAAGTCAACAGATTTTACTAATAGACCAACCAATCTCTGTGTAAAAATAAAATAATGCTGCCATCTTTCTAAAGTCATTTTTACACAGCTCTAATTTGGCTCTAAATCTCAGTTGAAAATTGCCATTTTGATCCCCCTTCTACACAGTAGTGGATTACTCAGTAAATATACATCTTGACATCATATACATCTGATGTTTAATATTTTGGCTTTCATCAGTATTTATGTTTGTCTTTCTGCAGAAAAAAATATGTAAAAAAAAATCAAAAGTTTGCCCAAAAATGAAAATGTTGTCATCATCTACTGTCTTCTTTAAATTCCAAATGATTCTTTTCTTCTTTAGAAGATATTAAGAGATGTCTAAAAGATGTTTTTGTCCAATGAGGGTGCTTTTATACTAGCACTTAGGTATTCTAGGTGGCCTGGGGTTCGCTTCTGATATACACGCAGACTAAATCACAGAAGTGAACCTCCAATGATTATGTTTAATGACTAATGTTTACAGTTAGAGAGTTTGTTACTCACTTTTACAGGGGAATAGTCAACCTCAAGTTTAGACCAAGTAATCAAACCAAATGTGAAAGCAGCCTGAAAGTCTTTGGTCAATCAAGATTAGTTAATTCTTCAGAACATCTTCACTAAAGTGATCAGTAGAAGAAAGAAATTCACACAAGTTTGGATAAAAGATGACAGAATGTTCATTTTTGAAAGAACTATCCCTTTAACTGTATTATTTTTCTGTGTCAATGTGCATGATTTTGTGTGCACTTGAATATGAAAGCTAAGTTAATTTTACAATTGTCAGAGCCTCATCTGAGAGGAATGTCATTAATGTCTGTTGGTGAGTGGGCGGGTGAGCATCAGCATTTAGAAGTAACACAGACCTCTCTGCTCTACTGAAGAGGACAGATACACAGCGAGTGAGAGGCAGAGAGAGCACTCTACATTGTGATTAGTACCCTTTCATATTTACATTTTTAATGTAGAGGAACAACATCCATGTTCTTGTCTCAGAGAAATCAAGTACTTGTCCTGCAGGCCTGGTAGTCACAAGCAATTATGCTGAATGATGCAAAAGCCAGAATATTTTGGGGTTAAATTGCTTGTAGAGAGGCTTTTGACATATAACTGTCTCTCTCTTGTCTCATTTAGAATAGGTGCATTTCGGGGAGAGAGAGAACCATTAGAGTCCAATCATAAATAACTCTCTCTGTCCTCTGTTTGAAACAAGAGAGGAAGAGAGCAGAGGCCAAACTACCTGTGATTGAATTTGAGGGCATTATAGTTTGGACTAGAGTCAGATTTCCATTATGTCGAGCAGCCCTAGTGTATCATATAGCCATGCAATAACACACCCACATGTTAAATATCAGATTACACTGAAACAAATGGCATCAGTTAGCATGAGGCATTTAAGATCCTTTAAGTGCTGCAGCTGAAACGCTGCCCAAAATTACTCATACTGTACCATTGTAACCTTAGGATTACATCCTTCCAAAACCTGCACCTTCCTGGCAGCTCCACTGAGGTGGAGATCCAGAAGACCAGTTCACTGGAGAATGATGTTAGAAAGAACTGTGTGTTGTTAACTAGAGCAATTCAAGAGCCAAGACATATAACCAGAAAAATCAACCCTGATGCTCTCTCTTCATTCTTAGTGAGACTTTAGCTGTCGTGGTTGTCATAATAGCTTTGCTAAAGCAATGTAGAAGAAGCAGAAGAAACATACATAAAAGTTTTAATACAATGAAAGACAAGAATAATAATGGAATTAAAATTACAATAGGATCAGTCATTAATTATAGTCATTAATTATAAATAATGCACATCCAAATAGAAATTGCCCCCCTTTTTTTTGGTCTGTATGATTTCTGGTAGATACTAGACCTAAATCTTAGAAAGATCTTTTTATCATGATTTCCATTACAAGAGAATTTTTATATTTTTTTATATTGATACTACTGACCACATTATCACTGGACAATAAGGTTCATTAACTAACATTAGTTAACATGAACTAATAATGAACTGCACTTCTACAGCATTTATTAATCTTTGTTAATGTTAATTTTAACCTTTACTAATACATTGTTAAAATCAAGAGCTGTGTTAACATTAGTTCCCTTTCAGTCAGTCACGTCAGAAAGTGAACCGATGAATTGGGATATTGCATGAGAGCCTTATCACCTTCGAGTATAACCTAAACGAGCCAATGCGCATTGGTGCGCGAGCTTTGCATGACGCGACCCGCTCCGCGCAAAGTGGGAGCGCAGCAGCAGCAGCACGGTTATTCCCCTGTGTGCTTCAGCACAGTAAATGTGTGTGTGTGTATATATATATATATATATATAGGCTTGCTTACCTTGGTTCTCAAGGCTAAGCCCCCATTCCTGTTCCCCGATCTAGCGGGCCCTCTGGTGGTGGCCAGGGGATCGCTACTTTGGCGAATAGATCGGGAGACCTAAGGATTACAGTCAGGGCTTCAACGCTGAGCCAGTCCCAACGCTGGGCCCCTTACCCCTCACACACATCGTGGAGTTGCTAGAAGAGCGCGCTGATCCTTCTCATGAGCGACCAGCCTTTTCTTTTGATGCCCCGGCTGATGAACAGATGTCGATCGCGGCATCGGAAGGTGGGTTTGAGTCCTCTCGAGATGAAAACTCGGATGTGCTGCCTCCTTCTGGGAGAGTGACGTGGTCCAAGCCCGATCCAGAGCTGACTGCCATGCTTTCCCGGTCCGACTGGAAACCTCCACTGTGTCCTGAACCCTCCCGGCTGGACGATTGGTTTCTCGGGGCAGCCCGTGCTGGTTCTCAGCGCCCTGTTCCCAGTTCCTGCTGTTCAAGACGTTGATGCAGAAACGCATTTTCGAATGCATCCGTCCCCAAGATTGGTTTACAGCGATCGACCTGACGGAGGCATACTTTCATGTCTCGATTCTTCCTCGGCACAGACCCTTTCTACGGTTTGTGTTCGAGGGTCGCCCATATCAATACAAGGTCCTACCCTTCGGGCTAGCCCTGTCACCCTGTGTCTTTACCAAGGTTGTGGAGGCGGCCATTGTTCCCCCTCAAGGAACAGGGTGTTCGCATTCTTAACTATCTCAACGACTGGCTGATCCTAGCTCACTCGCGAGAGCAGTTATGCGAACACATGGACCTGATATTAACTCACCTCAGCCGGTTGGGTCTTAGGGTCAACTGGGACAAGAGCAAACTCGCAGAGGATCTCTTATCTCAGTATGGAACTGGACTCTCCTCACCTCATCCGAGGAGTGCATCCAGTGTTGAACTGTCTGAGTACGCTCAAGAGCAGGACAGCAGCCCCACTGAAGTTGTTTCAGAGGCTCCTGGGGCATATGGGATCCGCAGCCGCAGGCGCACCGCTCGGATTGCTTCATATGAGGCCGCTTCAACTCTGGCTTCATGGCCGAGTCCCGAGATGGGCGTGGCAATGCGACACGTTCCATGTGGCCATCACACGAGCTGCCGTTGTGCCCTCATGCAGTGGTCGGACCCTTCATTCCTGTGGAACGGAGTTCCCCTGGAGCAGGTGTCCAGGCATGCTGTGGTCTCCACAGATGCCACCACCACCGGGTGGGGAGCCATGTACAACGGGCATGCAGTTTCAGGTCTGTGGACGGGACCTCAACTGCAGTGGCCTATCAATTGCCTCGAGTTGTTAGCAGTACGTCTTGCGCTGAGCCACCTCAAGGGGCTGCTACTAGACAAGCATGTGCTGGTCTGTATGAACAACACTGCGACCGTTGCGTACATCAACCACCAGGGCGGTCTACGCATGTCTCAACTTGCCCGCCAACTCCTCTTATGGAGTCAGAAGCATCTGAGGTCGCTTCGTGCCATTCACATCCCAGGCGTGCTCAACCGTGCAGCCGACGAGCTCTCATGGCAGCCTCCGCTTCCGGGAGAATGGAGAACCTCTGGCATCCGTGTCTGGACCTCTGGATTCTCCATATCTGGTCACTGGACGGGACACGGAGGTTCTAGGTGACCTACCCCAGTTGGTGGTAGGCACCATCACTTCCGCTAGAGCTCCTTCTACAAGGCACCTCTATGCGTTGAAGCGGAACTTGTTCATCAAGTGGTGTTCTTCTCACCAGGATCTTGCTCGATCAGGTCAGTGCTTTCCTTTCTGCAAGAGGGCTGGAGCGAAGGCTGTCTCCCTCCACCCTCAAAGTGTATGTTGCCGCTATTGTTGCTTATCACGATGCAGTTGCAGGTAAGTCACAGGGAAGGCATGACCTAATCGTCAGGTTCCTGAGGTGGGTGAGGAAACTGAATCCGCCTCGCCCACTCTCTATACCCTCTTGGGATTTGTCCCTGGTACTAACAGCTCTCCGGGGACCGTCTTTGCAGTCAGTTGAGTTAAAAACTCTGTCACTTAAGACAGTACTCCTGGTTGCATTGGCCTCCATCAAGAGGGTGGGGACCTGGCCGCTTTTCCGGTCGATGAATCGTGCCTAGAATTCGGTCCAGCTGACTCTCAAGTTATCTTGAGAACCCGGCCTGGATATGTGCCCAAGGTTCCTACCACTCCCTTTAAAGATCAGGTAGTGAACCTGCAAGCGCTGCCCTCGGAGGAGGCAGACCCATGCCTGGCTTCGCTCTGTCCCGTCTGCGCTTTTTGTCTGTTACGGAGGCCAGCAGAAGGGAAAGGCTGTCTCCAAGCAGAGGATGGCCCACTGGGTAATGGATGCCATCCCCTTGGCTCACCAGTCCCAAGGCTTGCCTTGCCCGCTCGGGTTAAGAGCTCACTCCACTAGAGGAGTAGCTTCTTCCTGGGCGCTGGCACACGGCGCTTTGCTGACAGATATATGTAGAGCTGCGGGCTGGGTGACACACAACACATTTGCTAGATTCTATAGCCTTCGTGTTGAATTGGTATCTTCCCATGTACTTGCCCCTACTGGTCGGTAGCATGAAGGACCCGTTCTAAGTGTCTGCTTGCAAACGCCACTCCCACCCGCTGGGCTGGATACGTGCGTCTATTGCTCCAGTAAATTCCCCTGTTGGCGAACCCTGTTGAGTCCTCCGCCACCCTTTGCGGCTTCGAACATTGCAGAGTTTCCATTGCTAAGGCTTAGCACTCGTTAATTTGCCGGTGCTAGGCTGGGCGCCATATGTTGTGACCCCTACCGCAGTCCCATATGTGTAACCTCCACAGTAACCTTCCTACGGTAAGCCCGTGTCTTTCCCTCACCAGAGTCCGCTCTTAGGCCCGCTCCTAGTCCCTAACTTAGGTTGGAGCCATCCCAGGGACTTCATATGTGCACGGCCCACAGCCAGTCCATATGTGCATTCCCACATAAGACGTCCCTACGGGTAGGTTGTGGTCTCCGCACCGCCCCCAGTGGGTACGCTTTCCCAGTGTTATCCAAGTCTTACTGAACAGGTCATGCGGAACAGCAATAGACTTTCCTAGCGTAAGTCCCTTCTCCATCCCAAGTGTGCGCTGGGATGCTGTGGTTTACGCTTACTGGAGGGGATCAGTAACTCTGGCGTTTTATTAGGGATGCCAATTCGTCGGTTCACTTTCTGATGTACATCGAATGTTACGTATGGTTACGTATGTCACCGTCATTCCCTGAAGGAGGGAATGGAGATTTACGTCCCGTCTCCACAGTTCCTGTACCCCGCTGAGCGCGGGTCACTGCTTGTCTTCCGCATTTTTACCGGCTCGCTGGGGCGGGTCGCGTCAAAACTCGCACACGTGCATTGGCTCGTTTAGTTTACACTCAAAGGTGATAGGGATCTCATGCGATATCGAAATTCATCAGTTCACTTTCTGACGTATGTCTCCGTTCCCTTCTTCAGGGAACGAGGGTTACATACGTAACTGAGACTTTCCTCATTCATATGTAAATCTTGTGCGTGCAAAACACCACTGAAAAAAGGGTGAATCCCAACATAACACTGACTGTGACGTAACAGTCGGGATCATTAATATTTATGCCCCCAAAATTTGCATATACCAGCCCATGTTCTAGGCATGGCAGTCTTAATGTGGACCTGCACAGCCGAAACATCAGAAGTTCTGCAGGTATTGAGACACATGAAGCAAGGACAACAGCAAAAATGGCAGATAGATCGATACCAACTGTTCATATTATGATATATTTCGTGATGTTTGTAAATAGTCTTTATGAATGCATTTCGTTACCATGTTGGTAATGTTAAATGTGGCTAAAGTTACCATTGTTTCTTACTGTATTCACGGAAACCAGAGCCATGTCGTTATTTTCATTTGTAACCTGAAAACGCTGGCAGTCTGTATAATTCATCAATGGATCTTCATTTTTATTGAGTCTCTCTAACAGTGTGTAGCTTTAGCCACATTAGTCGTACAGTGCGCTATCAAACTCATTCAGAATCGAATGTTAGCAAACATCCACAAAATACATGCAATACCTACATGATCTGGTATGCTGCAGCACAAACAGTTTATAATGATCCATTTTGAGAGTTATATTTGCTGTGTGAACTTTAGTATTATTTATGCAGTGTATTGGAGTCATGAGCTTGGTGGCACAAGCTCATTTGCATTCAAAGGTAAACACACACATTTTTTCTCAAATCTAAACACTGTACTATTAACCAGAAATTCTCTTACAGAATGAAGAAGCGATCATCACAATACAGAAACTAAAAAGGGGTCATTATAAAATCTGGTTAAATAGAGCAGTAACACTTCACAATATGGCTCATAACTAACATGAATAATACATTTGTTACTGTATTTGTTAATCTTTGTTAATGTTAGTTAATAAAATACAGCAGATCATTGTTTGTTCATGTTAGTTCACAGTGCATTAACAATGGTGTTTGAGGCTCACAGTATGTCATTTCCATGCAGAGAACTCTTATTATTCAACTATGCCAAGGTAGTTTTCCATTCTATGGCACCTTTAAGTTTCTTTGAGGCTTAAGTATTTTCAAACATTGGATCATAATAGGAAATCACATAGGAGATCTTGCTCTCTCGCTCTATCTTACTCTTGTCTGTCTCATTTTGCTTCATATTTTCTGGAGCTAAAACATGCTTTACATCTTTATCTCTCCATTGATTAGCTCTCCAATCTCTGCTATGTGGGAGAGCTGGGAGTGTTGTAACATGGATTGAGTTGTAACACCATTACTTTAATGATCTGTTAGAATGAGCTAGAAATGAGGGTGAATCCACTATCATACATGACCACTATCCTCCTGAGGTGACAGAAGTTGTACATGAAATGCTAATGGGAGACAAATGTGTTAAAAAAAAAGATTTGGAAATATCTCTGAGCAGATTGTGAGGGTTATAACAAACTTTCTGAATTGTGAGGGTGACGAACATGTTTCCTATGTTTCCTTCTTTAATTAAATATTTAAAATAAGAGAGTTTGGCATAACACTTATTTTGAACAATTATCGATTTAGATTGCCTCAATAAAGAAATGTAAAAAAAATTATATCCATGTTTTGCTGTTTTAACTCAACCTGATAGTTATGTACAGTAGCGTTGTTTGTCCTTGACTTTAATATACATAGTTTAAATTTCTAAACTATGTACATTTGAAGCAGATAAGCAGGTGAGTATTCTTAAAACGACAGACACATATTGAAAATTTAACACTGAGTTACAGATGTTGAAATTACTCCTACTCACAGATGTCAAATTAAAAAAGGCAAGGGGGAAGTTTTAAAGACAGATACATGAGAACAATGTGTTTTATTAGATTCTTTTTTATTTCAAAGCCCCAATTAAATGCCAGCGATTCACACAAGTAATTTGGAGAGTTTGTACAGAAAATACAAATTGATACATTTTTTATATAATAGTTGTATTTACATCTGGTTAATTTTACATTTCTGTCTTCTTTTCTGCTTATTTCCAAAAGATTCTCAGTTATCACAAGCACAATAAAATGAATCAAATCTTAGTTCAAAATCTTGTCCCGAGATTTCAGATAAAATTTGTTTGCTTTAATATGCATTATAGATCTCATAGGATTTTTTTTTTTTTACCAGTATCTACAGGAGCAGTAGTTGATTCTGAGCTTTTTAGCATCTTTAACAGTAGAACACTGAAATGATCAGTCTTGATAAAACTGACAGATTAATGAGAGAAAGCACTGTTCTGTTGCAGGAAGAGTAAGATAGCAGAGAGCATAAGGGTCAAATGTAGTCTATACAGTAACATAAAAGGTTATCCAATTACACAGACTGAGGAAAACATGAACATGAACACATGTAAACGTCAAGTCAAATGATCTTTATTTATAGAGGTTTATATAATAAAGATTGTTTAAAAGCAGCTTAACAGTGATAAACAGGAAAATAATGATCAATGATGCAAACTTCATCAAATATTAGACAAATTCAAAAACAGTATGAAACTGTACACAAAATGGTATAAATATGTTTTTATAGATGAGCATATAGGTGAATGAATGGAGATAGGCCTGGCACGATCATGAATTTTGTGCAGTGTTTTTTTTTTTAATATTCTTGGACAAAATGTGATTGAAATTTAAACTTCACAATTATTGCAGTTATCTCAAATAATTGCGATTAGATCGAATAACCACAATCAGATGATTAATCAATAATCATGAAAGGCCTAATTGGAGACGTATTGTAACTGTATGTTTAAACAGAACAGGTACTGGTGTATTAAAATCAAAGTTAATGAGAACATGTTGCTCTGACAGTGCTTTAATTTTATAGTGTGTAGTTCATCTGATTTCCCTCTGGATCTGAGCTGACAACTGAGAACATCTGCCTCGTCACACACACACACACACACAGTTAAATGTAAGACTGCAGCACAGATGAAGTGTATGTGAGAGAATGTACAAGCTCCATTCAGATATCTTGCTCATTCTGTTGAGTGTTGACCCTGAGGTCTTGACAGTTCAAAAACCCATTAAATGTGTAGCAGTTGCCAGAGCTAAAATGAAAAGCCAGAGGCTATTCTGGATAAGGTGAAGTGAGAAAGAAAACACAGTTAGGAATATATCATAATACAACACTAGAGGTGATGCATGCATCAGCTGCTGTTTACTATATCATATGCACATGAATATAATGAAGGCAATTCTGTGTATTAATCAGCCACACCAACAACATTCATCGAGCATGTTGTCTTTAGAAGCCATGAAAGAAGTGCTTTTCTTTGAGCTTGTTTTGATGAAATGTGATTGCGTTGTTTGCCCGTTGGTCATGAGCACAGTCGAAACATTAAAGAGAGACTGGAGAAATCTATTCACCACTCATTATTCACAGTAATACATATTTCCCCCATCTGTGGCACAATTGCATTTGCAGTGTTTATTATCTTTTTGATTGTGTTCATTGATAGCTCTATCTCCACAGCTTCATTTGTTATCTGTGTTTTGTTTGGAGCTGTGAGCGTTCTGTGCGTTCTGCTCGGGAGCAGAGCGCAAGTCATTTGGAGCATCCGTCAGTTCTGCTGTGCTTTAAATGAGATGGAGAGACTGCATGAGTTAGTAGTAATGGAAGTGGGAGGCAATAGACTGTGAAATAAAAACCAATGCATTTCAATACCAGGCTCATTGCGACCTTTTCCACAAAATCATCAAACAAACTCTCACTGGAGAACTATCCAGGTGGAATCGCCTGCTTACAAACACATTCTTCTCAGCACTGTTTGTTGTTCGGTTTTGTTCCGTTTCGTTGTTTTGCTCTGTTTGGTCGAGGGTCTGTTTCCCAAAATCACAGTTACCTTAAGTAGTATCAGTGGTTTCTACAGTGTACTTGGGCGAAGGGTTTTCACGGTACCAAAATTTCAGTCGACCAGTGCCAGCACAATTTTACAGTTCTCGGTACCAATTTCAGTACTAGAGCAAAAACTGTTGAATTAAGTACTTTAAAAAAATTTGTCTCCATTGGTATCCATTGGTTATCACGGTCAATCATCGCAGTTTCCGATTCAATTGTGCATTTAAATACGGTTGTCAATCCAGAAACTTTGCAGTGTACTTTGCAGCATGAACAACTAAACTTGGGTTCAGATTGTGAATAGGTAATAAAAAAAGCAAGAGAAAAGCCCTCCCTTCATAATCACTTGAGCTGTCAATCTCTGAAGCACCAACTCACTGAATTCTGCACTCTTGCAAAAACTAATAAAAAAAAAAAACAATAATAATAATTTTACAATAAAAAAAATCTTAATGGTGCAATGAATCTCTTATTTACATTGTGTTTGCATAATGAAAGGATTCGCAAGCATGCGGCTTGCTTTGAACAAAACAAAACCGTATCGCCCGGTTTCATAGACAGGGCTGAGCCTAAGCCAGGATTAGGCCTTAGTTCAATAGCTTGGTTTCACGTGACGTCACGCTGCTATATCACGAGAGCGCGAAATTCAGATGGAGGGCAGGAAATGAGTAGCTGAGGATCTGTCATCTGAAAAAATGCCACTGTTTTGTGTAGTTTACGGCTGCTCCAATCGTTTAAATCGAGAAAAAAGAAAGGGTTTTTATAAAATACCGAAGATTGTCACTCATAAAGGTGAGAAATGTCAAAAGCTCACTGAGACACGCCGTAAAAAGTGGATTTCTAACGTACGTCTGCGGTCGGGAGGAGCAGAGTCTGTTAATGCCCGTGTCTGCAGCGACCACTTCGTCAGAGTGTTAACGTTGCTAGCCAACGTGTTTTTTTAAAAAAAACCTTTAAGTCTTTAATTCATTCGCTGTCATTTTAGATTAGATGCACTATTAATACAAACAAACAGTTTTTTAAAGACACGAACAAACAAACTTTTATGTCATTTTTTGTGACGTTTGCGGATGAAGCATCACATCACGCGTTGCAGAAATGTTCCATTCACAGGCGTGTTTGACTCCCCAAGATTCAGTTATTCTTTAATAAAAAGCACACAAGAGTGACTGACCTCTTTCACGTTCATTTTCTCCAAAGACACTTTAAAATATTCTCCAATTAACATTTTCAAGCCTTCAAGCGAACCAATCCGCTCTCGGATGAATCACATGTGCTTTAAAGAATCACAAGAATGTCCAAAATTATAACTGGAGTTTTGTTGTTTTTTATTGTGTCTGTTTATATAGCATTAGGTTGTCATTAAATGCTCATTTATTTCATAATGATTATTAAGTTAGCGGTAGTCTAATGTGGACTTCATTGGGGATTTTTAGGCTGCCCTAGCGCTTTGGGTGACGTTGAGTCGGTAGATTGCGCTCCGACGGTCAACCTAGGTTAAACTAAGCCCAAATCAGAGGCGTATCTTAAACGAGAGCAGAGGATGAAGCTCAAGGAAGACCAACAAAGACGGTCGGAATGTGCAGAGGCTATGTTGGATCTCCAACAGACAGATGAGAGCCCAGATCTGACGCAGACAGCCGAAAGCTCCAGCTGACAACAACCCACGATCAGAGGGGATCAGTGGGAACACGGGACACGTCCAACATATCTGTTCACTAATTCTTTGTATCTATTTCTTGAAACTGGTTCTAAATTCGTACAATACTGACTCTCCGCAACGGTTTTCTCCATAGACGTATTCGCCATTTTTACTTCCTGCCCTCCATCTGAAATCGCCCCGCCTTTGCGCGTCATCATAATCACGTGACTGAAACCCAGCTATTGACCTCTCGCCAGCAGTTTGATTGACAGGCAATCTAACCAATCATATCCCGAAATACGACAAAGCAGTCAGGGGAGTGAGCAGATTAACGTTGGAGAACTTGAAATTTAAATTTAAAGAGTACACTTTAAATTGTGTGTACTCGCGTATTTCCGCGCTTGAAACAACATTCCTTCTGATGTGCATTCATGTTTATTTGATGCTATAAATGAAGGTCGGTTCACGAGCCGCTTGAAGGAGCTACAGTGATCTGTCACGGCACATTAAAAGGCACTATACGGTATTTATTGTTTATACTTCTTTAAAAAATTACAATATTTTAAATATGAAATTGTTTCATATCAAAAGTAACCTGCTCTGTCTTGTCTGTCGAGGCGTTGTCAGTGTATTTTAAAATATGTCAGTACAAGTTGCTTTGAGTTAAAACAGCTAAAACATGCATTTTAGTCTAGGACTAGCTTAAGTCGGCTTGTCTGTGAAACCGGGGGTAAGTGTTTCCAGTGGTGTTTAGTGGATTCTGACTAATTTACTGACTAGCACCCCTGATCCGCCATTGCATTCACACGGACACCAGATATGATTGTGCTACAATACTCAACAATTGAAAAAATGTGCTGTACAGCTGCAACTAACGATTATTTTTTCTGTCGACTAATCTAACAATTATTTTTATTAAGTTTTTTTATTAATCTAGTGATCTTTTTTTACGTAAGAAGTTAGAACTAATTTAGCAGTTAATTGAGGTGTAGAAACAATGGGACACGCCATTATGTAATAATACGATTTGATTTTGATTAAAAATGAGCCACTTATGTGTGGTCGCGGTTTTGGCACATTGTAACGCTGGTTTGTGTTGAGCAGGCGAGTGGTTGGTGCTTAGCGAGTGCGCAGGGCGGGTATCAGGAGCACGAGCAACTGAAATCTTGCACGTGCGAAAGAGAACATCCGCGCACATCCAAATAAACTTCTTTGAAATGCAAAACTGTTTTTCGTTCGCTCAAAATATTTTCTTATTTGCGAGACAAAGATTTTCTCCTCAACTCAGTTCACGCACGTTCAAAATATGATCTTGCGCATGCAGAAATTTGGCAGAGATCCAATTCCATAGGTGGTACGCCATTTCGGTTCTGCAAAGGGAACAAAGGATCATTTTATTTGGCCTCTGTTTAAATTATTCCCTTACTTTTGATAATCGTGGTCTAGGTTTTTGTGATAGAATGGAACTTTCTTACTTTTCCCAGGAGCAGAAGCCGCCATTACGCGAGATGAATGTTAAACAGTGTGACGCGTCGACACATTTCACGCACGTCGACGTATTTTCGTAGTCGACGTAATCGATGACGTCGTTGCAGCACTAATGTGCTGTAAATAGAAACCTTTGTCTCTCACAGAGTGCTTAAACAAACACGTACAAGAGTGTTTAAAATCAGTGTCTATCAGCGGGTACCGAATATACCCGGTACTCTGTTCTACCGGAACTGCAGAAAGGCTGACACCGTCATTTTTTCTCTTTTTTTAGTACCTGTGGTATTTGTCAGGAGTTATAAAACAATGAAGCACACAAGACCGGATTAGTGAACTTCATCCAACTCGTTTACTCATTTCACTTCCGTTCTCACACGCATCAGAACACAACGTTTCAACAGTTCAGACTTCCTGTTTCAAAATAGAAGTCCCAACACAATTCTACTAATGAACGCAACATTTTCCCCTTTTTAAGAACAAAATAAAATTAATAGAATTAATTTATAAAATAGAATTAAGTAACAAAATCTGTCAACCAGCTAGGGTTACTAACATCACGTTTAGGTCTAGTGGTATGAATGTGTGTGGTGAGAAGTGTTCTCAGCCAGAGTTGTTGGTGTGCATGGGAATGCACTGAGATGGTAAGCATTCCAGCATTGTCTTTCCCTTACTAAGAATGTATGTACCCACCCCAAGTCTTTTGGCAACCATGAGAGGATTGGTAAACTTTCTGTCCCTTAGGAACATCCAAGGGGTTCTGTACCCTCACTTTATCACCCTCCTGGAAGCAAGGAGTTCGCTTAGCATCAGTGTACTTTTTCATTTTGTGTTGCAACCACGTGACCCTTCAGCAAACAGCCTTGTCAGTTGGTGGGTGCACAGGAGCAGATTGCAAAATAGACAGCCTTGTGCACATTTGCCTGCCTTAGAGGAGCTGAAAGGGACAAAGGTGCAGACCCATAGGAAGATCACAAGTGTTTGCTACATCAGATCTCAGCAGTTCAGGTTTCCAGTTTCAAAATAGTAGTCCCAGCATAATTCTACCCATGAACACAACAGTATCGACTGGTACGGATACGTTTGATAACCCAAATTGGGTTTATGATGCTTTTGGGTAAAGCAGTCCTGTTTAGTCTATTCTGTTTTATTCCATGCATATAGACCTTGAACTCTAACTGAACTGTATGAATCACAGTACAGTTTTTTTTCTGACTGCCCATGGGATGACAAAGTGTTCCTCTGAAGCTAATTTTAGAATCTCAGTGGATGTCATACAGGTAAGCTAGCATTCAAAAGTTAGGGGTTGGTAAAAAAAATTAAGTTTTGTTTTTGGAATAAGTCTATTATGCTCACCAAGACTGCATTTATCTGATAAAAATTACAATAATATTATAAAATATAATTGCAATATGCAATTATAATATCCTATTATATTTTAAAATGTAATTTAGGTGATGGATTTTCAGCAGCCATTACTCCAGTGTCACATGATCCTTCAGAAATCATGCTGCTATGCTGATTTTGTTCCCAAGAACCAAGTCTTATTATTGTTAATGTAGAAAACAGCTGTGCTTGTAATACTTTTGTGGAAACTGTATTTTTTCAGAATTCTTTAGATAAAAGTTAAAAAGAACAGCAATTATTTCAAATATAATTCTTTTGTAAAATAATAAAATTTACTGTCTGTTTTGATCAATTTAAAGTGTCCTCACTGAAAATAAAACAAAATGAAATAATGTCTTTAAAATTCTTACTGAACTATAACTTTGAAATGGTAATGCAGTGGGCCAGGTGGAAACGGTCATTATTATTTTGAAATGGGCACTCTTGTGCCACAGAAAATATCTATTTAAATATGAACAAGATCAGTACTCCAATCAGATTCATGGTCCCATCCTAGAGGAATTCAGTGGCTTGCCTAGTCTGTCTGTGAGCTGAAAAGACAAACCAACAGCTCTTTTCAGTCAGCCCCATGTGAGTCCTAACAGGCCAGTAATTAATAGATTAGCCTATGTAGTTGGACACATTGTAGCTGGTTTTCTCTATTAGTGCTTTAGGGAAAGTGCCAGAGCCTTTCCTGAGATCTAAAATAAAAATGTACTCATATTATTACATAATAGTCCCTTCATTCCTCAGCGCTGAAAGATGTTATTAATAAGATGCTAAAGATTTATAACTACATGAAAATTAGAGTTTTTACTTGGTTTCCTGGGTAATGTAATATTAAAAAGTCAAAACTCAAGACTGAAAATGCAATCTAGTTTTAAATATGATTTTTATTATATTAAAATACAAATTATGTTATTGTTGTTTTATGACTGTGCTACATCATGAGCTGTCATTTGTTATCATTTGGATGTTGTGTCTCTGGGGCACCGGAGATCTTTCGATGAGCCTTGATGTCAGATGTAGTTTTGAGGCTTGGACAAACACTAGGCAGACATCCACTCTCTGCTTGCGATCTTCCGATATGGTGGTCCTGTCCGGAGTGTTTTGATCACAGTGACCTGATTAGTGCCCTTGACCAGAAGGACACTTGTCATCAAGACTCTCGTCGATCGAGTGGGTCTGTACGTGTACAGAAGTCAGTCTGTGGCCCCCCGGGCTCAGAGACAACATTACCCCCGTCTCCTCAGATAAACTCACAGAGCATGAACCATGTGTTGCCGCTCAGGAGAAACGAGGACAACAGCATATGAGCATAATGCAAGCAGATATAACAGAATACATAGAGCAGTGCAACACAAACAAACAACACACCTTTTATGTCTGTAACAGTCTGTGCACTCTCTCCACCATTCAGTCTCTGTCCCTGATGACTCCATGGCAACAAGCTGCACTGAATCCTTTGTGTGTGTGTGTGTGTTTGTGATGAAGTCAGAATGTCTGAGGTCTGTAATGAGAGATAATGTGTTTATATTTGTGTTATGTTGTACTGATTGCAGTCTCACTGGACCCCGGCTAAATGAGAGCATCTCTTCTGCTCTGTTCACTGCCCCAAAATAATTACACAGTGAATTATTACATTACGACTCACTTTGTTATGACTGAAATTATTCCCATCTAGATATGCAGAGCAATTTGATGGACTTGTAATGACCCTTGATGGCTTTTTGTTATGTTTAATTCTGTAATTCAGATCATTATTATCTTAACGTTTGAACTGTTTTTTGTTTGAGTTATGTATGTTATAATGTTTATTTATTTATTTTTTTAATGTCTGTATTTATTTTTAAATATGTGATCCAATGATTGTTCATTTAGCCTGTGCTTGTTTTCTATCAGAATTGTCGTGGATTTGTATACTATTTGTAATATTTGTGTATACTATTTGTGGATAGTATGTGTGAAAGAACATTGTCTGGAACATTGGTTTGTATTTTAAACATCATATTTGTACACACTACAGTTCATTTAACGTTTTTGAAAGAAATCTCTTATGCTCACCAAGACTGCATGTTCAATCAAAAATACAGTAAAACATATATTGTGAAATATTATTATGATTTAAATAAAATCATATATTTTATTTATAATTTATTTAAAATTTACTTAAAATAACTTTTCTATTTAATATATTTCAAATATATTTTTAAATTTACATTTTTAGCATTTCTTATTATCAGTGTCTAAAACAGTTGTGCTGCTCAATATTTTTGAGTAAACTATTGATACATTTTGTCAGGAATCTTTGAATAAAAAGTTCAGAAGAGCAGGATTTATTTGCAATAGAAAACTTTTGTAACATTTTACATGTTTTTATAGTCAATTTTTAATCAGTTTAATGTGTTCATGAATAAATGTATTAATTCACTTTTGGACTGTAGTATATACAGTGGGTATGGAAAGTATTCAGACCCCCTTAAATTTTTCACTCTTTGTTATATTGCAGCCATTTGCTAAAATCATTAAGTTCATTTTTTTCCTCATTAATGTACACACAGCACCCCATATTGTCAGAAAAACACAGAATTCTTGACATTTTTTGCATATTTATTAAAAAAGAAAAACTGAAATATCACATGGTCCTAAGTATTCAGATGCTTTGCTCAGTATTTAGTAGAAGCAACTTTTGATCAAATACAGCCATGAGTCTTTTTGGGAAAGATGCAACAAGTGTTTCACACCTGGATTTGGGGATCCTCTGCCATTCCTCCTTGCAGATTCTCTCCAGTTCTGTCAGGTTGGATGGTAAACGTTGGTAGACAGCCATTTTTAGGTCTCTCCAGAGATGCTCAATTGGGTTTAAGTCAGGGCTCTGGCTGGGCCATTCAAGAACAGTCACAGAGTTGTTGTGAAGCCACTCCTTCATTATTTTAGCTGTGTGCTTAGCGTCATTGTCTTGTTGGAAGGTAAACCTTCGGCCCAGTCTGAGGTCCTGAGCACTCTGGAGAAAGTTGTCGTCCAGGATATCCCTGTACTTGGCCGCATTCATCTTTCCCTCGATTGCAACCAGTCGTCCTGTCCCTGCAGCTGAAAAACACCCCCACAGCATGATGCTGCCACCACCATGCTTCACTGTTGAGACTGTATTGGACAGGTGATGAGCAGTGCCTGGTTTTCTCCACACATACCGCTAAGGCCAAAAAGTTCTATCTTGGTCTCATCAGACCAGAGAATCTTATTTCTCACCATCTTGGAGTCCTTCAGGTGTTTTTTTAGCAAACTCCATGTGGGATTTCATGTGTCTTGCACTGAGGAGAGGCTTCCTTCGGGCCACTCTGCCATAAAGCCCCGACTGGTGGAGGGCTGCAGTGATGGTTGACTTTCTACAACTTTCTCCCATCTTTCGACTGCATCTCTGGAGCTCAGCCACAGTGATCTTTGGGTTCTTCTTTACCTCTCTCACCAAGGCTCTTCTCCCCCGATAGCTCAGTTTGGTCGGACGGCCAGCTCTAGGGAGGGTTCTGGTTGTCCCAAACGTCTTCCATTTAAGGATTATGGAGGCCACTGTGCTTTTAGGAACCTTAAGTGCAACAGAAATTTTTTTGTAACCTTGGCCAGATCTGTGCCTTGCCACAATTCTGTCTCTGAGCTCTTCAGGCAGTTCCTTTGACCTCATGATTCTCATTTGCTCTGACATGCACTGTGTAAGGTCTTATATAGACAGGTGTGTGGCTTTCCTAATCAAGTCCAATCAGTAAAATCAAACACAGCTGGACTCAAATGAAGGTGTAGAACCATCTCAAGGATGATCAGAGGAAATGGACAGCACCTGAGTTAAATATATGAGTGTCACAGCAAAGGGTCTGAATACTTAGGACCATGTGATATTTCAGTTTTTTTTTTTAATGAATCTGCAAAAATGTCAAGAATTCTGTGTTTTTCTGTCAATATGGGGTGCTGTGTGTACATTAATGAGGAAAAAAACTTAAATGATTTTAGCAAATGGCTGCAATATAACAAAGAGTGAAAAATTTAAGGGGGTCTGAATACTTTCTGTACCCACTGTATTTCTGATAAACATTTTAAAATAGATTTGCATGCTTTGCAACGCTTGAACATGAATATAGAGTTCATGTCATTCTAACATAGGAAAGACGTAATGCAGATAAGTAAATCCGTCATCCAGACTAAAATGAGCATGTAACATATATATATATTGCTGAAGTTAGTGTGCTTTCTGAACATATTTTACATTCAATATAAAGGCTATGGCAATAAAATTGTGAACTGTAGGGAACACAAATTATGCTGTCAAAGCCATGTAGTAAACAAAATATTACAGTTAACAGCGGATATTTGATAATTGGTTGCCCATGGGCTAATTTATTTGGAATGTGTTCCTGTAACACCCATTTACTGAATATTCACCAATATTTATCTCTCTGACTTGCTTTTTAAAAATGTCGCCAGCCTTATGATTCACCTGCAATGTTACTTTTTAGGGTCCTGATATGGCCATAGGTTAGCAGCATGTTTATTCATCAACTATTTAAAGGGGAAAAATCAAGCATTATTTCCATTATTATAGCTGTCAGAGAGCTTTGTGATTGAAGCATGGCTACATGCTGTGGTAACTAGGGTAGAATGCTAATGCTAGCTGTCAGCTAGAGCAGAATTGGTTGGGATAGATGGAAGCAATCTGGCTATGAAGAATGAGTGTGTGTGTTTAATAGGTATGCCAGAGAGACCACAATCAACTCTTTTTCTGTAACAATGTCTGCTAAAATAAACTTCAGAGGCTGAGGAATTTAGTATGACTTTGAAGCTTTAAAGCCTTTCTCATAATGCAGGCTATTTATTTAAAAATGTTGAGCATGAAAAATTGCCTTACATACTGCAGATTGCCTCTTCACAGTTACAAAGTCTTATTTACTATCTGAAAAATTTAGCTTGATATTATAAAGACAACATATTTCTTACTTTAGATAATTGGCTTCCTTGTCGAATGAAACTCCATGCTGCATCATGACATTGTGATGCTACGGGAACACACCTGTGAGCCTGTGTCTGAAACACGTGGTAAACGTCATTCATCACCGACACCATAAATAGATGTCAGAAATACGTGTCACTAGCTTCTTTGTCTTCAGAAAGTTTGTTTACTTGTGTATGGGAAGTCTGTTTCTCTCTGTGACAGGAGTTTATTTAACCCTCAAAGACCTAAATATGGAAAAAACTGTAATAAATAAATAAATAAATAAATAAACAAATAAAATAAATAAATAAATAATCACTTTTTACATATTGTTGTAGGTGGCCTCTAATGCAGAAATAAATGTGTTTTGTAAGTTTTTAGGGAAATGTAATATTGCAATGTTGGGCCTGCTGGGTAGCAGAATGTCAGTTATTTCACTCATTGTCTGAACAAATCACCACCTTGGAATTATAAGGTTTTATCTGCATTCTGAGCAGTTTTGAGATATTAAACTTCAGATGTTTTGCATTCAATATAGCAAAAATTAAATGGGTTACAAGTCTCTTTCATATATGAAAATGACTGAGACCCTAAATGTATTCAAAATGTACAATATCAAAATCCTCTCAAATTTGTAAATGGAGATTTTTGGAATGATCAAATGCAGACAGAACCTTCTAATTCTAAACAAATCATTTTTAGCTTGGATTTATAAGGTTCTATCTTGCAAAACTTTAATTGAATCAATATTTTTCAAGAAAGTCAAACAGTTTTACTAATCATTTCTTTTAAAACATGAAATTAGTGTTGTCACAATATGTCAAGATGTATGAGATATTTAAATGTAATGCTTTCTGTGACATTTTCTATGATATTTACTTCATATTTTAATAATTATTTTCTTGTTCAAGTTAAAGGCAGTGCTAAATATTTTGTCCAGTGCAGACGTTCATTTTATGTATGAATATGGTGGGTAATTAAAAACATTATTGCAGGAACCATTATTGGTTTAGACAGAAAGCAGATACTGGAATGCCCAGACTTTATTCTACAAAGTGGGACAGGTAAAATGGCTTTCTCTCTAAAGATCATTATTGATTGAAAAGTTAGCCAGAAAAGGTTTTAAAAGGTTAAAAATTTAAGTTTGAAATATTCAAAATCATTTCAAAATCACTGCCTATTTTGGACTGCATCAGTGACATCATACACATTGTAGATAATGTGGTCTTTCCTGGCTGGTGCCATTCTGAAATGAAAAAAAAAAAAAAAAAACAATGGTTATTTTCCATATCCCAGTCATACTTACACATTTTAAAGAATTCACTCATTCCACAGAATTCACACATTCTACAGAATTCACACAATAAAGTCTGGCTAGCTTATTGTTTTCGAAGAAGAAGAAGAAGAAGAAGAAGATCAGATAACAGGTTTAATCCACAAGATAATGTACAACACCGATAGGCAAAGTAACACAACATAACACATATAGACGTGATCCGACAAGCATAGACCAGAATAGGGAGATAATGTAAGGGAACTAATGAGGGAGAACGCAATCAGTGAGAACAGAAACAGGTGTGGATGGTTAACTAATCATGAGCACACAATGAGACATGACAGAACTAAAAGCAAACATAACAAAAGTCCATGAGTGTTACAGTACATCCCCTCCCTGGAAGGCACGGCCTCGAGCCATATTGTTATTAGGCCTCATTCTACTAGGAGTGCCGCTTCTTCTAAATCACTGGTTGAAGGTGCACCATTGCAAGATGTTTGTGCTGCGGCAGGTTGGTCCTCCCCGCACACCACATGTCCTTTCATGTGGATTCCCTTTTTTGAGTTCATTCATTCAAGTGTTTGCCATTATTTGCCTTTGACTAAACTTGGCTGTCATAAAAAAAAAAAAAATAGGTCATGACCTTTTTACTAGGACGGTTTGTTCCTTCAGGTGAGGTGTTCAACATGCTTCATCTTCCGGTTACTGGGAGCTACCTTCTTGGAGAAGGTTCATGTTTGAGACTATTTATGTTATTATGTGGCAGGCTAGTCCTTTTCACACACCAACATCACAACATTCTCTTATTATTATCATTTGATAATAACCCTAGGTTTGTCTCCTATGGGTAACCATTCTTAGACCACAAGGCATGGGGTTGTGCATACTTCACAACCTGATTGGTCAGGCATGCCTTCAGTATGGTGACGTGGGTATTAATGTTCCCATAGCATCACAATGTCATGACGCAGCGTCTCAAGTTACTTATGTTACCCGGTTCCCTGAGAGGGAACGTGATGATGTGTTGCCTTGCCATACTTTATGCAATGCTGGAAAATGTCTTCCTTCAGACAATTAGAATCTGGTTGCATATGTTTCTGGCTTCTGTTTATGATCTTGTTGACCTGCTGACATGTGCTGGGGTTATTCCACTTGTGGCGTTCCCATAGCGCCACGACATCATGACGCAACATCTCGTTCCCTCTCATATTTACTTAAAGTTGATTTACTTTAAGTTGAAATCTTTTTTTTTTTTTTTTTACCTGCCCACTACTAAAGTAGATGTTAAATGTTTAAAGTTGAAGAGAAAGCATTGGTTGATTTGAGTCATTGTTGTATCCATCCATTCATTCCTTCAATATAATAAAATATCATATCTGTGACTTTGATCTTTAAAAAACAATTTAAGCTGTAACCAAATTTTAGTAATGTTTTAAAACTGATGTGCTACAGTTGTTAACTTGTTCAAAAAATACATTTTGCAAAGCATTTTTGCAGTTCCCGAACCCCAGTTTTGAACTGCCTTGGTGAATCATGAAAACGGATTTGGGTGAGGATTCCTTTCACTGATCTTTGGATAATCCAGTTTGTGGAAAAATTGGGAGATTGTAGTGATTAGGTTCTAATTTTTGATCAAGTTCAAATCCTGCCGGTTGATGAGGGGAAGAGAATCCATTGCATTTTCTACTAGAAATCATCTAGATAAACTGGGTGTAAAGGAGGGGAGGGGGGAGGGGGCAGTGGTCTGGGAAAAGAGAAAGGTACATTTTGCTGTGCACGATAATGAATGCTTTGTCAGGAAGAATCCATCAATGGTCACCAGGGGGAGCGAGACGTCAGGAAAAGTTATGGTTTGTTAGTTTTTTAACTCACGTGGCCTGCTATAGCAAAGTATTTCAGGAACAAAAACTGTCATGTTATTGTACTTCATCTATTTGTAAAGCTGTCTGTTGGAATAGAGAGAAATATTCCGCTTGTGACATGATGCACAATAAATTTAGGCTGTTTTAAAGACAAGTACTGCAACATTGCATGGCTCAAAATGCATAAATAGTCACACAGCTATGCTCAAACTGCGATCTGTTCGATTCATCACACAGATCTGTTTTTGCTTCTTTATATTTTTCCTGAAAAAGAGCATTTAGACATGGATATTACAGGCCTGCACTGATCTTTTGCTCTCTATTTCTCTTCATTGTCTTCTGCATCTTTTTCTGTTTCTCATATTAACCTCTTTAGCAGTTGAGGCATGGCAACTCCTGGCACTGCACATCTTTACTACTGTCTGTAGACAAAGCTGTAACTGTCAGTCCTCTTTCTCACTCAGTCTCTTCCTCTCTCGTAGCTCTAGGCTATCATTCTTTATGTGTGTAGTAGTGTTAGCATTTGGAGAGCTCTCATCCCTTTAGCTGTTCTCTTGTTTAGCTAGCCTACTTTCTCTCACTATGTAAACCGAAGAAATTCTTCATGAAGTTCACAGGGGTCATTGGTGCTGTTTTGCCTGGGGAAGAAAAAGACGAAAGTAATAACACAGTGAAAATTTTTACTGCAGATTTTCAGATTAGAGGACAAATACATGGAGAGGAAAAGAAATCAAACCCTGGCAGGCTGAATCTGACCTGTCTTGCCATAAGAATGTTCTGTTGACTTGTCTGTGTAGGTCTGGGCAGCGATGCAGCACTAACAAGAGAAAGAACTGATCTCACTGCAAGAGGAGAGAGGAAAGAGAGAAATGTGGAGTAATTGTGCCCAGGAATGAAACTGATTCTCACTCAGCGATGTGTGAAATGACACTGGCAGATGACATGGGCTGTTGTGTTGTTTCACAACATAAGAACACTGCACTATTTTACCATAGCACTCATCAACACCATAACTAAGAGAAACAGCTCTTGTACATTATCAGTAAAAAGCAAATTAGACTGCCGACTATATCTGTTATTATAGTATGAATTGATTTATAGCCAGAAAGCGTAAAAGAAGCTGGGTCTGTGTGAACATGACTATGTGAAAGTGTCTGACCCTCATGTTTGGCGTCTGAGAGACCCTGAGGCCATTTGACGATATTCTCATAAAGGCGTTCTTTGGAATACCAAGCTCTTGAGCTCGGGCTCTGGTCGTAGGGAATTAATTGTGATGCTGGTGTGCAACTTAGAATGGGGACTCCTTTGAGCCTTTGACTTATGTCACCCATTAATGCACTCATTCCTTCAGCATGGCTGTGTGGGTGTTTCTCTATGAGAGTCCTTTTCGAAAGGGTACGTCTCAGGTTACGCATACAACCATGGTTCCCTGAGAAGGGGAATGAGACTCAGCGCCATGCTTCAGCTATTAGTGCTTCATCTCTTTCAGACAAGAAGCGTTTGACGTATCTCACAGGTGCCCTTTTATACTCACAGTCGCACCAGTAGTGACGTCATAGGCTGATGCCTGCCAATGTCAAGTTTATTGTCGTGTTTACACCCCCCTCCTCAATGCTGAGCAATCAGCCCACAGGAAATAGTGAAGAAAACTGAAGCGTTCACCTGTGCCCATGTGATAGTAGATAACCAATAATAAGTAACAATGCAGTGGAGAATATGGTTTTGTACACAAGCCAGTAATGTATCATGAGATTCATCTGACCTAAACAACAGAGACTAACTGTGACTTTAAGGGAATAGTTGACTCAAAAATGAAAATAGTCATAATTTTCTCACCCCTCACATTGTTCCAAACCTCTATCACTTCCTTTCTTCTTTGGAACAAAAAATATGATATTTTAATGATCACAAAATATTTTTTCATTTTTGGATGAACTATCTCTTAAACACGTCTGCTAAGTCTGAACTCAATTTTGCAAGTTACAAACTGTTCGGCAAACAAACTGCCAATTTAGATAAAAAGTTAATCCAGATTCCACTAATTACAAACTCTTTTATTCTTCTCTAACACACTTATATACCTATATACTAAACAAAGGCAGCTGTTCAGCTACAGGTATCCCATGAGTCTTTGCTACAATTTTATTTCTGTTGAAAATGAGTTGTAAAAGGAATTAAAAATGGAGGTTAATTAAGAGAAACCTTCTAATCACAATCACTAATCTGAGTGACTTGAATGCACCACTATCTTGAGAGCGAGAGAGGATGCGGAAGGGAAGGAGTGGGACGCAACTAAAGTTTGCAGGGCTTATCAAATTGCTGACAGAGCTTTAATTTATTCAGTGCTGCCTAAATTGTAAAATGAAAGTCACAGGAACAATACTATTTGAAAGTGACTTTATTAATGCAAACTCAAGCTGAGCAGTCATTGTGTGATAAAGTCTAAGTTAAATAACTCATTACTGAAGACGTTGCTATTTTGACCCTCTGTGCCTAAGTCTGTGAGTAATGTTATTAAATGATAAAATGCACATATTGCATGACCAGTTGGTTTGAATCTCATCTCAATTGTGTGCAGGTAAGGAAAATCACTTTAATCACTTTTGTTAAACTTTTTATCTATAAACTGATTAATTTATAGTTGTTTTGCACAAGGCACCTCTGTGTCCATATATATGTTGGAACAACTTTGTCTATACTTGTGAGGGTCACATGTTTGGAAATATCCACACAAATGGAAGATGTTGAAAACTTGTGAGAAGATTTGAAGTGGTCAAAATGTTGCCAAATTATGGTTTACTTTTAATCTCCTAAAATCATCAGGTTTGCGTTAGGGTTACTTTTAGAGGGTTTTAGAATTTAGCCTTTTTTAGATTACCTCACTAATATAATAAAACCAGGGTGTGTACAGTTCTGTCCCCTGGAGCTAAATTTGACAAAACCTCCATTTGTAGAGCCCAGAGAAGCCATCATTTGTAAAAACAACAAAAAACAAATAAATTGTACAGAAATGTGTAAGTAAACGTGTGTGAGGAAAACAGATTGTAAATCAAATTAAGTGATGTTTTTTGAAAATTTAAAAGTGGATAAAGTTTTCTGTGATAGGCAATTTGAATTTAAAATTTGAATTTTTTGAAAGGATAGCCCCTTGAGATGTAACATTTCATTTTCCAGCCTGGTCTCATTATCAATACGTAGGTGAGAGATACGAGACTGGTTAAACTAGTAAACTGGTATCTTATGGTTGTATTTAGAGCTGCAACTAATGATTATTTTTTCTGTCGACTAATCTAACGATTATTTTTATTAAGTTTTTTTATTAATCTAGTGATCTTTTTTACGTAAGAAGTTAGAACTAATTTGGCAGTTAATTCAGGTGTAGAAACAATGGGACACGCCATTATGTAATAATACGATTAGATTTTGATTAAAAATAAGCCACTTATGTGTGGTCGTCCAGTGGTAGACATTTGAACTTTAAAATGAAGAGTGTCAAAGACTTTCTATACAGTCTTAAAAGGAACTTTGATGGTGTTCAAGCCATTGAACAAACGTCTCCTGAACCATGTATTTTTCCTCTTGCGCTGTCTCTAATGCAGGGAGTCTTAGCGAGTGCGCAGGGCAGGTATCAGGAGCGCGAGTAACTGAAACCTTGCACGTGCGAAAGAGAACATCCGCGCACATCCAAATAAACTTCTTTGAAATGCAAAACTGATTTTCGTTCGCTCGAAATATTTTCTTATTTGCGAGACGAAGATTTTCTCCTCAACTCAGTTCACTCGTGCGCGAAATGCCGTTTTGCACGCTCAAAATATGATCTTGCGCGCGCAGAAATTTGGCAGAGATCCAATTCCATAGGTGGTACGCCATTTCGGTTCTGCAAAGGGAACAAAGGACCATTTTATTTGACCTCTGTTTAAAGTATTCCTATGCTTTTTGGTCTACGTTTTTGTGATAGAATGGAACTTTCTCCGTTCCCAGGAGCAGAAGCCGCCATTGATGAATGTAAACAGTGTGACGCGTCGATGCATTTCACGCATGTCGATGTATTTCCGTAGTCGACGTAATCGAAGGACGCGTCGTTGCAACACTAGTTGTATTATCAGTTGCTGCATTAGATAACAGTGATAAAAATAAATAAATAAAATGAACAAGATATTTGATAAGCGTTGGTATAGAAGCCTTGATTTAAAAACATGGGCAGGTTGTTTTCAGATGAGAAAATAGATTAGTCTTGGAAAGACGAAGAGATGTGATTGATCTGAGAGAAGTAGGGAGATTGTTCCAGTCAGATGGAGCTCTATATTGGAATGACCTGTGGCCGACTTCACTAAGAGTTCTAGGGACAAAGAAAAACGGATGCTGCATGTGTCGAAGGGGAGAGGGGGATGTATTTAAAATTAAAATGAACACATTTAAAAAGAAACTGGAACCAGTGATGTTGCCTTTGGGGTATTTTGGTTGGAGCCAATCAAGAGTTTCATACAGTGCACAATGGTGAGTTCCATAAGAATATCTCCAAATAAACCTACATAAAGAATTGTGAACAATATGTAGAGGTTTTAAATTGGTGTCTGAAGTGTTTTGGTGAACAATGTCTGCATAATCAATAGTAGGAAGAATTAATTGGGAAATTAAACTTTCTTATTTGAAATAAAAAGCAATTAATTGAGCGATAAAGGGAACTTAAACAATCTTTTTTAATAATTTAATCTATATGAGGCTTAAAGGACAGTTCAGGGCCAAGATATTTAAATAGATCAACTTTAGTTAGGGGTGAACCGTCATTAAAATGAATATCTAAATCAGAAGAATGTAAGCGATGGCATCTTTTGAAAAACACCATACTGCAGGACTTCTGTTTATTGAGGACATGTTTATTTTTGTAAAACCAATCCTGTAGTGAGTTAAAATCTGACTGCAGAGAGGACTGAATATATGAAATATCAGTGGGAAGAGCAGATAACAGTCTCATCGGCATAAAGCTGAATGAAAGAGTGTGAGCAAGTTTTGGAAGGTCATTAATAAAGACAGAAGAGCAGAGTAATAGTATTGAACCTTGGGGAACACCCTTATCAACAACCAGATAATAAGAATTTGAACCTTGAAAAGAGACATTGACGTCTGTTATAGAGATAGGAATTAAACCAGAAGAGAGTTTTCATCAAAGCCTATAGAGTGTAATTTATCAAGCAGAAGGTAATGGTCAACCATATCAAATGCTTTAGAAAGGTCAATGAAGATTTCACCGGTATGTTGGCATTTATCAAAGGAAGTAAACAAATCATTGGTGAATTTCATTAAGGCCTTGGTGGTGGAAAAGTTGGGTCTAAAACATGACCGTGATGGAGATAAAATACTAAACCGATTAATATATTTTGATGTTTGATTAAAATTAGCTCCTCGAAAACCTTGTAACAGTACAAATAATAGAAATTGGACAGTAGTTGTTCAGGTCAGATGGCGCACCACTTTTAAAACGAGGGGTAACCTTAGCACACTTAGCACATGGGAGGTTTTGAGTAAGTAGGATACATTAAAATGTGATGGGCAAGTTTAATGAATTCGGCTTCCAAACCATCCCAGCCAGGCGACCTATGTTCTATTAACTCACAGGTTGCATTGAAGATGTCAGAAGGAGAGATTTTACTGAAAGAAAATATCTGGTTCAAAAATGTCTGGTTTTGTTTTTCTTATTTAAAATATTGTTTAGATGATTCCAGAACTGTCTAGGGTTACGGAAGTCTTTTTGGTAGATTGGTAGATTGAGAGTTTGGGGATAGAATATACAGTTTACTTTGTACAGTATAACAATCATTATGTCTGTGGAATGTCCCCATAAAACATAACATAAAACCCAACATTGTGTGTGTGTGTGTGTGTGTGTCTGTGTGCGTGCGTTTTTTGTGATTTATGAGGACACAAATTTGTATAATGACATGGTTATGACACTGGTATGAGGACATTTCATGTGTACTCATATTTCAAATAGCTTTAAAAATATACTAAACAATGTTTCATTAAAAATGTAAAAATGCAGAATGTTTTCTGTGATGGGTAGGTTTTGGGGTAAGGGTAGTGTAGGGGGACAGAATGTACAGAATGTACAGTTTGTACAGTATAAAAACCATTAAGCCTATGGAATGTCCTCACTTTCTCTCTCTCTGTGTGTGTGTCTGTGTGTAAAAATGGATTTGTGTTGTCGTGTGTTTATATTTAAGTATGCATTTGACCTCAGGATATGTGTCTCACTGCCTGTCAGTGTTCATCTCTCTTAGATCAAGACTAAAATACACTGATATTAGCAGATTCTGTGTGTGTGTGTGTTTGGAGGCTGCTGCGATTTTAATCAGTATGTTTGCTTTGGCCCTCCTATTCTCCTAAAAAGCGCTCAAAAACTCTCATCAGATCAGATTCATCCTCTGCAGTGAAGCGCGAGAACACAAAAGGAACAATCATGATTCAAATGCAAAATCAATGATGTGAGGTTTGTGTGCATATGTGCATTATAGTTTGAGTTTATGGGGAAGTTTTGTGCCAAGGCTGACTTGACTTGCCTCACTCTTGCTTCAGTGCATGTGCTTGAATTTACATTTCACTCCATCTCACACTCTTGTTCTGACTTTCCATTTTCAATTTTTCTGCCTGTCCTGCTTTCCCAATGTCCTCGTTTTTTGTTTGTTTGTTTGTTTTTTGTTAGCTGTAAAACAGTTTTATTTTGTTTTGTATATCTATTTCTTTTAGTCCCCTAATTAATCCATAATCCTAGTTTAATTTAGATCTGGGATTTAGTGTCAGCCTTTGTATCCAAACTCTTTACTGATATGAAACCAGATTCTGGTGTGAGAAGAATAAAATAGAGTAGAATTTTAAAATATAAATATAGTCCATTTTTATTGTGACTATATAATAATGCAAATTATTTGAGACAAATAGCTTAGATCACAGTTGAAACTCACATACAACTGCAGTGTTGTGTTCAAGGTGACAGGAATGATTCCTGAATAACACTGATGAACAGCAGCGTTAAAAGGAATTTCATGGTGCAACAGAATAAAATCATAAATCGGGAGGCCTGTTTTGATCTACTCTGTTTTCCCAGAACGCCACGTGCTTAGAATAGCTAATGTTTGTTCTTCTGACGCTAGCCTGTAGGGGGCACTAGAGTGTTTTGTGAGGCTGAGTCTGTTTGCTGGAGTTCAGTTGCTGAGCCAATTTGTTAAGAAGAGGAGAGGGAGAAGGGGAGAGAGAGGGAGTAAATAAATGGAACTGCCCCCGTTGCTCCAAGCCAAACATCAAAGTAATCAAGGAAAACAAGCTTTTTTTTTTAATGGGATGGATCCAATTAGAATATTACTGCTCCATCGGATCCGTCCACTAGCAGAGAGATGGTGCTCCTCACTGGCCTCCTCCATTAATGCTAATAACCTCTTCTTCATGAACACAGCATACTGTACATGTGATGGGCAGAAGACTTCAATTTAAGCTAATTTAGTAAGTCAGACCCCACCTTTACTGTGTACTGTGATGACCAATGCCACTCAGACAGAAGTGCTTTTAATTTTACAAATAACCCATTAGAGATATGCATTAGAGATTAATATAGCATTCATATTTGGTCTGTTTATCACGCCATCCTTGCATGGTTTAATTAAATTCAGTGTATGTTGGGTATAAATTCAGTGAGGCTCAAAGACGTCACGCATAGCAGTGCAGGAAATGATTCAGCCTTTTGCAGGTGTGCCACTTTAACTCCCTTAATAACGCGCTCACTCTTTCATTACTGCGTTTTCTCTCTGTTACTCATTGATTTGTTCTTTTCTTGTCGTAGTGTTATTATTTCTTCTCATTCTTATTCTATTGCTCTCTTCCTCATAGGTATGTGGTGAATGTCACAGTATAACTCGAATGATCCCAGTGGGACTATGCTGCTCTCTACAGTCTTTAGGAAGCCAAAGATACTTGCTTTATTTCTAATTCACAGCTGTAAATTTTTATATTTTACTTTTCTTCTTTTATCTTTGGTTAAAATTAAGTCTTACCTGAGAAATCCTTTTAATCCCTCTGAACTGAACTGTCAGTCAGACAAATTGGTGATCTAGAGTATTTTAGGATTCATTTGTTCAGCTGAGAGTCCTAGTTCTTCAGCTTGATGTGTGTACCAGCAGGGATCATTCTTTATCTTGATGATTGCTGGTTATTGTACATCAGATTAGTAGATATTTATACCTTCATATATATATATTTAATCATAAATTTAATTACCTCTCAGAAGGATTGCCACACACACTTATCGTTCTGTCTTTTTTTGTCTTCTGCCATAGCCCTTCATCACTTTTTTAATTAACTACTCACTCTAGATTAGTTTCATCATTTCAGAAACCAGCCGTTACATCAATCCAGCGCTCAGGCAATGTCACGTGTTTGACTATATGTGATGAATGTGTGTCAGTACCTCCTGGATTTCAACGGCCACTAAAATACTCAGGAACTCAGAAATGAATTATTAACAAAAAAAGACATGCTGTAGCCTGTTCAAACAAATAAATGTCTAATACTGGATCTGTGAGAAAATCATAACGGTCTTTTCTGTGCAAAACTGGAAGGTTAAATTTCCAAATGGTGTAACCTGGCAACAGAGTGCCTCTATCGGACTGAATTATAGGCCATTTGATTGAGTCTCATCATCACACTCTTTTCTGCCCTGTTTTAATTCAGAATCTGCCATTTTACTATAATTTACTGAATCACCACTATTGACCCATTTAGGATAGCAGACTGAAGGAGGTTACTGCAAAAATATATGTTGTCAGTCACAGATTTTGGAAATCAGATTCTGCTTTGTTGGTGTCCATAGATGTGTTTTTTTGTTTGTTTTTTAAAATTACATAGGGATGCATGTACCATGATGGTTATCGGTTGTTATTAGAGATTAATTTTATTTTATTTGCATCAATTGATATTGGAAATGTCTTTTGATAATGGAAATTTTTACATTTAGAATACCATTCACTGTCATCTAACACTCATGTCACACCGTACAAGCAGACTCATTTTTTTTTTTGATAATGAAAAATATGCACCATCGTGTTATGCCTTTAAATGCGTCATACCTTAAAACGATCTCTGAACAGTTATTCAATATTGAAACAGTTCTTAAATCGTGGGGATAACTATGTCTGCAAAAAAATTTGTCATACTGCTGAAGGTGATTCATATCACAGGGGTCTTTCAAACATTGTGTCTGACACTGGGGAAATTACACCTCTTTCATCATCACTTTAAGAACTCTTCACAGCTGAGAAGATGGGCTGATGTGACTTAACATAATTTGAATAATGCCATTCATAGAAATACTCAGATCGATGAATTATTAATGAGGTCTGGAACAACAGCCAAACACTGTCTTTCATTCTGTCTGTTCTATCTCTTCTTTTTTTCTGTTTCTTTTTGTTTTTCTCTCTACTAGGAATTCTTGTGACTTTTATTCATATGAATTTAAAGCATTTGACACAGCATGACTGTAAATAATCATAAGCCTTATATAATCTTTATTCCTTTTCAGATGGAGTATTGAGATTAGTTCGCATTCAGGAAAGTTTTAGATTGAACTTCTTAGAAGACTAAATCAATAATTTAGCTGTGTAAAAGAGATTCGCTGGGTTGCATTTTGCATGTGATCTGTGTTGTTAATTATTTATTCAGTCATGAAGGATACTATCTATTAAAGTAAATACAAGATATACGGCTCTGCTAGTATGATTGAAGAATTTAAATTTTGCTTGTAGGAACATCAGTGTATTTCTGACTCTGTAACAGCAGGGGTGAAACCATCATAGCTTTCACACTGTTCTCAAAATCTGCACCAATATGGAGGTTAAATATCCATATCAGAGAGGAAAGGCAATCAAAATATTTGTCTTGTTTTGTTACACTGAACTGCCACATTTCAACAACACCATGAAATATCACTCTCGGCTGAATGCTAAAAAATTCCCAATGATGCACATTTCTCATCATGCGACAGGATGTTTAGGCAGGAGCGGATTTAGTGGTTTAGGCAAGGACAGGAGTTGGGTCTGTCCTTCTCAAATTAACTTTTTACCTGGGTTTTCTTTGCACAGCTTGAACAGAAGTGTTCTCGTTCGTTGTTGTTAATTTTGTTCGAGACAGTGAACAGTTCTATTATGGTGGATGGCAGGCCAGATTGTCTACAGGGGTCCCTAGGCAGCTGTCTATATTTGTCTGGTGTTAAATCTGCCCTTGTGTTTAGAATCTTGAAGAAAATCTATTACGTTGTTGAATGATACCACAAAACTAAGCATATATATAAAAAAGCTCTGAATCTGGATGCATGATATACTTTATTAGTACCATATTGGTTATTGGCTGATATTCAATTTTTAAAGCATTTATTGAATATTATTACATTTTTATTTGTATATGCTCATGGTTAGATTCCTTTGCTGTCCCTTAAGGTTAATCTTTACATTTTTGAATTTTTTGAGAAATGTCCCTTTGGAATGTACAGTGGTATCCAAAATGGTTTTGGTTGCTAACATCCTTCAAAATATTTTTTTTTATTCTGCAGAAGAAAGAAAGTCATACGGGGTTGGAACAACATGTAAACGATGACAGAATTATCATTTTGGGTGAATTATTCCTTTAAAAACCCCTGTGGTGAGTTTTTTTATGTTTTTAAGTTTTTAATGTTGTGTATAAGTCTATGTGGTGTTTTTAATATGCTGAAAGACGTGAGTACACACAATATCTCAAGTTAACCAACGTTAATCTACTATAGGCTACTCCCTGACGGCTTTGTCGGATAAGATGGCGGATTCGGCGTTATCATTGGTTAGATCGCCTGTCAATCAAACTGTTTGCGAAGGGTCAATTGTGTATATGATGTATATTACGATGTTATGATGAACTATGTGCCTTTCTCCACTGACGTTCTAAGTTGTTCAAAGCGTTTCTAAGGATACTGATTTGTAGAAGGCAGAGTGAGATGGCGAATGGTAACATGGTTTATGTAACATTAGCAACACATTATTAGATGTTTGATCATGTAGGCAAGCAAAAGGCTAATCATATTAATTACCTTTACGTGTAGATACCATCGTGCAGTGTTTACTTCAGTAAAGTTGATCAAGTGGATCAGTGAGCTGGTGTGAGTGGAGGCAGGGCTACTTTGCATAATCATGGATCCAAGTATACATGGTTGCATTTAATCTATTTTAAGGACTGAAGTTTTTTGTTTTTTTTTCACAGGACAAAATGTTTTAACATCAAAGATGAGTTTTAAGGGATAAAATTATTGACTACAAGGGGGACTTTAAACGTAATCTTTAGTAAACCCCAAAATGAATGTTCATTTTTCATATTGTACATTGCAATATTGTGAAATTCACTTGTAGATAATTAAAATGGTTGATTTTTTGTTTTTAATGTTTCATGTCTAATTTAGATGAAATAAAATAGAATTTCAATATCAGCCATTTATCAATATATTGGCCATAACCTGAAAGTAATTTCGATAATTTTATCGATCAGTTTATCAATGCTGTTCAGGATTTTAATGTCAGTGCATTTCTATTCGTAACTGTAAAAATACAAAGATTTAATGAATAATGCCATGTTCATGAACTTAATACAACAATATAATGCAAGAAATATATGTGTACACAGTTATTCAATATTGACTGTTACTGGAAAATACTGTCAAATACATGTTATTTCAGCCAATAACTGACATGAAAGAGATGGAAATACAGTCAGTGTTTTACTCATGTTTGAGACTTATATCTAGTTTACAGGGGGTGCTTAGCCCTCTGCTCTCATGTAATATTGTGGGGAGGGGGGCAGTTTCTTCACTACCCCAGTATCCTCTGAGATAACACTACCAATTAGTTTGCGGTTTCCTGACATTCAGCCTTCAAAGCTGAGAGGCAGGAGCTTTTATTCCTAAACATCAAAGACTATTATTCTTTCTTTTCTCTCTTCAAATCAACATCTAGCCCCAGGATCTAGCACCATCCCCCGCCCCACCCCTCCCTTATGCTGTGAGGAGCAGGGTTTTGACTCAGATCATGACACGAGCAGCAATGGAAGCCTAAGACAACAAGAGGAGCTGTTGCTCACACAGCAGAGATGTCAAATTGTTTATTGTATTTTCTTTAACTCTCCCTCCCTCTTCATTCTCATAACTCTAGTCTGAAGCTGGCTATTGTGAAACAGCAGCAAAAATGTGCATATATAAAAAAGGCACCACCGCTCTCTCTCTCTCTCTCTCTCTCTCTCTCTCTCTCTCTCTCTCTCTCTCTCTCTCTCTCTCTCTCTCTTTCTGGGTGAAGGATACGCAGGCTGTGTGTGCTATGAGATTTAAAAATGTATGATCCACATGCACAATTGGGAAAAATATTTTAAATATAAGAGCTCTTTTTCCCAACTGAGATGGAGAGCTGTGTCTACTCCATGAAAGAGAGAGAAATGTGTAATAAAATGGGCAGGGAGAACTCTTTATTCGGAGCACAGAAAGCAATATTTCTTTCACATTATTGATTACATGCACACGACCATAAGAGCCTTTAAATTCCATCCTCCTAAGCGGTCCTGCATTCTGGACTTGTCACTTTCTTGCTTGCTTTCTTGCTTTCTTGCTTCATTTTGGCTGCAAAACAATTTTGCATAGATATAGAAATATAGTGACTGAAATAATAATAATAATAATAATAGTAACAACCAGTTGGGTAACACTTTATAATAAGGATACAGTTACAAAGTACTTATAAATCATTTGCAACCTATTAGTTTATAGTTACAGTAATTACTAGTTTATAAACTGTGGTTAACACATAATTAGTCTACATTCAAATAGTGAATTGTTTATTAATTGTCACTGTAATTAATTTAAGTGTTATGTATATTAATGTATTAACTACACTTTATAAACTATTACATAACTATAAACTAATAGTTTGCAAATGATTTGTAAATACTTTATTACTGTTTACTTATTATGAAGTGTTACCATGGTTGGATTCTTCTTCTTCTTAATAAAATAATTATTGATTGTTATTATTAAATAACAACAGAAGTAAAAAAAAAAAAAACAGCACTGCATTTGTGCCAATTATTGAACAACTAAAATAAATGATTAAAAATAATTTCCATCGGCTTAATAAACATAGATCTATAATTTTCCAACATATAATATAAGACCTGGGATCTCAATCTTTCAAAATTGAAATCACTCCAAAACTGGCTGAGCATCAATGCCTGTAAAATTTCTCCCAGTGTTTTTGTTTGATCTGTGGCTGAATTGGGTTGCAGTTGTTTAAGGCTTGCATGGCTTATTAAAGCGTTGTACAGACAGAATTAGAGATGTTACAGGGTTTGTGTTGTAGCTGGACTACAAGATCATGTCGATACACCATTCTTCATCGGTTTGCTTCCAAAACTCATCTCACAGCGTTTTAAGCTGAGCTGGCAGGCTTATCAAAGACAGGCTACGGGGTTGGTACAGTAGGGAGGGGAAGTCAATAGATCAACAGCTTAAATGCTCTTGTTGGAGTTACATTGAACTCTGTTTCCTGTTTGGCTGCTGGGATTTTTGGAAGTTTATTCCAGACACTTGATAGAGTGAAGACCAATATGCTGATACACTGATCACAGGGCTGATACCGTCACAACAGGCAGACGTTGACTCTGATTGCTTGTGTTAACCTCTCTAAACCCTGGTGTTTCACAGACCTGGGGGATGACTGATGAGATTGAACATGATTACAGAAAGACCAAAACCTGCATATTGCCACCAATCAGAAGGTCAACTATTGATATTCTCTCTCGCAACCTTTCAGATGTGCATCATCAGTGTCACACACAAGATGGTGACCTATGACATGAGGTGAAAAGGCCGAAATCGTTCAGCTTTGTGATCCATAATTCATAAACATCAAAGCAAATTCGGAAAATGCCTAAATGCCATCTTTACTAACCAGAAAATATCTTATTATTTTTATTGAGACAAGATGCATTCTGGGATACCTGGCTGTCTCAAGTCCGCACAAGTCACTTCTCGATGCATCCTCAATAAAAGGGGCAGAGCAAGAACACATTTGGGGATTTGAACTGTACTTTGCTAGATGTGAACTTTGAATTGGAACAGAATTTGGGCAGTTGTAATATATTATATTATATTATATTATATTATATTATATTATATTATATTATATTATATTATATTATATTATATTACATTATATTATATTAATAGCTACAATGACATTTACAACTGTAACTATTCCATTTTGAATATTATCTCACCATCTATTGAACATTTAGTATTCCAGTCTTGAAGCTAATAACCCCTCATAAGCCTCAAAGGCCAAAATCTACAGCACTATATGTTCTGATTAAATCTGATGACAAACTACTCTAAGTCATATTGAAGACTAGTGGATGTTTGACATTTTTGGCTAAGGTCAAGCTTTGCTCTTTCTCTCTTATAACACAGAGATTCTTTCTTGTTAGGCAAATTGTTCTGTGCCCAGGTTTCTACCTTCTAATGGTGGGGGTCACCCAAAGAACATTATGTTGTACTCTGTGTGAATACAAATGTGCTTCTATTGTGTTCTTAAAGGGGCAGGGCGCTTATTCTGTGGCACTGGGGCTAATTAAAGGAATGGCCATTAACCTGGTCCAGCACTGAAATTTGATTACAGACACATACATACACTCAAAAGAACATAGGCACCATTTTTTCGTATTCATGTCCACTATAAACCTGAATGAGTGTTTATATATATATATATATATATATATATATATATATATATATATATATATATATATATATATATATATATAAATATATATATATATATATGTGTGTATATGTGTATGTGTGTGTGTGTGTGTGTGTTGAGCAGTGGGAGTTGTCTGTGAAGACAGATGATGTGATTGTGGTATCTCTGTTCTTTTGTATGATCACTCCAGGGCATTTACGGCCTTAGCCTTTCAAAACTTGTTATTAAAATAATAATATGCATGCAAAGTATATCATAATGATGATTGGATTAAAGTGTATATGTTCACTATGACACATTTCGCTTGTGATACATGTTAAAGGTGAATTGACAAATACACACACCAGTTTATTTGAGCAATATTGTGCAACATATTTACCATTTTCATCTTTGAACATATTAACTGTACTGTACTACTGAAGTATCTTCATCCTTTTCTAATATAACCCCATGCTGTTGTACATAAACGCTATAACATTGTGTGAGCTGAAAGTAGCTCTGCGAATGGCAGTGCTGGAGGTGTGTATGGAAGGTTTCCCATGATAACCTTAACCTTGTAGTTTATAAAGAAAAATTTATTTGTCTCTTTTGACTTAATTACAGATGATTGATGCAAATAGAAAGAGGTAGAGAAAAGAGAAAGGTGCACTAAACCTTGAGTGTGAACAAAAGACGAATAAAGGAGAAAAGACATTACAGTGACTATCACCATGACTACAAACTCATGTTCCCTGCTGTCTTTCTACAGTCAGTCATTAAATAAATGTCATTAGCTCATAGGGTATGTCATTTCAAGCTTTAATTTCATCTTTATGCAGTCTTTCAAATATGATGGCTAAAAATGAACATACTTTGTAGTTGTTTTGCATTCATTCTTTCATAATATAACCATGCACACAAATTAAGCATGATTACAATTATAATTTGGATACAATATTGACAGTTACTTTGAGTTCGTTGGGAACAATTTTGTTGCCGCAGCAAAAATAGACAAAGCAGAATCAATCTTTGCTATAAAGAGCAGTGTTTCGTTCCTGAAGGAATGTGTTTTTGTACAAATCAGTTCAATGAATGATTCAACAACTCACATACTCTCTGAGTAGGTACAGTGGTGGCCAGCAGTGACATGAAATTTGTTTTGCATAGTTTTCTACTTCAGTGTTTGTGGATTTAATTTTTTTTCCATTGGCAAAACATTAAATATATGCAAAAAGTCAATACAATGTTGACCCTTCGTCTTCACAAGCTCTGCAGTTCGCTCTGGCATGCTGGATATCAGCTTCTGGGCAAAATCCTGACTGATGACGATTCATTCTTGCCTTAATAGTTCTCAGAGTCAATCACAATTTGTGGGCTTCTGCTTGTCCATTCGCCTTTTGAGGATTGACCATGGGTTCACTGTGAGATTAAGATCCAGGGAGTTGTCTGGTGGCCACAGATCCAAAATTTCAATGTAATGATCTCTGAGCCACTTCATTATGACTCTTGCATTGTGACATGGTGTAAAGTACTTGCTTTACAACTGATAAAAAAAGAACCCTGTATAGAAATCCAGACGTACCACATTTGCCATGTTGTCATCTACCAGCACCAGTAGGGTGAAAACACAAGAAAAATTCCTTCTTTTTTCTTTATAATTACTGCTTTGCTGAACAAACTGTGGTTCTATCTTTAAATTAAAAGTATATTTTTCAGAAAGAATACTTGTATCGTTACAACCTTAATAAGGAATATATGCATATTTGAATGTAGCCAGTGTTTTTGAATGAATCAATTGAATGAATGATTCAGTGACTCACTCATAAAGACCGCCACTTGATTTGTTCCTGAACAAATCAGTGTTTTTGAACAGATCAGTTAAATGAATGATTCATTGAAAGACATCACTTGTTTCACTCTTCAATGAATCAGTGTTTTTGAATGATCGATCGATCGAATGAATACTTCAGTAATATATTTATTAAGACAGTCAGTTTCACCACCTGTTAGTGTCAACAACAACAAAAAACACACTACTATTGACAGATGATGAAAATCTTTTGTCAAAGGCCAAGTGTTAAGGCATTAACATCTCACCTCCAGTTTCCTTTTAAAGATAGCAGAACTTTTAAAGCATTAGGGAAGACCAACAAGTGTTTACCTCTCAGGAACACAAACCTTAATCAGACAAATGTACCTGTAGTTTGCTTCAACCTGCTTCCCTCTATCAGCGAGCTGCTTCCTACACAACACATAATATGATGAAATGTGTTTAATATTGTTTGTACACATTTCAGAAATGGCAAGGGGCCTTTCCACTGCGGCTGTATCCAGAAGAATTCACGGCTCAGCTTCTACTGACAGTAATATTAAGTGCGGCAGCTGTGGCAATATGGAATATAAATGAGCTTATTTTACACTGCAGAGTCGTAGAAAGCGACGCACAGACTTCTTACTCTGCAATAAATCATTCGTATTCAGACAGCTGTGTGCTCTTAGGGCATTGTTTAATAGTATCTGCAATGGTGGAAGGAGAGTAAATTGGTTTACATTGCACAAAAAATGTGCTGTAGATGAACACAACAATGTGATGGAGAGAGATGCAATACATTTGACTTATTAACAATAATGAACTTGAGAACTGGAAAACACGTGTGCTGACAAGGGACTTATGATAAAGAAAATTCAGTGAGAGAGATTGAAGGAGAGAGACCGAGTTAAAAGAAGAGGAAGATGGGGGGTTGGTGAGAGTGAGCGAGGGGGGTTAGAAAAAGAATGCAAAAAGGGGGTGTAATGAAAGAGGGGAGAAATCCCAGGCAAGCAGTAAATGTTCAAGTGTGATTTTTCTGGAATGGCATTCTGGTCCCTTCTTGGTACCTCAATAAAATAACACTGAAATACAATCTACATGCCAGAGGTTATTTGGGCTACGAGAGAATAATTTCTTTAAGCAACAGAAGGCAGTGGATGAAAAGTCAATTTTGGGGGGCTTTTCTTTCCTCTCTGAATATTGTTGTTGCATGAAGAGGAAGACTGAAACTGTGTTATCACATACATGTATCCAGCTGTCTAGTTTAATTCCATGCTTATAGTTGTGTGTTTCATTTTATATGCATTTGTGATAGTGTTGAGTTTGCTTAAACTGTTAAGCTCTATAGCACAATAAAGTTAACATTTAGTTAATGCATTTGGTATCATGAACTAACTTTGTTTTTGTTTGTTTGCTTTTTTTAACAGCACTTTCTACTCTAGGTAATGTTAGTTTATAAATATACTATTGCTCATTTGTTAATGAATGTTTGTTTATAATACTAATTCATGTTTTACTTGGAATGTTAAACATGACATTATTAATAAATGCTGTAAATTATTTATTGTTTAAAAAAAAACAATGCATAATGTAGACAAATTGAACCTTGTTGTAAAGTGTGACCAGATTTGGTTTTTGCTATTATTCAACCCACATGATATGCAGCTCATTACTTTAGTGCAATTGCAGATGTTTAATGTTCCTGTAACTCAGTTGGCAGAGCAATGAATTTGATTCTCAAAGAATGCATGTTGCTTGAATGCATTGTATGACGCTTTGGATAGAAACATATGCCAGATGCATAATTGTAAATGTAAAATGACTAGTTCACCCAAAAATGAACATTCTGTCATATACTTACATACATCATTTACATATTTATTCTCATGTTGTTCCAAACCTGTGTGACTGTGGAACACAAAGGAAGATATTTTGAATAATGTTGTTAACCAAATAGCTTTGATTTCCATTGACTTACATTGTAAGGACAAAAAACACTTAGACATTTCTCAAAATATCTTCTTTTATGTACAACAGACAATTTTTTGGGTGAGCTTTCCCTTTTAGTAATAATGAATCTCAACCCTTTGTTTTGACCAAATGGATGATAAGTCAAGTCAAGTAACCTTTATTTACTTTATTTATAATGCAGATTTTTTTCAAAGCAGCTTTACAGTGATAACAGGAAAATATTGCAAGAAAGAAGTTTGTTTTGGTAGAAAATAGTGTCATTGTCCAGCTTAAATAAGTTCAGTGTTGATTCATTTCTGTTGTAAAAATCATTAATTATTAATTTAGTTAATTTATCTTTACAGCAGCTCTGGAGAAAATAGGGATGTCATCATCCAGCTCAGTTCAGTTCTCATACAACGATGTCAGTACAGGCAGATCAGTAATATTGTTGAATATTAAAAAAAAAAGAAGACAACAACCTCCTCTGCTGTTTTCCTCTGCTTTATATCCTGTCCTTGTTTTACTCTCAGCTATATGGTCTTATCTGTTGTATCTAGTTAAACATGAACATCTGTGTGTACTTTCTCCCAATGGCCCATTTGAATTGTATGGATGGGACTTTGTCTTCTTTTAAAAAAAAGTTGATGCTATCAATATACAGGTGCATCTCAATAAATTAAAATTGTCATGGAAAAGTTAATTTATTTCAGTAATTCAACTCAAATTGTAAAACTTGTGTATTAAATAAATTCAATGCACACAGACGGAAGTAGTTTAAGTCTTTGATTTTTTTGATTGTGATGATTTTGGCTCACATTTAACAAAAACTCACCAATTCACTATCTCAACAAATTAGAATTTGGTGACACGCCAATCAACTCAAAACACCTGCAAAAGTTTCCTGAAGTATTCTAATTTGTTGAGATAGGGAATTGGTGGGTTTTTGATAAATGTGAGCCAAAATCATCACAATTAAAAGAACAAGAGGCTTAAACTACTTCAGTCTGTGTGCATTGAATTTATTTAATACACAAGTTTCACAATTTGAGTTGAATTACTGAAATAAATGAACTTTTCCACGACATTCTAATTTATTGAGATGCACCTGAATATCACTCTGTTGATCCTCATCTCAAACACAATTTACACTACATTCAGTATATAGAGTATATGAAACATTATCCCAAATTCATCTCTGCTTGTTTAGCAGCCTGTTTAGTGTGTCAGGGTCATTTCAAGTAAGCTTTTTCTGTTGATTAAGAGACAAATTTATGGAAAATTGTTTTCTTGGTTTTTTTTTTTTTTGTTTTGTTTTTTGTATGTAATGAAGAGTTTAAAAAAATAATCATAACGAGGTCTTTTTATATCATAGAATAAAACACACTGTAAATACCACTGTAACACTCAATAAAAAGAAAGAGTAAAAAAAAAAAAATCACATCTCACAGAAGTGTGAGATTAAATTTGCACCATCAGACATGTGTGATATAGAAGTTGGCATAAAAGTAACTGTCTCCCTGAGGAGAGGGAGCCAATATCATTAAGATTTACACAGCAGGGTGCTGTAGCTCACCTCTCCTCTTCCGAGGAGTATGCTGCAGTAAATAAGATCTGTTTAAAACAGAACAACCACGTTTAGAGACAGGAGAATGAATTCTGTATTGCAAGTGGAAATGTGCTAATTTTTACAGAAGCTGGGAGAATGTTAAACAGAAGTGACAAATTATATTTTTACATAAAGCATTTCATTTCAAAACAGTCCTTATAAAAGTGAATTTACACCTTCACGTCCGGGTCACCAACAAAGATGACAGTCAGTTTACATTAACTATTAAAGGGATAGTTCACCAAAAATTAAAAAAAAAAAAAATCTGTTATTTATTAACTCTCATGTCATTCCAAACCTGAATGACTTTTGCTTCTGCAGAACACAAAGGATTTTTTTGTCCATACAATGAATGTCACTGGGCTTCAGAACAAAAGTGGACCCCACTGACTTAAAAAAAAAAACAATATGTTCTTTTGTGTTCATACAGAATTTTGAATTACATAAAGGTGAGTAACTGATAACAGAATTTTCTTTTTTGGCTGAGCTATCCCTTTGACAATGAATATAACATAATGAGAGATGAATTTAAAGCTCTGTGTTGGCTATATTATTAAAAAATGAGATAATGGGAAAATACAAACAATACCTTATGAAAAGAATGAGATTGGTTCAAAAACTTTATCCTGTATTGTACGATTCATAGAGGCAATACTAATTAAATCTTCATATAAGGGCAGATTTCTATGAAAGATCAATATAAAAATAGTTTAATCTCTCAAACAAAGGAAACCGTCATTGCAGCTGGAAGCTATAACTCGTTGCAAAGAAATAAGACTGTTAATTTAGCCAGCAATAAAAACCAAAGGGCTTAGAGAAACGGATTTTTTCCAGGACATTAATCATGAAAATTTAATGGATATCAAATATTTAATACAGTGGAATGTACAACTTGTATTACTATGGCTCTCCTCAAATCGATCATGTCAGGAAAATCCATAATTAAAATTATGCTAGCGGGAGCAAATCATTAACATTCGGCTTTTCTCTTTCCTCTGGAAGAATGAAATGTACCAGCGTCTGCTGATGTATAGCCTATTACAGAAAAGGATAAATGATTACTCTCCTTATAAAAATGACTACTTAATTATATTGGAGTTATTGAAAGTGTATAATATATCTTGAGATACTGAGTGCAACATTCACTATAAAAAAAGTTAATTATGGTTGGGAGCTGGTAATAATGTTCTTACCTACCAAATTCAATTTTGTTAAACTAAAAGGAGTAGCCATAACATATCTGAAAACTCTCTTGTTTGAGTTGAGTTGCTTTCTTTTACATTTTAAGCTAGTGTCAAGCCTCTTGTGCTATATGCAATAATTTTTAGAGTAATTAATTTGTCAAATTGTCAAAGTGCTGATAAATTAGGAACCTTTTGAAATTATCTAGCTTTCATTTAGTCTTAATATTGCATGTAACCACTTCATCTTCCTGTATGCAGTAGGGGTAGGGCGATATAGCCTAAAAATTATATCACAACATTCAAGAATATTTGCGATGACGATGTTTATGACGATATAGAGAAAATAAATGGAAAAACGTTTTATTGGTGATTGCAGCTGGCAGGCAGCAGCATTTATTAGTGCAAACACAATGAAGGGTGTTTTCCATCCTTTTCCAATGAGCTACTGTCAAAATACCTAATTAAATACATAATTATTCAGGAAAGAAATACTACAGAAATTAAAGTAATCAAATGTAATATAACACATCCAGTCTTCATTGTAAAAATTAAATACAGATTAATGCTTACCATTAAAGTTAACGTATTCAGTCAAAAGCAGAAAGTGATTTTCTTTGTCTTCTGTTCTTTGATTAACGTGACCGACAGCAGCAGGAATATTGGACTGTTGTCACTCTAAGAGTTTATGCATGGACCCAATATACTGTTACAAAACATGCGTTCTCTTTCTCAACTTTTTAACATTCCAAAACTGACTATTTAACTGGATACTCACCAAGACAGTTTGACATAATATTGTATGTATTTGAACGTTTTAGCGCAGCACGCCACTCATTTTAGTGACTCAGAAGTTTTTGCTTGTGTGCTCCACTTATATAGATCAGAGGTCGAGCACACGCTTTTGGTGTGAGCGCGAAACCTCCGCGAAAGACTAAAATTATGCACAATATAAGCACTATTAAACCGGAGCGAATGAGACGAGTGGAATCGGCAGTGTGTCACTTCGCCGTTGGAGAGAAGAGAGCGAGACGTTATTGCCTGTGCCGCTGGTAAAACGGATCAGCTCAGAATCGGATAGATGTGACACTGACCGGTGTCCTATCTGGGATGGTCATGAAGAAAATCAGCTGAGTGGTGAAACAAGTTTGCTGTGTTTCCACCTTTAATGGTAACAGTTTCTTGCATATTTAGCATAATATTGTGCTTAATTGTTGGAGGTCTAACCTCTTGTAACCAAACCACTTCCATACTATAGCAGTAGCTCCCTGTTTAGGTACTTAATCGTCATTAAAGGCTGACATGCTGCTTTTACTCTCTTGTGCAGTTGCACCAGCTGGACATAAAAAAGTTGGGTGTAAGCTCTACGCTGGACTTAGTTACGTCCAGCTTTCCGATGAATATTTACACTTGTTGCACCATCGAAAACTACGACTTGGCGCAGCTAACGCAGTAACAAATAAAAAAATGATTTTATCTGGCAAAAGATAACAGCTATTTACTCGTTTTACAAATTTAGTCAGCAAGTTGTAGGCTAGACCTGTTTACACGGTGTAAAGAGTAGCCTACACAAATTTTTGGAGCAAGTTAAATTTTAATAACGCTTTGAGAAATCTCGATCCGCCTTTAGGACAGCTCTGAAAAACACAACGACAGCCATCTGATCGTGGAGCCTGTTTACCAGACGCGCCATCATCTCAATGTTTTTATTACCTTTATTTTCATCATGGAAACAAGTCAAGACTCACTTTACACCTACCTTTGACTAGGCGTAAGATTTAGTATCAGGCGTGCGATACGCCCAGATGGTGCAACGGGTATTAATTCTACGCAGGACTTGCATTTTACTTTAAGCTTAGTCTTACGACTAGGTTTACGTCCAGCTGGTGCAACCGGCCCCAGGGAACGTGAATGCGCCATACGTCATCTCGTCGCTATATCATTGATATCACGATATGACACTTTTTTTATCATGCAAAAAATTATACCAGTATTATCATGGACGGTATGATATAGCACACCCCTAGTATGCCGTATCGTTTAGCTCTTTAGCAGATATCAAAAAGTATGTTTCAGCATTTCACTGCTGTATATATTTATTACATGATGTGGGAAAGAGCACAGGAGCATGAAAGGAAAAGCAAGGTTCAGTTACCCTGGGGAACTTCTTCCGTTCTCTGCTCGTATGGCCTAACACAAGGGGCACCAGATGCTCCAGGTGCACCCTATGAAAGTATATTTGCAGCTGGCATGCTGCTACTAATGTACTGCACAAAGAACCAAGGTTTATTTATATATTGGTGATATATACTGAATGCTTGGGCAGGGAAGAAGATATGAAACAGTCATCCAAATTAAGATATTAAAAGATCAGATCACTTTCAATTGAAAATTTCCCCAAGCTTTACTCACCCTCAAGCCATCCTAGGTGTATATGACTTTCTTCTTTCTGATGAACACTATTTATTTTAATAAATATCCTGATGCATCCGGGCTTTATAATGGCAGTGAACAGTGGTATCGACTGAAGAAAGTGCTTCCATCCACATTCATCATAAACGTGTACTCCACACGGCTCCAGGGGGTTAATAAAGGCCTTCTGAAGCAAAGCAATGTGTTTGCATAAAGAAATTATCCATATTTAACAAGTTATGAAGTAAAATATGTCACAGTCTGTCTCGTCATGTCTAGTTTAGTCTTCACTATGTCTAATTAGTTATTGTCATCACCTGTTTCTCTTTTACCCTCGTCATCTGTGTATTTAAGTTCCTCCCCTTGTCTTGTTCATTGTCTGTAATCGTTTGTGCTACGCACACTGTTATGCTTGTTCTCCCTACTCCTCGGAATAAACCTGTTGTCTTTTGTTACCTACGTCACCTGTCATCCCGAGCGTTACAATATCTAGCTTCCACCAGACCGGCTTCTATATTCTACTTACGAAGAAAGTGTAAAACTCTTGCAGTCCATAGAGCTTGCGTCATGTCCTACATCTTCCCTGTTCAACTTACGGAAAAAGTGTAACTGACGTGATGCCTGTTTACACTTTCTCCAGAACTTGAATACAGAAGGCAGTCTGGTGGAAGCTAGATATTTTACTTCATAACTTGTTAAATATGATATTTCTTTTTACACATTTGCTTCTCTTCAGAAGGCCTTTATTAACCCCCCGGAGCCGTGTGGAGTACACGTTTATGATGGATGGATGTGGATGGAAGCACATTCTTCAGCTCATACTCGTGACCTCTGTTCACTGCCATTATAAAGTTCGGATGCGTCAGGATATTTATTAATATTTCTCCGATTGTGTTCATCAGAAAGAATAAAGTCATATACTTAGAATGGCTTGAGGGTGAGTAAAGCTTGGGATATTTTTCATTTGAAAGTGAACTAATCCTTTAAGGAGATGATGTTTTCTACTTGTTTAGATGGCTAAACAGCAAAGAAGCAGAGATGCATCTCATCTACAAAATATCTACGACAAACTTTTGAAATAAATGTGCATACAGGACTGATCAAAAGTTTGGGGTTTGTAAGATTTTAAATGTTTTTGATCACTTATATCCTCACCACGTCTACATTAATTTGATCAAAAAGAAAAACAACAAAACAGTAATATTGTGAAATATTATTACAATTTAAAATAAAAGTTTTCTGTTGATATGTATTTTTAAAATATTTATTTCTGTGATGGCAAAGCTGTATTTTCAGCATTACTCCAGTCTTCAGTGTCACATGTCCTTTTTATGGAAAGCTTGATGATTTTTTTTTTTTTCCGAAAATCATAGAAATCTTTTTTAACATTATGAATTTCTTTACTGTGACATTTGATCAATTCTTGCTGAAAAAAAGAAAAAAAACACATCACTACACATGATATATTATATCCGCTGGAACTGCCTTCTGGATATGTTTGATATATTGAGTATTTAGCTAGGAAGTGCAGGGACCAAGCAGGCCCAGAGCCAGTTACAGCTCTTTATTTGCATTGTGAAGTACATGCATCAACCTTCCCAAATCTTTCAAATTGTTATTAAATAACACCTGATCTATAAATTTTAAGATATCCTTGGTTTCAAGTTCAGTAAAGATCTTATTTCATGCCATTTGCTTCAAAGCTATAAAAGTAGAGATGAATCTTTGACAGCATTATCTGACTATGAATTAAGTTTTTCATTGACTTTCAAGAAAACAAGCAAGTGAGGGACACCAGTAGTGCCTCTGTATACCCATGTGTCATCTCAATATACAGGTGACTTACCGTACTTTAAAAATTCCTATTTAGCATTTCTCCTGCTTTGATGCAGTTCAGGTCTGATAGGAACCATAGCACTTCAAACAGACTTCAAGGCAGGAGCAATGCAGGGCCATCTATGTTTTGTTCTTATGCGACTGATTTAAAAAGGTACATCAGTACTTTAAATAATTTGTTACACACTGTTTTGTGTGTGTGGTCTTGTTTAAAGTTTTAAAACACTGGAACAGTTTCAGTGTTAAAAGCAGAGCACTGTTTCTTATAGTGTAAGAATTAAAAAGGGCTTGAAAGATATGATAGAATTAGCATGAATCAAATTAGTTTTTTTCATGTTTCTTCTTGTCTTTGTTGACTTTTTAAAAAAAATGTATTTACCTTAAAATTTACATCCTAAACCAAAGACATTAGAGCTGGTAATAATAAGATTATCAAGACATTATTGTGTTGTATTGAAGTGTTTGTGCTTGGAAGTATCAGTTGTATATTCTAATTCAGTGACTCTTTACTGGTTTGGCCATGGGACCCACATTTTCCCATGGTCATTAAAAAAAATCTATATATATTTAACAAAAAATGTTGACACACACAAACAAGTATTGTCCCACTCTGCTTAACATACATATACATTGTACGAATATGACTAATGAATGAAGGCCTATAAGGTAAGGTTATTAAATAGCATTTTTGGGTTACATAAACAACAGTTACCATGGCAAAAATACCCTATATACTAAGATGAACCAATAATGAAACATGGAAACTGCTGCTGATGAACAGAATGAACATCGTACCTGCATGCAAATCCTTCCCAGCTAACACACGACGTACCAGTTACATGATTTATTCGTACTTTACTTTTATTTCATGACTTACTAATTGACAACGTAACATGACCACGGATACTGAATCGGGACAACACGTTTTTCTTTCTTTTTAAGAAAAACTGTTCTAATTGTTACATCTGTGCGAATGCCATACTTAACACAGACTGCAAAGCATGTGGGCCTATTTATCAGTTTTCCAGAACTGATATCATATTAATCTGTTCCAAAACCATAACTTTTGTTATATGTAATGAGTGAGTTTTGCCTGTTTTCCAAACCAGATGTAAAACATTAATTATGACATGACATCATAGCAACAGGATAATATATTAAGACAACATCAGAGGATCTGTCAGTTCTTAAGAAGCCAGTTCTGTTCATTCAATCCTTGGAAATCTAGTTTCCTCGAACACCAACTAAATTAACAGGCTTATTTCTTTGAAATGAGTTATAGTTTCCATCTGCACTGATGTTTGCCTTTTTTGAGAAATTTTATTTTGATCTTTCTTAGAACTCGACTGTAATGTGAAGTATTGTTGCATATACTGAAACTAGAAAAGAATCCAAATACCTGGTTAAAAAGGCTTTATTCCTCATTTTATTCCTCATTTTCTCCCAGAAATCCTGTTCAACTCAACCAATCAGATGATGACTTTGATACTCACGACGGGTTTCCAATTTTGTATCTTATCCATCAGACATGTGTGACATCACTATGAAGTTACTGATATGTTAGAGCAATAAAGAAAAAAATAAAGCATGGGATTTGCTTTATGTTAAAAAGTGTTATGCCGCAGAATTTTGCGCACTTGGTTAAATGGTCAAATACATAAAATAATGTAAAAATGTCTTCACATGAGTATTCACATAAACACAGTCGCTGCTTATGCTTTAAAGAAAAGAAATCGCATTTGTATCAGTATATGCAAAGATTTGGTATGTTGGATACATGCATTAGGTCTTAAAATGACAAGTAAGCCTATTAAGTGTTATATAATACACCTGCTGCTATCTATTTCATTTAATGTTAATCAAAAAAAAAAGAAAAAGGAAAAAGTCATTACTCTTGACTGAATAACTTTAGTAGCGTTAAAGCTACAATATGTAAAATTTTTATTTTAAAATATCCAAAAATCACTTGCACAGTGTTATACATTTCGTTCAGCTGTGTACTTACATTATCCCAAATGTTTCCAAGAATTTGTAAATTCAGAGAAAATCACAATTTTAAATAGTGCTCCGTCCCTCTCTTGTCACTTGTGCCTGTCAATGGCGTAATATCTGAATTATCCCTGTTTTCTGCTTGTGCTGCACAGTAACCATGGCAACAGACACAGAAAGCTGCGTAACGGCTAGCGTCACGCTGCTGTTGTTTCGTTCAAACATTATGGACCATGGCAAACAAACTTTGGGACAAAAGGAGAAATAAAACGAGGATCAATATCGGCGTGGTGTTTCCGAGATGATGACAGCTTTGCGACAAACTTCGACTTGACAGAGACGGCGCTCTTGCACATTATTAGACGAGGAGAGCAAATGTAGGCTACATAAGACTAATTAATGTTATATAGCTCAACACGATGAAGTGTTAGAATATCATCAGTATGATAATCTAATGTTGATCTAGCTTACTGTTAAGTCTCATACAGACAACAACTAATACTAAACATTACAAGTTTCAACACACTCAAATACAGTTTAGTATGATAGTGTTACGTTAGACCAAGTGAAGCAGCGCTGCATTACCTCACAGTTTTATTTTGTCAAATAACCTGACCTGTTTGAGTAGTGTTTCAGCACTAGATATGATTTCTGTCTCTCATTAGCAATCGCATTCTCGGCCACGCCCTGCTTCATACCAGTCGTGTTAAAAACATGCATTCACTCATCCATAAACATTATTTCCCCATAAATATTATTAGATCCATCGGCATGACGACAAGTTTCATGATTCCATATTCACTGCGTCATCAATCTACGCCTTTGTTATTGTTTTGAAGAGTTTAGCGACCCCTAGCGAACAAAAAATTACATGGTGCACCTTTAATAAAGGTCATTGTAGCCTATATTTAATTCATACAGTGAAGACTATCCATTGTTTTATTTTTACATTTGATTATTCAATTTTTGTATTGTTAATAATGATAATAACAACTAGATATTCACATTCTGAAGAAAATGTGAGTGGTGCTTGCCTTGCGCAACTACATTGCTTCCAATGCTGCCTCATATCAAAAAATGTCACCCCATGTCCCTACGATATTCTGAGCATGTTGTTATTAACATATTTTTAGCACAAAGATGGCATACTGATAGCATGAAGCTTATACAATTAGCATGATGTTAACCAAGATGTTAACATGATTAGCATGTTTCTAACACAATCGGCATGTAGCTAGCAAGATGTTAACATGACTAACATGTTGTTAGCATGATGCTAAGTAGGGGTGAGAATCGCAGGGTAGCTCACGATACGATACAGCGATTCTGTGATAATCGATATTTTGCTAGACAATCATATGATCATGATATCTGACTAACTATGAAAACAAAATGCCAGTTTAAAGGTTAAGTGCAGGTTTTCTCTCTTTATCCACAAAACTGATAAATCCGATCTTCAGTTCCCACGCTAATATGCAGATTTAATGGAGTTCACGTCACCGAAAGCAACAAATATGAGGTGCATTTTATTGACCATCAGCTAATTTCAAAATCAAAAACAGCAATAGGAGGGAGCAGCAACAGCACTGTTAAGATCTCATTACTTTTAATGACGATAATTGTGTGTTAAGCATCTGTGACTTACTTTCAGTTTCATATGCGGCTGACTATAGCATGTTATTTAGCCTGACACACTTACACTTTTATTTTTTAGTATTTTTGCGAGAAGTAAAACTTACAGATATGTGGTTTCAACAACCAGCTATCCGATCAGAGAAAATGCATGAAGTGACCAGGTGTAAACAGACCCTTTGACGCTTTTCACCGCCAGCTTACAGATTCACACATGAGCATTTGAAAGCAGACATCTACCAGCGTATATATTACGGATCCACTGATAGACGCCTGATTTCAAACGCTCCCGTCTATATCTGTGGACGTGTTTGGTGAAGAACGTCAAAGATACTTTTGTAACATCAATAGTATAAAAGTGCATCCAGACTTTGACCTTAAACGTGCCAGTTAACTTCTGTTCATGTTTCCCTCATTCAAGTGTTAAGCCCCGCCTTGAAGTAGCAATACTGGGAGCAGAGAAATCTATTTAGAGCACCTTATTTTATTAATTAAAACATCAACATTTGGTGAAACATATCGGTTCTCGCATCGCACAGAGAAGGACGACGATATATCACCATACCAATATTTTGCACCCCTAATGCTAAGCAAGATGCTAACATGATTAGCTTGCTGCTACCATAATGATATCATATGACAACATCATTTACATGTTGTTAGCATTATATAAGGAAGTTGTTAACATGATTAGCTAGTTGCTATCACAATTTACATGTTGCTAACATGATGTTTAGTAAGATGGTAACACAATTAGCATATTGTTATCATTATGCTAACATTCTGTTAACCAAAATGTTAACATGATTAACATGTTAGTTGTTAGTATGTTAGTATGTTTTAGTTAACATTATTGATATGTTTCAGCCCTTAGCTAACCATACCTTAGCATGTAGCTATTCTCTGTTAGCATGGCTATCATGTTGAAAATCCTGTTTGCTAGCATGAGTCAAATGAGTCAACCCCCATGTCTCCATGATGTTCTAATGCAGAGATACATGTCTTGTCATACAGTTGCAAGGGTACTCTGTTTGGAGTGGCTTGTCAGCTGCCGAAGATGATAGAACAAAGGTTGTTCCCAGTATGGATGATATAAAGTAATTCACATGCTTCTATGACATTCGGATTGGAATTCCTTTTGGGGTTTGGGTTGTTAGGGTGCTTGAGATTGGTTGCTAGGACATGGCTAGGAAGTGGTGAAGGTGATTTGTGTTTGGCTGTTTGCTCCCCTGAGTCAAACGAGACCACCCTCATGTTTCTTTGACACTTCCATCTAAAGATATCCCTTTAATCTCTTTGAATTGAAGTTTATGGAACTTTTTGCTTGGTGCTCTAAATGGTTGCTAGGGTGTGACTAGATGGTGCCAGATGGTTCCATGGTGATAATGAACAACTATTTGCCAGTCTGAGTCAATAGAGGCTGTTCTGATCGACAGGCTGTTCTGATCGACAGATATACCTCTCACCTTTTTTTTCAGTGGAAGTTGCTAGGTTGCTAGGGGGCTGTAACTGGTTGCTATAGGGCGTGGCTATGAAGTTGAAATATCACTATTTACTGGCTGCTTTGCTAAGCAGAGTAAAATGAGCCCGTCCCCACCTCTATGATATTCTGATGTGGAGTCGCAATGTTAAGTCTATGGGATTTTTTTCGGCCACTTTTTTATATCATTTCAATGTCATATGCCAGATTTCTTACAAAAATTATAGCACACCTCTCCTCAATAAGCCACACGATTTGACACCTCATTCATAGGTCTACGACAAAGGGTGCGGGACGAGTTGCGCACCAAAGTTTGGTACAGAAGAAGAAGAAGAAATACGTGAGATAGTAATACTGTGCTTCACCTTTCAGGCAAGAACCACTAATAACATTAATGTCATATTTTCACATTATGTTTATAGGAACCTTTAAACTTCTTTTCATCTCACACATCTTTTTTATTTCAATTTATTGTATTGAGTTGTGTAGTAAAAAAAAGTTCGGGATTATTTTCTAAAACTCATGAAGAGGCACGTTTGGACCTGAGGCCAAAATCACATATCTCTTATCTTAACTGTACTTAATACGCTGAGGTCTGTTCGTGCCTACAGATGAATGTAGGGGCTCTGCACGGCATATTCAACACCCTGACAGCTCTCATTCTGCGATTTGCTGGCTAAATATTTTATATGTTTACCTTATACTCCCCATGCAGTGAGAGTGAGCATATGGCTGCCTGTGCAGCTGAGAGAAGAGAGTTTTCTCTGAGCCAAAAATGAATCCCCCACCCTTCTATCAGTAATAAAATGATTATTAGTAAATGCCCTTCAGACAGAGGTAAAGTTAGGTGTTGTACAGAGCCGAATGGAAAGTGTTCTCTTGTTGTCTGTGTTGTGTCCTGTGGAGAATCACTCCATTACTGGCACCTGGAGATCTGTAAATCTGTGTTCCTCACTCTCTCTCTACAGCACATGCAGTAATGCACAGCTGTGTGTAATTGATGACATATTTTGGCTGGCTCTCATGATCTAATTAGGCTTGTAATCTTCCATACAGTGTGTGCATGAATCATATAAATGCTATATTTATGATGGTGATTAGAGCTTGAGAAAGTGGCATTATTTTCTCTCCTATAGAGAATTTGGCTCTTTCTTAATGTCACTAGTTAAATTTCATTGTTATTTACCCAAAAAACCCATCAAGCATAATTGACAGCTTTGTGTTGAGAAAAGCATCTCATTGTGTCACCAGAAAATGACACAAAATGCTCATTTCAATTCTTACGCGCCAGACCAGCGAGCTAACTCACTCAATGTAGGCCATGGAGCTGTAATTGCTCTATAAAACAAAAGTAATACTCAATAAAGCAGAAAACACTATAGCCATTTTGCTGCATAAAACTGAAGGATTACTGTCAGGATAGCAGGTATACTGTTCAGTGTACAGTCCCAGTGGCAGGGTAACAGCTCTGGGCTCATAAGATAAAAGCTCCTGGCTATTTATTAATGTGAGCAGATGAATGAAAGTAGAGAGATGTTGTTCCATAAAACATAATTACGTGTTAAACGTTCACAGTGGCAGTACCTGTAAGGCTGATCTAAGGATTTGAAGTAAATGCTACATGCTGCTTTGGTTTGTTTTGTGTTTCTGTTACACACACACACACACACACACAGACACACACATACACATACACATATATATATATATATATATATATATAATGGTTGTGTTCTTCTGACATCTATCTACATTGAACTCCTGGCATGATGCAGAGACCTGAGAGGTAATTAAGTTTGAGATGTTGTTCTCTCTCGGCACAGCTGACTCTGTGAGAGAATAACAAGCCTGCACAACAGCCAGTTGCCTATAACTTATGGTCTGTCTTCTCACGTTCAGGAAGAACCATGATTCAGCCTGTCAGGAGGACTGACGCTCAGATTCAGTTTCATCTTGCTTGAATGTTTTGTGCGGAAAATTATTTTTTAGCAAATGTTAGTTGTAATTGTTAATTATTTAGAGCTTTGAGTTATTGTTGATTATCTAAACATTTATGTAAAAAAGTTCAAAGCAAGCCCAGCTGGAGAAGAGCACTGCCACATAATTACACAGCTCAGTTCATGCTAATGTAAATCGTTGTTTAGTCCAGTGTGCCTTTGCAGAAATCATGTTTGTTATTAGGTCTTAGAAAAGGCTTAAAAATAACTTCCAACTTCATCTCAAATTAATTGCCGCCTCATGTTTTTTTCAGACAACTGTAAATACAATTACTGATTAAGAATTTCATGCAGTGTATGCAAAGTTATTTCAGCATACCTTTTTGTACTCTCTTATATTCTTTGAAATCAAACGTAGCGTCAGTTCTGGCAGGTCACGTCAGTCAAGCTCGCATCAGCTGACTCCCAGGTGACTCACGGCTACCTAGGAATACTACGCCTATCACAGGATAAGATCCTCAGTATTATCAGCAGATAACACATTTCTCAGGAGCTAATTACCCTCCTCCATCCCCAGCTCCTCCTCTCGCCAGTCAGGATTTGGCCTTCTGATTCCACTGAATCGGACTAATTCTTGAAATATGTGTATTGTTACAAACAGATATACATGTAACATTGTCAGGGAGTCGCAACAATCTCTGATACCAACCAACCCATCGCCACCAGATCAGCACGCTCCGCCCCCTACGCCCACTGTCGTCTGCAACCCCGTCTTCTCAGCATTTCTGTGTTCAATAAACTGTTTATATTTCACCTACACATCTGGCCTCTTCTGTTGTGTGGCATACATGTTAAATTATTGACACTAATGACTTCCGCATATGTTGGTTCTGTTCTGTTTACCCTAGGGGGGTTAATGCTGCTCTCCCTGCTCTTATCCATGCTATGAGTTCCTTTCCCAAGAACAGAACCATACCACCAATTCAAACTCTATGCAATTAAGCATATTTGATGATAGTGGTCCTGACAGAAATAGTATTTTTCTTTTTTGAAAGTTAACAAATTCAGCAATTACTTTTTACATAGAAGTAGTGTTGTAAAGGGGAGGACATTTTCCAAAAACTTTCCATGGGAAAATAACCTGGGAAATTTTGGAAATATTTCAAGTTGGAAACTTAACAGGAATTAAAGGGAATTAATTGCAAAATTGGATAATTCATACAAACCGTATAATATACATTAAGTAAAAATGTTGTTTGGTCATAAGCAGACATGCATTCAAATGTTGCAGGTTAACCTGGAGTTTTGCAAACTTTCAGCTTATTCCAACTAATTCTTGTTAATTCCCATATATTCACATTAATTCAGAATCAGAAAGAGCTTTAGTGCCAAGGAATTTGTCTGGGTGACAGTATGTTGAACCAAACATTTAAATAAGTAATTTCTTGACAAAACAGCCCACTGAATCATTCTCAGACTTAATGGAACCACTTGGAAGAGAATTGTCAGAAGACTTATTTTTTTGCACAAAATAGGGTACAAGAGAATTGTTTTAAGTGCAAAAATGCAACACAGAAACTCAAAAAGAATGGACTTATGAAAAAGTCCATGAAAAAAGCAGGACAGCTCTTAAGCTTTAATTTCGTGATGAGTGATTTTTCTAAGAAAAGAGCAGGAGAAATGCCAAGAAAGTGTTTTAGAGCTGGCAAAAGCTGCGAGAAGACTGTTTCATCTCATACAGTAAGATGCAACGTGCAGAAGTGAAATACATTATTGTTGTCTACATAGGAACTACCTACTGAAGCTAAAGCACTCATTTACCCCCGGCTCAACCTAACCTGAATGGCGCACAAGAACAAACCTCTTACGGAAGCTCAAACACGCTGCTTAATGGACGAGAATGAACCTCATTGGTTATGCAGCATGTTTGAGCTTCCGGAAAAGGTTTGTTCTTGTGCATTATTCAGGTTAGTTTGGGCTTCTGTTTATGTTCGCTGATCAATGTTTACATGTGAGTAAAAGCCTACATTAAATATTCTCATCATAAAACGCGATCGAGTCCTTTCAGAAAATTTGGACTAAACCGCTTGATTCATATGGATTAGTTTTCTGATTACTTTATGAACTTTTTGAAGCGTCAAAGTGTTTTTTACAAAGGCAGTCAATGACAGACATCTCTCAGATTTCATAAAAAGATCTTCATTTGTGTTCCGAAGATGAGCAAAAGTCGTCAAGTTTTACATGACATGAGGGTGAGTAAGTAATGACATAATTTTAATTTTTAGGTGAACTAACCCTTTAAATGTCCTAATTGAACTAAGGTCTAATCCTGGCTTAATCTAAACCCTGTCTGTGAAACCAGGCCTTAGTCTTTTCCAAGGTCTATTAACAAAATATAGACTTCTGGTGTCATGAGATCAAATGAATCATTTTGGATCCAACAGCATTCCAAATTTATGGCATTGGATGCTGGAGAACAGTGAGAAGTGCCTGGCTGGTCCCCACAGTAGAGTTCAGGCCAGCAACCCTTAAAACGTCTCCATAGAACAATGTCACACAACTAGCTGACTGAAATCTAGATTAAAAGAGAACACACATACTCATTCGTTCGTGCCTATTTCCGTTTATTTGCTTAGGTCACATTTCATTAGAAAGAATGAGCATTTCTATTAATTTTTCATGAAATTTTGTGATCTAAATTGTTTTGAGCTATCTCTCCCATCACATATACTGTTATCCTTTCAGCCAGAGCAACAGAGGGTGCTCACGGATAGAAAACAGGAATTATACGACTTAGCCGAAGTATAATTCATGACAAGTCTATGTTTAAGTCTGCTATCAACAAAGGCACCGGGAAGAGACAGATGAAACTAAATAAATACACTATTGTAATCATACATGATTTGTCTTCAAGTGGTCTCTGGTATTTTCCATAATCATATGCATATTTATTACCGCAATGGTTAGCATAAGTACCCTTTAGCATCACATAAAAACATATTTCTGCCACGTATAGTGATCAGACTCCCCATCAGATCGCAATCGGATGTTATTTTAAACACTCGCAGGTGTCTGAAAGTGACTAGGCACTCATGGGTGTCATCCTCCAGGAGTTAAACTCAATGCCAAGAAGGGTCAGAACAGAATACTATTCAAAACAACAACAACAATGGCGTAGCTTGAATTATGGGAACTGTCGTCTTCAACTCCACCGCTGATTTTAATCAATAAGACGGGAATCATGTTCATGGATGGGGTAAAGTAGTAGTTTTATAAATGTTGCGCTTGATGACATGATTTTATTTCATTATAATGTCCTGTAGCCGCAAGTAAAGCAAGGTTTAACACTAAATTGGTGGTCATAGATGTTACTGCATTTGTCCAATTCATTGGTGTGATAACGCTGTGCCGTTTAATCTGTTCAAAACAATCATAGTAAAAGTACAGTTGAACGTATCCACATCATTTGCAAAAAGGCTCATCAATATTTATATATAACACATACTGTATTAATTTGCATTGTTTATCACGTCGGGTGAAGTTTATGGCAATGTCAACAAACTAATCACAAACCAAATGCAATAACCCTGTCCTTAATAAACATTAGGCTACTCGTAGAGAATGCAACTCATACGCAGTTTTGGCATTTGACACATTTGTTGTAGTGACACATATTTCACCAAGCCACAGTATATAACAAAATTACAGCGAACAGTTCATAACATGTCTTGAAGTATAATTCATAGTGAACATCACCTCACCATATGCATAGACAAGAACAAGACATTCAAACAATAAGACTAACACTGTTGATAGATATAATAATCACAAGTTTTCTGTCAGTAAAGGAATCCAATTAGTTACTGAACTGTCTATTAAAACACATGCAAAATCGGCGTCTCTGTCTAGTTCTCTCCATTTAGGAAATGCCACACCGATGTTGATTCTCATTTTATTTCTCTTCTTGTCCCAAAATCTTGGGCCATTTGGTTGACCTGTAAGTTGACATTTACGTTTATGGGACTTGTCTTTGTTGACAGAACTAGTTGCAAACAGTAAAGAATAATTGTGTTCCATAACGACTGCGCAAAACAAGCTAGTTGCTTTATAGACCCAACAACTACTATTTCCGCATTTGTCCATGAGACTATGTTGTCATGGTTTCTACGGCAGTAAAAGTGGAAACCGAGGGTAACGCACACGTCCCGGAGCTTTGTTTAAAATTGCAATTTTCTCATGATTTACAAATAGTTGGAAACATTTGGGATATTGTAAGTACTGATGTTTTAGTGCAATTTTTTTTTACATATTGCACCTTTAAGTATATGTTTAATACATTTAAATTTTGTCATCTTTCCATAAATTGTAATAGTGATAATTAAGAAATAGGAAAATATTTTTGTTTAGAGGGGGTGTATTCTTTATCCTGAGTACTGCAAATGTATTTTGTATTTTGTTGTAGAGGTTATTTCAGGTGACTTGCTGCCATTGGTTTTACTTCGGTACACAGAAATAAAAATTTACAATGTATGTTATAGAAAAACCAAAAGCACAATTCTATGATTTCACACACAACTGTAACATAAATAAATTGCTGCTAAATATATTCATGGGATTTGTTCGGTTTCCTCTACAATGCTGAGCATAGCCTGCATTTGAAGGCTTCAATTTGTAAGTGCAGTGGTTGAAATGGAATAGCAATGTGTTTGCCTGTTTCATGAGAGATGTAGTATTAGAGCTGAGGCCCCAATCTATTGAAGGGCCTGTGCTGCTATATCTCAACAATTGAGTTAGCTCAGTGCAATTGCTGTCCATTCAAAGGCTGAGAAATTGAGTTTCAAGCTTGAAGCACTACCATTGCCCAAGAAGAGGGGGTGGAAGGAAGGAAGGTAGAGTGAGACATAAATGAAGAAAAGACAAACATAAAACCATACAAACTATTGACCTGAGACAATAAGACAAAGAATGCATGCACTTGCTCTCTAGAACATTGTGAAGAAAACAGCAGTGCTGGCATCATGTCTCACTAGCGAGTTTTCTGATAAAAGCCCTGAGGCATGAAGTTTACTTTAGAAAAGAAAAAAACCTTAGTAACAGTTAAAAATGATGTGGTTACAGTTTATTTTCTTCAGACCAGCATTGTTTCAAACATTCATATTTTCCGTTTCCATGCAGATCTGGTCAAATAGGGTCTATGTTTTCAGAAATATTGGAAGAGACAAGACAAGCCTGCAAGCTTCTGGGAGTTCATTAACTCAGGCATAACAGTGTTACAACTGACAGTGGTTTACTGAGTTGAGAAATGGAGCTTTGTTTTGTGTGGTATTGACTGAATCATCGTTTCTGCAGTAAGAAACAGGGTTTAAATATTTAATTAATGATTATGTTTATTTAACTTTAAGGTGAAGCTAATGTGTGATGTTTTCTGTGTATTGCCATATTCTTGAATTTGATCTTATATTGTTTGACTGTTGGGAGAAGAATCAGAAATACATAGGGAGAGAGTATCATAATCTTTGAGATTATCAATATCATAAGATATATGTATTTATATGTATAGTGTTATTGTTACGTGTCTTATGGGTCAAAAGATGTGCTAAGACTTAACTTCATACAAACAAAAAATATCCAATCAACGGGGTAAACAGTCCAAGAGAGTATTCCACACAAAACATCCAAAACACTTCAGCGATCGACAGGGGTAAGACAGAAATAGAGGGATTAAATACACTTGGAAACAAAGGGGTCACATGAGGCTGACTGAAGACATACACCTGAAAACAATAAAACGATGATGAATGAGTGGCGGGAAGGAATCAAAACAAAGAGCACATGTGAAACATATCAAAAACAGTCCAGGACAGAAACACATGTAACATTACCGCCCCCTGCCGGAAGGCGCGACCTTGCGCCTAAGAGAGTACTAACAGGGAGGGGGGGTGGGCACCCTGGAGGTCGTGGACGGGAGTAGGCCGGTCAGGTGACCTCCAGAGTGGATCCGGAAACTTTGGCGACCAGGGCGGAGTCCAAGGCGGAGTCAAGGGCAAAGCCAAGGAGTCCAGGGTGGCGGCCAGGGAGTGGCCATGATCTCAGGCGACTAGGGAAGAGTCCAGGGTGGTGTGACCTTCTTTGTCCATTTGGCCTCCATGGTCACAGACATATGCTCCCCCCCCCAAAAAAAAAATTTAATGTGTGGATTTACCCCATAGCCTGGATCAGGCAGCGGAAGGTCTGGAGCTGGGAGCTGGCTCAGGTGGCGGAAGATCTGGAGCTGGCTCTGGGAAATATGGCTCTGACAGATCTGGAGAAGATTCAGGGAGCTTGTGAAGCTCTGGAGAGGACTCTTGGAGCTCTGGAGAGGATTTGTGGAGCTCTGGCAGCTCTGGACAGGATTCATGAAGCTCTGGAGAGGATCCAGACGAAACTGGAGCGGATCCAGGAGCGGATTCAGCTCTGGATTTTCAGGAGATTCAGGGAGCTTTGGATATTCAGGAGATTTAGGGAGCTCTGGAGATTCAGGAGATTCTGGGAGCTCTGGAGATTCAGGAGATTCAGGGAGCTCTGGAGATTCAGGAGATTCTGGGAGCTCTGGAGATTCAGGAGATTCTGGGAGCTCTGGAGATTCAGGAGATTCTGGGAGCTCTGGAGATTCAGGAGATTCTGGGAGCTCTGGAGATTCAGGAGATTCAGGGAGCTCTGGAGATTCAGGAGATTCAGGGAGCTCTGGATATTCAGTAGATTCTGGGAGCTCTGGAGATTCAGAGAGCGCTGGAGATTCAGGAGTTTCTGGCGTGAATTTGATTGCACAATCCAGAAGCCAGAATTCTTTGTAGTTAGCGTTTCAGCCGTGGTGGCGGCCATCTTGCCTTGTGGTTCCTGCTCAATAGCCATTTTGGGTTGCGGCTCGGTTGTATTGGCCATCTCGTTGCATGGCTCAGAAACAGCAGTTATGGTGATTGAGGGGCAGAGAATAGAGCTGGTGTTCACTGCTCTGAGGAGTGGCGCCGGCGAACAGAAATAGCTTGTGCTTTTCGATGAGTATGTTGAGGTTCTCGGCGTGGGGTGAGTGCATGACACCCCGTGTGTCTCCAATGGGACCGAACGAGAATACGGATCCTCACGAACCTCTTCGATTTCATAACTGGAACCATTTAGATATAGAATAAGATTAATAAACTCGATGAGGGAAAAACTACTGATAAGTTCGTGAAATCGGACACCGAGCACGGCGTCATTCAAACAAACCCGATGAGAGAGCTCGATGAACTCCTCCACATACTCCTCCAAAGAACGGCCATTCTGCCGAATTCTCTACAATAGATCCTCTGCCTCGCTCATGGTGCAGACAGATTGTCTGTAAACGACTGTTCAGGTCAACCGTTCTGTTACGTGTCTTGTGGGTCAAAAGAAGTGTTGAGACTTAACTTCATACAAACAAACATTTAATATCCAGTCCACAGGGTAAACAGTCCAAGAGAGTATTCCACACAAAACATCCAAAACACTTCAACGATCGACAGGAGTAAGACAGAAACTGAGGGATTAAAAACAATGATGATGAGTGAGTGGCGGGAAGGAATCAAAACAAAAGAGCACATGTGAAACATAACAATAACAGTCCAGGACAGAAACACATGGAACAGATATGAGGTTCTGCTTGTGAAGCAGAAACAGTTTGACTGAATTTAACTGGTATAGAATTTAGTACAGGAAGGAGGAAACTAACCTCAGAAAAATGAATCAGAGAAAAAGCTACACTTAATATGTAGCCTTTTTTTTTTTAGTTGAAAGAGCCAATCCCCCTTTTATAGTTTATTTACTGTATAATGCACATATGCTGGATAATATACTGTTTTTACTTGATATTAGCTTAAGATGCAACATTTATGATGTTGTCATGTTTGCTTATTTTAAAATTGCTTTGATTCAACTCACTCTCTTGTCAATCTATGCAAGACACGACACATTGAGATCATTGACTTACTTTACGGTTCATATGATATTTATATAGCAGTAAGGAGAAGAGAACATCTTGATAGCTACATGATTGTATTCAAGCATTCTCTGTGCTAAAGGCTTTGGAAAAGTTGACTCTGCAAACTAGAACATAAAGTAAGCATTAGTATCTGTACACACCATAACACACTACTACACACACTGACACACATACACAATTTCAAACAAAAAGGCTCGGGAGAAAAGACAGAGAACAAAAAAGTTCAGTGAGAGAGTATGGTAAAGGGATTTTGAGGATTATGTCTGTCTTTCTGTGAGTTGCTGTGACCTTACCAATGATCTGTGTGTATGTGTGTCAGAATGATGCAAAGTTGTTTTTGTTTTTATATCTAAAACTGTGTTTGTGTGTGTTATGCATAATGTGCAAGAATGGTTATAGGTATATATATTTAGTGTGGGGACGAGATATGATGGGGATGTTTGAACAACACTTTTCCAGGTTTTGTTGTTTTAGAGGAAAGTGACTTATAAGTCTCCAAAATAACTACATTTAAATATGTAGCACTTGGTAGGAATGGGAATAAGGAAATAAGAGACTTTTGCCGGGGTTACACTGCAACCACTGTGAAACAATCACAAGAAAAACAGAAGAGAAGACAAAGCTGAATTCTTTACTCTCTTTCTACAATTCCATTACATCTACACTGGTCAGCCTATTATTATAACGTTTACATCACTTCTTGAGGAAAGAGATATAAGTGGGTGATTGTTATGACTGATTTTTTTTTTTTTTTTTTTTAGACAATAAGGTTGTTTTTTGTTCCTAATAAAAATATTTCCTTCCTCCACCAGCTGTGTAATTGTTGGCCACCATTAGCAGAGAACAAACAAATAGAAGATTTGAATTATCTTTCCTAACTCAATGTTCACAAATTAAAGTAGGTATACATTGCTATTATAATGTATGCAAAGTACTATATGCTCCTACATCAAATTCCTATTCTCTTCCTACTATTATTTTACCTTGGTAACTAGTTTCTGCTAAAACTTGCAGTTAAATAAACTTTATATTACATAAAATTACAATAAATCTTTGTATATTAACCACCACTGTCATAGAACTACAATAAGGTTCAATTTGTCAAGATTAGTTCATGAATAGCATAGCATTTATTACTCTAGTCTTATTGTCAATTTTAATTATATAATTATATAAATGTTGTTCATAATGCATGTGAATAATGTTAACTTACATTTTATATAGGCCTATTGTTCATTATTCATGATGATTCCTAATTCAATAACTAATGTTAACAAATTGAACACTTGAAGTGTGTCCAAAAAAAGAAATGTCTGAAAGATTTTACAATAGTAACGTCTAGGTTACTAATGTAACCCCCGTTCCCTGAAGGAGGGAACGGAGACGTTACGTCGGACTGAGGTCATGGGGTCTCGCTTGGGAGCCCAATCACCTCCACATAGTAAAAAACAAGCCAATGGGAATTGGCCAGTGAGATTTATATGCCGGGCCCCTCCCCTGGCATCCGGGTATAAATAGAGCCGGCATACTCACATCATTCATACTTTGCTGAGGAGCCGAAAAACTGATCTCTGCCGCTCAGCGGTGACTCAGTGCTATGACAAGGGAACGTAACGTCTCCGTTCCCTCCTTCAGGGAACGGGGGTTACATCAGTAACCTAGACGTTCCCATTCAGTCAGTCACGTTCAACGTTACGTTGGACTGACGTCATGGGGTCCAATGGAAAACGCCATAGCAAGTGAGCCACGCTACGAGCATCGGGGAAGCAGATGCTGGCAGGCCTAGGCGTGCCACCTGCAAATGCTACCACAAATGTCGTAACCCTCCAGCGCCCGGAGTAAGCCCTACAATGTCTTCCATACCAGTGGGATGGAGAGGACAGGGTCTTACTCAGGAGATGGTCGAAGCTGTTGTTCCTTACCTCAGGGGAAGAGTGCTTCGGTGACTTAATTTCCCACGTTTTTACAGCCATGACCAAAAACGCCAGGAAAGCGTCCCTCTTGGGGAAGCTATGCAGACCACACCCTGCCCGAAGGGAGGTAACGTGTGGAGCACATATGCACTGACCCGCTGGGGCAGTATCTGCATGGAGAACTCCCTGAGGAAGGTCCTACCAAGTTTGGGGAGGAATGCTACGCCTCAGGGGCAGGGCTGGGCCGCCCAGGGAAGACACGGGTTTACCATCGGGGAAACCGTACCGTGGACTATACACATATGGGATTACCCACAGGGAATCACAGCATATGGGCATCTAGCCCAGTACAAGGACTGACCAGTGGGGCATGTACACAAGTACTGGACCTGGCGTCCGACGCCTCCACCGCGTCTGACTGCCGAAGGATGCAGGAGGAACTCGACAGGGTTCACCAACTGGGGAACTGAACTGAGGAGTAGACAAGCACTCGCATCTCCTCGTGAAAGGAGAATGGCGCAGCAAGCGGACTCCCGTGGCTATCTAGCTGTAGACAGCACACGGGAAGACACCGGGTCCACTCGGAGGTTATAAAACCTGGCGAATGTGTTTGGTGTCGCCCAGCCCGCAGCTCTGCAGATGTCTGCCAGAGAGGCGCCGCACGCCAACGCCCAGGAGGAGGCAACACCCCGAGTGGAGTGTGCTCTCACCCCTAGGGGGCACGGCTCGCCTTGGGAATGGTACGCCAAGGCGATGGCATCCACTATCCAGTGGGCCAACCTCTGTTTGGAGACAGCCTTCCCTTTCTGCTGTCCTCCAAAGCAAACAAAGAGCTGCTCGGAGCTTCTTAAGCTCTGCGTGCGATCCACGTAAGCGCACAGAACGCGAACAGGACACAGCAACGCAAGGGCTGGGTCTGCCTCCTCCAGGGGCAGCGCTTGCAGGTTCACCACCTGGTCCCTGAAGGGAGTGGTGGGAACCTTGGGCACGTATCCAGGCCGGGGTCTCAAGATCACGTGAGACAAAGCCGGCCCAAATTCCAGGCACGATTCGCTGACCGAAAATGCTTGCAGGTCCCCTACACTCTTAAAGGAAGCGAGCGCGGTCAGGAGCACTGTCTTCAGAGACAGGTGTTTCAACTCAGCTGACTCGAGGGGCTCGAAGGGAGCTTTCTGTAGGCCAGCTAGGGCGACAGAAAGGTCCCAAGAGGGAATTAGGGGAGGTCTAGGAGGGTTTAGCTGCCTAGCACCTCTCAGGAACCTGATGATCAGATCGTGCTTTCCTAGCGACCTGCCATTGACCACATCGTGATGTACTGCGATGGCGGCCACTTAGACCTTCAAGGTGGAGGGGGACAGCCTCCGCTCCAAGCCACTTTGAAGGAAGGAAAGCACTGAACTGACCGGGCATCTCCGGGGGTCTTCCTTGCGGGAAGAACACCAATCAGCGAAGAGACTCCACTTCAAAGCATAGGCACGCCTCGTAGAGGGAGCTCTAGCCGAAGTGATCGTGTCAACTACCGCGAGCGGTCGGCCACTTAAGTCCTCCGCGTCCCGTCCAGGAACCACACGTGGAGGTTCCAGAGGTCGGGACATGGGTGCCATATGGTGCCCCGTCCCTGAGAAAGCAGGTCCTTCCTCAGGGGAATTCGCCAGGGAGGGACTGTCGCGAGGAGCATCAGTTCTGGGAACCAGGTCCGGTTGGGCCAATATGGCGCAACTAGCAGGACCTGCTCCTCGTCCTCCCTGACCTTGCACAGCAACTGTGCAAGAAGGCTCACTGGGGGAAACGCATATTTGTGTAGACCCCGGGGCCAGCTGTGTGCCAGTGCATCCGTGCCGAGGGTCCCCTGGGTCAGGGAATGAGCCAACGGGACGGGCTGCGAAGGCCTAGCCAGGCCCCCAGACACCATACGAGTGGCACCATCCGAACACCAGAAGTACCCGCGGGGGGGCAGCATGGAGCACTGAGGCCCAACCTGGGAAGCAGAGCGTCCCGAGGTAGAGGCAGTGAGTGATGTGAACTCACTTGGCTCCGCGTGTCCCGTGAGGGACGGGGCAGGAGGGCGTGGGGAAGCATTGCGTCCCCGAAATGCCCGTATCCCGCTTTTGGCGAAGGAGGGAGTGGCCGAGAGTGAGGAAGCAGTGCGTCGCTCACTGTTAGCACAGACCCTTTTTGGCTCAGAGATAGTGGAAATTGCTCTTTTATTGATGAGGTGGGTACCACAAAAATAAAAGGGAACGAAGGATTTACCCCCCGGCCCACTCCAGGGGGAAGGAGCGGTGCCTTCACCGTCTCCTGAGGCAGAGCAATTTCCACCACCTCTGGGCCACCCGTCTCAGGACCGCTTTTTCTGCTTCTTTTTGGCAGCTTTAGCGGTCTGGACGGGCTGCGCCGCCTTCCTGCGGGAGGTTTGCGGGGGACGGGATTTCTCTGATCCACCCGAAGCCTGTGCAGCCGCAGGATGGCGCCCTCGGCGACGAGCAGGCTGGGAGCCAGTCCCTGGAGGGACGGTAGCCGCATCTCGCTGAGGCAAGATGTGACTAATGGCCTCAGTCTGCTTCTGCACTGCCGAGAACTGCTGCACGAAGTCCTCAACAGTGTCGCCGAAGAGGCCGGCCTGGGAAATGGGGGCGTCAAGAAAACGAACTTTGTCGACATCCCTCATTTCAGTCAGGTCCAACCAGAGATGGCATTCCTGGACCACCAGGGTGGACATCGTCTGGCCCAGGGCACGTGCTGTGACTTTTGTCGCCCGGAAGGCGAGGTCGGTCGCAGCACGCAGTTCTTGCAACACCCCTGGGTCAGAAATACCCTTGTGCAGCTCTTTCAGAGCTTTTGCCTGATGGACCTGCAAGATGGCCATGGCATGCAGGGCAGAGGCCGCCTGTCCAGCGGCGGAGTAAGCCTTGGCGGCCAGAGCCACAGTTGTCTTACCCGCCTTGGACGGGAGACGCGGACGATTTCCGCCAGGCGGCCCCACCATCGAGGGTAGTGAGAGTGGAGGAGGTAGAAGAACGACTTCTGAACCTACTCATGCAGCTCGGGAAAAAATGGCACTGGGGCGGGACATGGCTGTGAACCACGCCCCGCGCCTATAAACCAGTGATCAAGCCGCGAGTGCTCGGGGCACGGTGGAGGGTTCCACTCGAGCCCGATGCCCGCAGCGGCCTGAGCCAGCATAGCCGTGAGCTCTGCATCAGACTCAGCCTGTACGACCACCCCGGAGGGCGGAAGTTCGGCTTCGTCTTCATCTGCAGAAGACAACAGCCCACTCCCCGATGCAGCGATCGACATCCGATCCTCTTCCGGAGCGCCGATTGAGATGCAGGGCGCCGAATGAGATGCGGGGCACCTCACGAAAAGGACCCGCACCAGCACCCGACAACTCGACGGCACATGGTGTTGATGAGGAGTGAGAGGTTCGTGGGGGCTGACCCGACGAAGAGGCTCCCACTGTAACCCTCAGATCTCCCAGAGTGCTAACTATCCCCACAGCTCTCCCTTGGAAAGTCACGGGGGGCTGGTTAGCAGCAGAGGGGACCGCTCCTTCCGTTGTAAAGAAGGAGAGTCGCGATCTCAACGCCAACATGGCCATGCTCTCGCAGTGAGAGCATGATCCATCCACGAGCGCTCACTCAGCGTGCTGTTTGCCCAGACACGTGAGACAATGCTCATGGCCGTCAGATGAAGTCAGGAAACGACCGCATCCAGAAACACACGGGCGAAAAGACATCTTGAAAAAGACGCTTTACTCCCGTGCTGCTCTTTTAGAAAATGCTCTGCCCGCTGGAACACCGAGGGATGAATGCCGCGCCGATCGCTCCCCTCCAGCGCACCAGGCACCCACCGCTGCTGTGTTGTCTGACTTCAGCGAGAGAACAAAGAGCTTGGAGAGGAAATTGAGAGCAATTAAAATTGCTGTTGTCGGGAACTTGTCCCTGTAGCAATTAGAATTGCTGTTTTCGCTCTCTGTTTCTTGCTATGGAAGAATAAAATCATCGGCTCCGATGCAAAAGTATGAATGAAGTGAGTATGCCGGCTCTATTTATACCCGGATGCCGGGGGAGGGGCACGGCATGTAAATCTCACTGGCCAATTCCCATTGGCTTGTTTTTTACTATGTGGAGGTGATTGGGCTCCCAAGTGAGACCCCATGACGTCAGTCCGACGTAACGTCGAACGTGACTGACTGAATGGGATCAATAACCTTACTGTGGTGTTTTGGAAACTGTGATGCATATGTAATGGTAAATATGTGTAGAGGTTCTTGTATTAAGTGCCATTATGCCAGAAGGAATTAGGACTGAATTTAAACAAGGTTTAATAAAAACCCAAATAACTGCTATTTCGATAAACTGTGTGACTGTTTTTCCACAATGGAGGAGTTGAGATGAATTGAGTTCTGTTAATGTAACAGTAGCAGAGCAATACGTAAGCACATGAAGACAGGTGTGTTGGTGAGATAAAGGTGGGGAGAGTATCTAGGTCTGTTAGCAGCTGTGTTTGTCTTGTATAGCAAACAAAAGAGACTGCCATAGCCATCATGATTGATGCTTATTCTCTTAGATAGTTAGCAGCATTTACATGCCTGGTGACTTGACATGTGACATAGGTTATTGCATTGCATTTATTGAAAGTCATGTCCTTCAGTCCTCAGATATATATATATATATTGGTAACAATGGTGTTATTTTAGCATTATTTATAATTTATTATTGTTTTTTAATTAAATGTATTAGTATATTAAATTATTTATGAATATTTTATTTAGTTTAGTTTTTTATTATGTGATTTTGTCATTTTTTATTTGTTAATTTTTATTTATATTTTGTTTAATTTTTTTTATGTTTTCATTTTAGAACTTCAACAAGTTATTACCCTAGGTAATGTTTCTTATTTTCTTTTAGGTTTGTTTAAGGTTAAGTTTTTAATCTAATATATAATATATTATTTTATTTCTGTCACAAGTATGAATGATCCAAATGTTGACACAAATAACAAACAACGTCTTTAATGAACAAGGAGAAAGATACAGAAGAACACTTGTGACTTACGCTTGATAACCGACAAAGGACATAACCAAACAGGGCTTCATAAAAATCAGCCACTGAGAATCAATCAGAAGCAAAATCAGAAATAATCCTTTTTTATCGAAACAATATTCAAGCTACTGAGCTAATAACTGAAAATAAATATATATATGAGTATTTCTGTGTGCACTCTGAGAGGTGCTGGCCATCCTCAGCTCTTCTTCCAGCAAGAGTTAATCAGTGTGTGTGTTGATTTGAGAAGCAATGAAGTGCCTATTCTATTCAAACACTGAATAATGGGGTTGCCAGGTTCATGTCTTTGGGTTCAGAAAACAACTTCTCCCCCACCTCCTCTTCTATCCTCTATTCCCTTTCCCTCCCTTATTCTGTCCCATCCCCCAGTCCATTCTGCTCTCCTTTCATCAGCCATTTCCATTCCAAGCACAAGCAGCATTTTTATGCACAGACGAACAGAAGTAGTACCATTCATTTTTATTTCCATCATCCTTTCCTTGAGAAAAAAAAAAGTGCCTCGCTATCTGTAAATATACAATTAATAATCACAACATAATGACTAGCACTGAAAGGCAAATAGGATACATTAGTGTTTTGAATGGTAGTAATCCTCAGTACTGCGTGATTAGTAATGTCTAAGCTGTGTAATAGTGGATTGTAGGGCTTTTCAAATCTGCTCTGGAGGGCCTCCATCCTGCAGAGTTTTACACCAATCCCAATCAAACACACCTGAACAAGCTAATCAAGGAGATCTGTAATACCTGCAGAAAGCAATACTTTAGCATTACCATTCACCTCAGTGGCAGTGCTTTGGCTGCTGCAAGATACGATTTGAAATCTGCCAATTTTGTTCATGGGACCACTTGTTTTTTTCACCCAAGCACATGAACCATAACTGCTAGGGTGGAATGACATGATCTCATGATCTGGTAGGCTCTAATCTCTAAAATCAAACTTGATTTTTAATAATACATTGTTTAGTATGTTTTTTTAAGCCATTTTAAATATGAGGATTTAGGAAATGTCCTCATAACCCATGTTTATGTTGTAATACCAGTGTAATACCCTTGTCATGATACAAATTTGTGTCCTCATAAATCATATAAACAAGCACACACAAACACAACAAACTGTAGTTAGTAGGACACATATGTCAGCTTAGATGGTTCCTGTCTAAGTGGCTGGTTGTTGGCACCTTGAGGTATTGAGTACAATCATACACTGCTGGATCAGGGTAAATATATGATATGAATGGCTGTACGTGACTATTTCTCTCAACTCTGTAAATGCTGTGGTTCTTGCTCCAGGCAGTAAAATAACACAATAAGCCACAAGAGGCCATACATTACAGTGAATTTACCTCAGTCACAACGTTAAGTAGTCTCATCCAATCAGATATTAGAGCTGGAACAATCTATTATATAAGAACATTTATACTCCTGATGTTCACCAGCATATTGAGGGAATGGGATTAATGCTAAATCAAGCACAGTTAGAAACAGAAATGCCTGTTATTTCTTTTCCTGTTGTTGCAGTTTATACAGAATAAAGGGCATTTATTTGTTGCTATGAGATTCGAATGGCAGTTTTTCTACAAATTAGAAACCTGTTACTATCGTGTCCTCTGAAGACTAATGAACGCTTTTATCTCATGTAATGTATCATGAATCTTATAGTTTAGGGTGTTATGCTAAAATTTACTTACAGTGAGTTGCACTTTTGATACATCAAAACGTAAAAGTTTATTAAATTAAAAAGGACACTGGTTATGCCAACTGAACTAGTTGGAGAAATATATAATCTGATGGGTCAGTATATTTGACTCATCCTGTACTGTACAGTGGACATAAAGGGAGGGGGTGGTTTTGATGATCATCTATTTTAAAACATAATTGATACTGGATTCATACTGCAAGCACTACTGTCTCTTTCTGATTCCAGGTGTCTGCCTCAGGAGTAATCATTATGCATTAAATCTCTTGCAATGTTATTGATGTGAGATGAACAAAAAGACACACTTATCCTTTAATAATCACTCTGATTCAAAATTGAAAAGAGCAGATACAAAAGCCATTGTAATTTTAATCAGTGCACATTTATCTGTTCTATTCTTTCTGTCTTCTTTTTGTGAAGTGACACAAGACTAATAGATAAATAGCATTTTCAAACTGTTTGATTGAAACAGTTTCAAGACACATTTCAACCTGTGTGACAAGCTGCTTAGAGTCCAGCATGAATGAAACATGGCAGATGGGCTCACCACATCTCTGTCCTTTATGAGTATGAATTCTGTATGAACTTCTGTCCAACAGCACAAGAGGGAACAGTTCTGTGATTAATAAAGCAGTCGAATTGAATTGTAAAAGAAATTAGGTTTTGAAGACATAATCTGCTCTGGTCTCTTTTGTTCAACACATGGGCTTTTGGCTCCTGTTTCTTTCTGACTCATTCCAGTACTGAAGCACATTTGAAGCATTTGAAGTTCATTGGCTGCATGATGAGTAACCTAAAGAGTTGTTCTTAACAAGTAATGGTTTTATAATTTTGAAGAAGTTCATATATGGAAACAGATCTTTCATCTCTCATAAAATTCTTCAGATATCTATGGAGATATCGGCCTCAGAATCAGAAATAAATAAAAATGTCTCACAGAAGGAGAGTCGCGATCTCAACGCCTAAATACATTTATATCTGAAAATCTGACATAATTTCTTATGTTATACTTTCTCACATTTAGCTTTTGTTATTCATTACTCTGAAGTAGAACCGGCTTCTAAAGCTACCTGGCTCATGGGTGTTAGTTTATTAAATGTTTTGCTTAAAGTAACACATCATTGCTCAGAACTGAACACATTTGTCCTCAAAATTAGCACAGAAGACATAAAAACAAAGTCAGCTGATTCAGTGTTTGCATATTCGTATTATAAATGAAAAAACACTGCACAAGCACATTAGAATTCAGGTTATTTTTGTCCATACATATATGAAAGTGTTTTCATATACAGTGGTTCAACTCGTCCAGTGCATTCAGAGGCTTTCTGAGAAATGTAATTAATAGATTTGACACTTGGATGAACTTCCATGTGGTGTATTCAGAATTAAAATTACCCAAAGACCCTTGAATGGACACAAAGCCCTGTTCTCACGTTCTGTATGTCCTCACTAGAGGCTCAAACATACAGAAAAGACCATTCATTCTCAGTTGCAGTTACAAACATTCTCTGTATGGGGGATAACACTCGTGTTTATAGACTGAATTCTTCAAGCAAGTCAGCTGAACAGTCAGCCGTGATAAACATTTGAAAAATTCAGTCTATTACTTAGACCTTACAACATCTCTGATATATTTGTACTGAAAATCTTCCACCACATTCATGCAGTTGAAACTCTGAACCAATATAAGTGTGATCGGTTTTGTTCAAAAACACTACAATATCAATCTTGTTTCAAACCTCAAGCAACTACAACAGATCTCAGAGAGCCAAAGTGGTTTGATGCTGTTGGAACTGAAAATGAAATGGAATTTGTGGTTTGCTTTATCAGCAGTGGCAATGACTAAATGAGTTGCTATTCACAAAAGTTGAATTAATCCCAACCTAAGCGGCCCTTGGCCTTGTTGTTTCTCATTCATGTTACAAACCAAAGCAGCGGTGCCTAACTGAAAAGCTTTTTCCTTCTGTGCATACAAGCGCAACCAACACCTCACCTCTCATAGCTACCCCAGAGAAGCAAGAATTGACACGTCGGATTCTGGGAATGTTGCGGTGAGAAAGACTCATTTTTATGTAATTATAATTGCTGCAGTGCAGAAAAGGAGCAGGCAAATGATACGATTCTCTTAGTGTTCAGTGTTGGCTGGGCTCCAGCAGTGGTATACTGTATAAGAGGCCAGCTCGAGCGGTTGCCAAGCCCCGCTACAGCAAACAGACGGCTGCTCTGAGAAGATCGCTGACAGACCGACAGACAGTTAAACAGAGCTGATCCAGAACATTGTATGTTTCTTTACAGTCAGCAGATTATACGATTATAAATACTGCGAAACTGCCAGAATCAGTCAATTAGGCTGGAAGTGAGATTTGGTGTGAACTTTCTCACATTTATTCATGTTGAGGAGGGTTTTTTTTTTTTTTTGTAAGGTGGCCAAGTTATATGTTTATTATAGTCCTGCTTTAAGAATTAATTACAATGATTGAACTGAAAAAGTTTGAGATAGCTTGAGAGGGCTTTTAGTGTGCTGTTTGAATAATTAATGAATGATGTTTCATTACTTTGCAGATGTTCATTTGCTTTGCTTTTATTTCTTCTCTCTCGAGGCCGCTGCAGAATAAAATGCAAAAGTGGGATACATAAGTATTGAAAGTTGGTGCTGTAAAACTATAAGACTTCCATTAGCTTCTTTTATAAGACTTCCATTGCCTTTTTTCATGTTAATAACATCTCGCAGCTAACATGATTACTTGCATCAAAAAATGAGGATGTTTTTGTGTTTGCCCTGGAAAAGACAAGAAACTTATTTGTCTCTCTCTCTCTCTCTCTTTTTCTCCGCCTTTTACCCACAGCCCCTATAATTGAATTCACTTCTTGCACATTTAAATGAAGAAAGAAAATGGAGAGGAAATGGTGTCAGAGGCACAAAGAGGGAAGCAGCATTGCTCTTGTAGAGACTGTAAATGTAGAGCGGTAGGAATGAATCACTCTAATGGCTCAGCTGACATCTCCTCTCAATATTATGACTTTTGAAAACTTCTCTAGAAGATTGATTATATAACACTCTATTTACTGCCTGGAACAGAGCACCCCTTTCCTCAAGTCTTCTGAAAACAGAATAAGTCTACAAGAAAAGACAAAAAGGCCGAAGAGAGGGAGTGAGAGATGGAGAATTCATCTTTAAGTGGATAGATGCTTAAAAGCATGACATATGTTTTAATATGCTGAAAACCGTCATGAGCCTGTGTTAATGGGAGAATGTGACTCATGCTGTTGTTGAATGTGTATGCGTGTGTTGCCTGAAATCAAACACCTGTCTGGAATTGTTGAATGTGTGATTAAGAGAGTGATGTCAAACAACATATGTTTATCAGTTTCTACTCAAACAACCTAAGGAAAATGAATGAGTCTCTTAGTGCTGTAAGCGTGGATGGTGGAGGTAATTCAGAACTCCCATTAACATGTCAACTTACTCCATTTTAGGTTCAGTTTTATTATGGCACATTAAAGATGGGGTCCACAGCACCTGCAAGTGTTTAGAATCAGTTCACAGGGACCTTAACAAACTGGCATGAACACAAACAACCAGCTCTCATCCTGTTTTATTTAATAACTATAATGGAGAATTTTACATTTCCAGAGTCCATGTTTCTTTTTCTCTTAAAGAGAATATTTTCTAACTGCATCAGTCGACACACACACACACACACACAAAGAGATATGTAGATATGTGAATGTTGTATACATTAAATTCATGCACACAACGTTGCCTTTCAAAATGATTTAAAGATTATTAATACCTTTATTCATCAAGGAAGCATTAAATTGCTAACAAGTAACAGTAAAGATTTTTATATTGTTACCAACAAATTCAATAAATGACATTTCTTTTGCACTTTCCATTTATCAAAAAAAAACAAAAAACAAAATGTATCACGGTTTGCACAAAAATATTTAGCAGCACAACAATGTTTTCAACATTGATAATGAAAGAAAAAAAAAATAAACTAAAAATAAACCCTTTCCTTCCCTTTTCCCTTCCTACTCTAGCTTATGGTACTGAGCAATGTATGAAACTTGTATTGTGAGCACTTCCTGTGTTATTTGCCAATTCATGAAGAATCGCTTGTTTGTTTTCCTCACTTGTAAGACGCTTTGGATAAAAGCGTCTGCTAAATGACTAAATGTAAATGTAAATGTTTCTTGAGCTTTAAATCAGGATATTTCAATGATTTCTGAAGGATCATGTGACTGGAGCTGTGGCGCCATACCGGGGGTTAAAGTTAAGATGATTTAATGTATTTTTGCTGCCTTAGTGAGCAAAAGAGACGTTCTTTCAAAAATATAAAAAAATATTTCAAAACCGACCCCAAACTTGACAGTAGTGTATTATATTTATCTTGTCAAAGACTAGTTTACTGGGGTTTAATCCACAATATGGGGGGTAACTTATGCTAACTAATATCGGAGACGCAAATTTGTTTGTGTTTGTAATATTTCTGTTTGCAGTCAGTGAGTGTCACAGATAAACAGAAGGAGCACAGGTTGCGTTGAACAGGAGTTTTATTAACAGATAGTGGATAATAATGCAAACAGACAAGCGCGTGAGTAAGTACTGTATATAGAGCTCGTTGCGGACTGAGCTTAACTAATGATGTCTCTCTTTTGCAGGGAATGGAGAAGCACTCAGACTGGAGGATGGAACCGTAGTCCAATGGAGCATGGATCGCAAAGAAGTGAGCATTCATGTAGGAGTCAGGTGAAAGCATTCTCATGCAGAGACAGTTGAGATCAGACAACAGTCGAGTGTGGATGGTGGGTATATATAGAGGAGGTAATTAGGCCATGAAAGGTGCAGTTGGTTAGAACTCGGGTGATTGTGAACGGATGGGTGGAGCTGAAGAAGCTGGTGCTGGGTATGTGTTGGCAGAATCTGACAGCGAGCAGCAAACTGTCATTTGGTTACATGAGTAACTTCATTTCAACTTTATTTTAAGGGCCCTTGCTACTTAAAAAAAACCCACATGATCATAATATTAGTGCTGTTTAACCTCTGTGGGAGTGCTGGCCATTATGAAAAAGGGCAAAATCAATAAAATAAAGGTTAGTTTAAATACTATTTAAAGGTCAGAGAAACTGAAAATATACAGGGAGTAGTTTCTCACATTTGTCACAGCTTTTTAGGGTTGTGCTACATTATGCTAATTATGTGAAAGCATTTGTAGATGAGTCGTACATGTGAAGCTAGATAAAAATGCTTGCTTATATCTGGGGCACTGTGCTTTTTAAAGCATGCATTGTTTCTTGCCTGACAGCTCATTGTTATTTTGCTACAGAAATCTGTGTGAATAATTTATGATACATATATTTGAACAAATAGCACTGGAATGTGTACTCCATATTACTGCCTTCATTTCTAAGTTGGCACAAAGTGTGTACAGAAAATTGTCTGCTTATTTAATGCATCTTTTGCATTTGCAATAATTTAACAAAATATTTAGACTATTAATGATAGATAACATAAGTGTTTACTGATGGATTGGCCTCAATTAAAAGTGTTAGTGATACGGTGAGCTGTACTACATCCAACAAGAAAGAGAGTTGTGTGACACAAGAAAATGATTAGATTCTTTTAATAAACACTAGGAACAAACAAAGCACTTCACACTAGAACCTAACTTTAACACTGGACGGGGAACAGGTGGAAAAACCATGGAAACAAGCAAAGAACGAGAGCTCAGGCAAGCAGAAACAGGAAAAAATCAAACTAAATCACAATGAAACTAAACATAACCGGTAAAACAGAAAGAGAGTTCACTTCATGAGTACATATTTAGCCATTTGATATGTGACACATTGTTTACAATGCTTATTTCATCTCGTCTGGGTGACATAGATGTGAACTTTGACCTTTGGGCTGTGACCTGCTGTCTGTATTATTGAGCAGAACTAGTACCCAAATTGTTCGCCTGAGCAGTGATATAAATGCACAGTCACACGCAGACAATAGTCACTGGAACAGAGCCGTTATTCAGAGGTCTTAGAATCCCCATTACTCCGTATTTATCTGCATACATAAGTCAGGGCTGGGAATCCACTGGAATAATACATGTGATTCTAATGATAATTGGCTTGAAGAGAGAAAGAAAATGTAATTCAAACAGATCTCTGCCATAATTTCATGCGTGGGGGAGATCAAAGCATCTTCCCGTGCTGAAGTTTTTCAGATACAGTTGTCTCAGACAGCTGCCTGATAATCACATTTCAGCAGTTGTCAAAGGAAGGGCTCTGATGGGGCTCAGACTAGAGTCAGGTCATTATTGGATCCCCATTGTGCTAAATGTTATTTATTGCTGTCAGAGAGCATTAATGTTTAATGTTTAATTCAGCAGTGGAAAATGGGCAGCTCAAACAGTCACAGTCTGATAGGACAAAAGAACTGACTGAACCAATGCCAAAGTGGAGGGAGGGAGGGAGAAGAAAAGGGAACGATAGAGATTCAAACATATGGCAAAGGAGTGAGAGAGAGAGAATGGTAGAGGTGAAGATGAATGGATAATCGCTTAGATAATGGTTTTAATTTACATGTGCTGTAAAGGGTAATGATGTAATATAATGTTTATCTTGTCTGAAGAGTTTAATTTCCATCGGCCTGACCCAATGCTCCATGACACAATGCATTATAAGACATCTCAAATGGGCCTTATAAACAACACAGCAGCTGTGCGCATGCATTAGTGTGTGTGTGTGTGTGTGTTTAATTGTAAAAGGGGAGAGAGTCCATGATGCATGATTAATTCATTAAGATTTGGTTTTGGCCAATGATGCTCTCAATGATTGAAGGAGATTTGATGTTTCAACTCCTTATTCTTCATTCCCACCTCCAGCGTGTTTGTTTTTAACTGCTTTATCTGTTTCTTCCCCAAATTCTTCTCATTATTGTCTAAGAATAAAAGGAGCTTTTGTGTGGCAGCGAGAGAGAGAGAGAGAGAGGAAGACAGCATCCTGCTCCTGAAATACACTGCTGATGTAAAAGGCTCTGATGTTTGTCTTTTAGCCTGTGTAAAGCTCATTCATTATGTAAGAACACATTTATATTCAAGCCGTAGACCTTGAGACCTGAAACCCTCAAACACACACACACACACACAGTAAGTACACACTTATAAACGCAGCTGTTTATTTTTGCTTGTTCACCTTGCGCTCCCTCCTCACCTCATGCTTTAGCTCTCATGATGAAACGCAAATCAGCAGACTTTAAAGGATGCACATTACACCTTTCATGTCCCAAGCTCAAAGAAAGCTGCAAAAAAGACTATTCTAAATGTGCTGAATTAATATTATAACCGCTTTAGTCCTGCGATCCCTCCCACGGTTTGCTTTGATAATGAAATCGATCCTATTGCTAGCCGTACGTGCATGACCTTACTGTTACGATGAAAGGAATTTCAATGTGGAATCCGGTGTGCGGCGTAATATCATCAAAACGAGCAAGTACTTTGTATTCAAAATGCTTCTACAGTCCTCTCAGTGCTGGTTTTATGCTCTCACAGAGGCCGCGCTGCTAAAACGTGTCAAAGTAGTCAAGCTGTCATCCACTCAACAACATTGTCACAACTAAATCTTTCGTACACTTGATTTCAAAAGCATGTGTGCAGTACTACAGCACGAGCCATTACTGTGGGTAATAACTGTACAGAGAGACAGAGGGAAACGCACAAGGAGTCAGAGCAGCAAACACATATCAGTGTGTGATAAAGGTGCTTGACATCATCTAAGCAGTGCTGCCCATTTGTAACCAGGTTACCATCTATCTTTCATCAGTAATTGAGAACATGTAGCCACTGCCTAGAGTGTAACAACAATATAAAATGTTGTTAGCCTTCCATCAAGTTGGTGCAGACAAGAATTAATAGCTGTCATCGGAAAGGGAGAGAGAGGACCTGTGCGGAGTTTTACTGTGTGTGAGAGATGGAGAGGCTCAGTTCATTATCACTGCTGTCACACTGCTGTGTGTGCGTGTGTGTGTGTGTGTGTGTGTGCTAACCTTCATATATTCATCTGCATGCAAAATCAAGTGAAAGGTCATAGGTATAACAGACAAATTCTGTTCACATAATTATGTTGGTTAAACTGATATTTGACATTGATGCGACATTACTTACACTAACAAACTAGACATTTTCTCCTGGATTTATATATTTACTGTACTTTAATATGTGTGTTTAAATATGTAATTATACATCCTTAATTTCTTTTGCAGTGTAGCACATGCTTGTTGTTGGTGCTTTAAAATGTTCATATGAGCATTTTTCATAAGCTAGGCCCTGGGGTTAAACCTTCAATACAAAAACAGTCATATATTTATTTGTATTATTTTATTTAGTTGTTTATTTTCTGCTTTCTAGCACACAGTATATATACCTTCTATGGAGTCAGGTAGATTTTTTTTTATAAGAAATTAATACTTGTATTCAGCAAGTATACATTGATTAAATGTGACAGTAAATACATTTATAAGTTACCAAATGCTATTCTTTTAAAATTCTTTTTGAACACATTGTCATGGATTCACCAGGCATTAAATGAGTATTAATCACCACCACCTGTTATTCATCACAGCACTCATTTGCTCCCACATATAAGTCTACACTCGACACAGTCTCGACTACGACTATCCAAAGTTTCTGATGTTCCACTTACCAGAAGATCTTACTTCCAGCATTGTTCTCCATGCCGTTGTTCCTCGCTCCAGTCTCTAAGTTTGCTCCTTCAAACCTGTACGACAAAGAGACACTACTACTTGTGAAGTTTCAGCAACCTGTTGGTGTGTGTGGTGCTAGCTCGCCTTTGCAGGACTTTTCATCTGATCATTATCCCTGCATCTCTCACGGTTGTTATGCATTGCAAGTTTACCCACCATTTGATCACTACATCATTCAATAAAGCTGTGTTGTTGTTACTTACCATCTGTGAAGTCTGTGTTTCCTGACACGCATCACAGCACAAGTGTTTTTGATAATAATAAGAACTGTGTCTTGAACACCAAATAAGCATATTAGAATGATTTTGGAAGGATCATGTGACACTGACGACTGGAGTCATGCTGAAAATGAATAAAACGTCAATTTTGAAAAATAAAAAATTACAGCGTACAGGACACCTGGGTTACCACCACATCTTAGTGTTCCCCTTCTCAAAAAATCCCAACTTTACCATTGTCTGGCCAAAATGTGTGCTATATTACAAGCAAAACCAAACAGTGTGGACCTTCTTAGTCTCCTAATTTAAAGCATACAGATTAATGAGTCAAAAGGGATCACAAGAAAGAGATCACAATGAGAGAGATAAAGGATGAAATGTGTTCCAGAGGCAGCTTGACAGAATGTGTTAAGTGTGTGTGTGTGAGAGAGAGAGAGAAAGAGTGTTTGGTGTGTATGTTGAATGATCACTCAGCTCTGCTTGTGTGTGCTCTAATTACACTGCAGATTAGAGAAGGCAAATTAAACTGCTCAGTGCCACTGGCAGTAATGACTGCAGGCAAATGATTGTAATTATGAACAGATTGCTTTACTGTCGATAATTAAAACAACAACACAACTTACTTTACTACTGCCTGCCGATGGGTCTCTTAAACCTACACAGTCGCTGTAGAGTGTGTTCTTCAGCCTGTCGAATTCTACATAGCGCTCTCTGTTGATTTATACCTCAATCTTTGTTTCAGTCAGTGCTTTTATTTACTCGTTAACACCTGTACAGGCTATACTGTCATCTCAGCCCTCACCACACTGTGGTTTCCAATCACTTCCGCAGTACTTCATGTTTCTAACAGGAGGCATACATTTATCCTGCTTGTTATGTGACTACTTAATGGACATCAAATTGATTTGATCTTAAATGATTTTGTTATTTAAGAAGAAAAACACGGCATAGGCCAGGTTACCTAAAAAATATGTGTTACTATTGAGGAACTATTGCCCGTATTGTTTTTTTTCTTTTCTAAAATATATAATTAAGAATTTCTAAAAAAATAAATGTATCATACAAGCAGAGTGTTTTCATGGCAAAAAGTAATCGTTTAGTGATTGTTGAACACAAAGAACAAATTGAATGCACACATTTTCATTACTCAGAACTGTTTGTCTCTACCATAAGCGAGTGTCTTTTGAACTTCACTAAATGAATGTGCGTGTGCCACTTAAACTGCGAACAGATAAAGGAAGGAACAAGCAATCATTTAAATCAGATTGTAGTTTGCTGTTTGGTGATTGTGCCACATCAAACCAAATTTAACAAATCCAACTGTGTTAGAAATGAATATATACGGTTTATAAAGCGTTTAGGTTCTTCTCATTATGTAAGCGCATGTTATCACTTTGAGAAAACCAACGAAATAAAAGAGAGAATAAAAAATATTACAGATATAATGCTGAAAATAATGCTGTATGAACCATTTGTCTGCATTGCCTGGGACAAACGGTCAATTCGTGAGGTTAACAGCCTGCTGGTGATCCTCATCAATTTAGTAGGTATTATTAAATGGCTGATTATTACATGGCTACTCACCAAATAAATAAATACATGGACATGAAAAATATTATTTTGTACGAAACAATTGGCCTAGTGGACAATATTATAGTCATATTAATACTGAAGTCCTCAGAGGTCATTTTCACTGAGATCGATATTTGATCAGAGTGATACAAGAGAAATGAAAGTAGCAGTGGTTTCAGTTACTGGGTGAGCGGACTGATACGAGTGCTGTGGACAGTGGGGAATATAGATTCCAAGTCCCTTTCTGAAAGTCCCATTCATTTTCTTCATAAGGGAATTGATTTTGAATGATAACTTATAAATCTTTAAATAGAGAACTGCTATGAGCTACGAGGTTGGTAATTGTTGGTATGTGATTCAGACTGCATTATTTCAACTTATATTTTAAATAATCATGTTTAACAGTGAAATTCTTGTTGAAAAAAATTCATTACCCATGTATTACTCTATTAATCGTGACAAGCAAATTGTGCCTAAAGAACTCTTTGGTGCCCATCCACTCCAAGAAGGACTGGGATACTTCATGGTAGTTCTTTTCCTCATTAAAACCATTACGTTTTATACTTTTGCCCTTTTGTTCAATTTTCAATTTTTTTCAGTGATATGCTAAGTGCTAAATCAGGCTAAAACATGCTAAGAATTCTATTAACTCCATAGTAACCATCTGTGACAACTATCAACTGCCTAGAAACACCATAGCAACCACCCAGAACACCCTAGCAACTGCCTAGCAACACCATAGCAACAATTCAGAATACCTTAGCAACCACCTAGCAACACCCTAGCAACCAAGTGTTGAGGTTTCCCACTGCAAGCACAAGGAAATGTATATTCTAGTTATTATTATTACTTATTAGCCATGTTTGTAATCCCACACCTGCTGCGAGAGAGTCTTTCATATGATTTAGCACTCAGCAGAGGCAGCATCTTTACTGTGTGTGCTCATTAGTCCTATACATGTCTCAGTCATTTCATCATGTTTTTTCTTTATTATCACCTGGCTAAATAAAGCTGTGCATGTAAGTATAGATTTGGTGTAAAGCCATTATTATTGGTGTCAATCAAAATTGGTTGGTACAATGTAAAACTGTCATTATGTGCATGTGTATAAAGCAAAAAAGTGATGCCAAGCCCTAATGATTCAAAACAAAGGAAGAAAACATTTAAATTGTCATTGTAAACACAAAGGAAATCAGTTGTTTGTGGTTGGTGAATAACAAAAAGAATTGCACCTTTATTGTCATTGCCTCTCACTTTTGTGTTCCAATAAGGCAGGTTTCACATGATAACAGATGGTAACTCATTTTACTTTAGCCCCCTGAGCTGCGTTTGTGTGTGTGTGTGTGTGTGTGTGTGTGTGTGTGTATGTGTGTGTAAGAGAGATTTGACTCATACAGTACATGCCACAGGACTGCTGCTGTTCTTCTCTTCTACTGTCCCTCATCTGCAGTAGAAAATGAAAGTGTGATGAAATGTAATATCATCCCCCTTGGGTAACTCAACGGAGACAAGCAAGAAGAACACAATATATATAATGGATATTACTGCAGTTCAGCAGACACACACACACACAGGAACATTTACACATACACAGTACAAAATGCTACAAAATAAACACAGCTGCTTGCATACAAACGCAAACAGATAGACACACACACTGTTACTTTCAGATCAAGATTAACATTAACCACAGTTACCTTTTTTTCTGTTATGTCCATGAAATTCACTTATATTTACCATCAGTCTCATTTTCCATCTTCCTAATGGATTTCAATAACAAGCCTTGAACTTCAGAGCCTCTGAAAGTACCGCGTACAGCCATGACAAACCCAAATCACTGGATAACATCTATTATTCATTATCTAAGCCATGTAGAAATAAATTGCTTTTCTTCCAGTCAAGGTTGACTGGGAGAGATGAGGGAGGGGGCTGGCGAGGTAGGGGGAAAAGAAGGACGGCGTAGACAAGGAAGAAAAAATGCGTGTGTGTGTGTGTGTGTGTGTGTGTGTACATTGTACTGAGGACACATTGGATCTGTCAGGGTCTTTGTTATAATGTCAAGTTATAGCAGTAAAAGGCTCTTAGTTCTTAGCACTAGTGCTAGCAATATTTTACTGTTCAAAGAGCTTTTGTGTGTGTGTGTGTGTGTGTGATTCTTTAACAGAGATATGATTGGTGTTTTCAGTGTAACCTATATGAAAAAGAACAAACACTAAACATATTAATGATCACAAAAAGGGGATTATGTATACATGTACCCATCTTTTAATGTATCATTAATACAAATATAATATTATATGAAAAATATATTTTCCATATTCATACAACACTTTATTATTTTACATATATTAATGGTGATCATTAAAAGAAGCTTGAGGTGTCGTATATATATATATATTATATGTATAAATATGTCAAATGTATTCATACATATAAAATATATTATGCATATTATATATATTTATATGAATATGTTTTATATGTATAAATACATTTGACATATTTATACATATTACATTTAATACAATATATTATTTATACAGGTTATATTTATACACATTAATATTAATTGTGTCCATATATGTGTATATGAATATATTTTAACCATCAATATTTCCTCACTATTAATATGAATATGTAAATGTTGTCCATTAGCAGGTGATGGGTGTCCTAGTCTTTTCTTGCTCATTGTAGCTATAAATAAAGGCTCATGGATATGAATTTGGCTGGCATTTCTAATGTATTTAAACAGATGGTAGCACACCTACACTGAGTTAGTCAACTTTTGTTCTCTCAAATATTTTTAGTTCACTGCTGGATAACCTGAACAGCTTTTAATTGAGATTGAACTTTGTACCTTGAGGTTAAACACTTTCACACGCTCGTGACGAAATCCTGTTGTATGTTTGCATGTGTTTCATTGAAGTGAAAGGGGTAATTGGTAATTATGAAAAGTATAAAGAAATCCAAGTCCCTTGATAAACACTCAAACACAGACTCCTACACACTGTAAGTACATCACAGCTTTTATAATAATGTGTTAATTAATAACAAGACTATCTAGTCCAACACACTTGCTGCAACTCACTTGTGAATATTTCCACAGCTCTGATTTGTCTGTGAACAAAAAGTGTTTGTGGAGTAGTGTGTGTGTGTGTGTGTGTGCGCTCCTACCTCCCTCATGCTATAGGTTGCTATGGATACAGCTTTTGACAGGCCCTTGTCAAATGCTTAGTTCGATACACTGTGTCCACAGAGAGCAGTTTCTTTGATCACAGTTCAGAGCCAAGGGATCTTAAAAATCAGGGCAAGGGACGATACTTTGAAGACAAAAGTAAAGAGAAAAAATCCATTGGTTTGGAGTGTCTTTTTCAGTGCATTCACTTAAGTAGTCTATCCATAAAGAATATCTTAGACAGTTCACAGATGAAATGATCATGTAAAGATGTTTTTTGTTTGTACCTTTTCAAGAGCGAATCAATGAAGAATGATTCACACAAATTTAGTTCTTAATGTAAAATCCTGTAAAATATTACTTCTATGCATATATGGCTGTTAACCATATTCAGTTGGTCTACAAATGGTAAAAAGCAACCTGAATAAAAAATGGCCCTTTGGCTTTCTTTTAAAACATGCTTGAAAGAATGTAAAGATAGTGCTATTAATCCTATTAGATAATGTCTATGACATGGCTGACTGATTTGTTTGATTATTGATTGTTCTCATACATGAGTATTGACGAAGTAGTAAATTAAATGGCTTCCCAATCAATTATCTTTTCAGTAAACTCTAAAGGAATTGCCAATTGGATCTTGATGCCTTTCTGTGGCCAGATGAGATTTAGTGTGTGAGCCAATCAAAATCAATAAAGCCAAGCTGGAGTTAACCCTTTAATTACTAGCAAAGCTTGCTTAGGATTGACAATGAGATTAGAGGATGTTTCCTAATGCACCAGTATATCAAAACTAAGATGACATTACAGGGCGATCCATGGCGATGGAAGCATTTATTTACTATTTCTGCTAAAGTACTGCTGTATTATTTTTCTAACCAACCTCATTAGTGCTCTTTACTGGGTTATCTTTTGTTCATATTACAAGTCAGATGTTTATGTGGTTCCCAAAAAAGATGAATATCAATGGTTGCTGTAAAATAAACTTCTAACCTCAAAAAGAGCTGAGACATGTAGAATACAAAGGGCATGTGAAAAATAAAGCTTGACAGATTTGATAGGCAGATGCTTTGATTAAAATATCAAAACACCACCCACAAACAGAATGAAAAAAGATGAAAAACAGGAAGAAGAGAGAGAGCAGCAGCAAACATCATTGGTACTGGTGATACATGAATCCAATGACTCTCATTGTTCAACATAGACTGGCATATCTGTGCTCTGCAGAACGTGGCTATGGGCATTTTAAAATGCTCTGAAGTAAAACTACTTCCTGTTCTCAAAATCTCATTTGTTTCATTTAACCACATTATGACCATTTTATCTGACAGTTTTCTTCAAACCAACAGCAGCGTAATCATGCTGAAAATAAAATAAAAGTTCATTCAAATCTTGCTTAATTCTTGCCTCTTCATAGCACAGCGCTTTTGTGTGACAGTTCAATCAGTGGTGGACAGTAACGACATATTTTTACTTCGTTACGGTACTTAAGTACGTTTTTTTAAGGATCTGTACTTTACTTTATTTTGAGCAACTTTTACTTTTACTTCACTACATCCCAAAGCATAAGATTGTACTTTTTACTCCACTACATTTCATTTAACATATAGTAACTCATTATTTTAAAATTCATCGTCACATGATCAGAAATGCAAAGCAGTGTCCGATTCGTGCATGAACTGATTCTTTTCAATGGTCGTGTTAAATCAGTTAAAACAATTCATTCGCGAATTGGACCGATCGAATTGCTGCTGTTCTCGAGTCAGCAACTCACTGATTCAATGATCCATTCAGAGCGAGTCACTAGTGAACTGAATTTATAAATCTGACTGAAAATTAGCCAAAAACTGGGGGATCGCCTGAGTGCCCGCACGACTGATGGCGTAAAGTAAATTAGATTAGTAATGTTGAATTTTAGGGTTAATTATTGTAACTGAAAATCACATTTGGGTCACTGTCAGTTGTTTGTGAACTAAATGAAGGGCAATCTGTTTAAGCCCACTGAAATGCTTTAATGTGGACACGTCCACACCAGTGTCTCCAGATCACAATCATGATTCAAAGAGATTAGATCAAATTTTAAAACTAACTTGGCGCTTCAACTAACGGTTGTATCGATTCAATCGTTACAGCACTTGGTGGCGACAAGTGACAGTTAAACTGTTTGACACTGAATGATTCATTGAAGAGATTTGGTCAAAAACATTGATTCATCCTGTTATGAAACAAGTGAAGTAGTTATGAGTTAGTCTTTGAATCTTTGAATCATTCAAAACCATTTTTTAAATAATTAAATTAAATTAAATATTTTTAAATAGACAGCAGCAATTAATATTTTTCCCCCTTGTAAATAATTACATGTTATTTTGTTTAGTTGTCCAAATCGTGGGAGAATTATGATCTCTATTTGATAGAAAAAAAATATTGATTCTCATTTTATCCAGAATCTTGCAACTCTAACACAAATTAAAAGAATGCATGTACGTTCATCTTCCCTGCTGCTGTAGCAATTTCTTAAAATTGTAGGTACTTAGCCTTACATGTTTTGTATATCTTTATTATTTGTCAACACACATAAATATATATGTATCCACTAATCTTCCATCCATACTGCTGACTATCTGACAATAAATAATCATTCATAATTATTTTGAGCAACAGGACTATATAAAATATATAATATAAAATTAAATTATTTAAGTGGGCTATATAAAATTACAAAATAAACATTCATAAATCAGTACGTTTTTACTTAAGTACTTTAAAAATCAAGTATTTTTGTTCTTTCACTCAAGTAAAAAAAGGACCATTAAATAGTAAATAATATTTTATTATACGGATCTGCACTTTTACTCAAGTACTTGATTTGTGCACTTCATCCACCAGACCACTGAGTTCAGTGTTTACAAAAATATCCCTCAGATTGGTTGATGGCAATGTGTGTTGTTCTGTGATCAAAAGGGATAAGTTTAGATGGGCTACTTTTGTGGAGCAATTCTTTTTGGTTGATGCTATACAGTGGACTCCACAAATATTGGCACCATTGGTATAATATGAACAAAACTGACTCAATATTTGTTTTTGAAATTTCTCCTTAGTCTTTCATTCAGAATATTCAAAAAAAAATTACAAAAATCTACCCTTTAATTTAAGTCAAATTGTTGAAATCATAAAAAAAAAATTGTATTCTACAATTATTACCACTCCTACCAATTATAATTAGTAAATCTCTAACTGAAGTATATTCCCGTTATGTTTTTAAGTTCACCTTAGTGATCAAGAACACTTAAGTAATAAGTCACATCTTCCTGTTTCACTGGCCTTTAAATATGAAGTGACACACAGGCCAAACTTGCAGGTGTGAGTCTCGAAATATCCCGCTCACACAGCAACTTGCAATATAGCGTCTCGAATACTGTCTATATGAACGTGGAACGAGAGTCAAGCCCGTATTCTCTTAGCAGTTACCATAGCGACATTGACCAATGTAATATCAAAGATGGCGACATCCATAAAACTGAAAAGTCATCACTTTTTGACATGACAAAAGTCCAGTTGAGCCACAAGTTCTTCAGTCAAATCTTCATTAACCGTTGGAAGCTTCGATGTAAACACTCCAGCCGGACGCATTTAACCGTTGCACTCGTGTCTCACGTCCTTTGCAGTGTCTCGTGCGTGACATAGCATTTGAGTCACACATGATAGAAAACAAAACTGATGGGAGTGGCTCCGGTGGAAAGCAGCCAATGACTGGATCTAAATCCTTCAGATGACACACAGCTCGTGTCTCCCTCGCTGTAAAGTGAAACCCCTTAGTATAGCGGCTCTCTCGCACTGTATGACGTTACAGACAACTAGTTGTCCAGTTCGGTTCCGTTCACACAGCATAGGTTTTCCGAGAATTCCTATGAATCCTGAAGATTTACAGGTGTGAGTTTGGTTATAGAATGCGGTTGTCACTCCCATAAATAACTTCACTGTGTGTGAACGTAACCGTATTAAGGACTCAAATATAGGAATGACAACCACTGCTGTGTGAATGTGGTCTATTGGAAAGGCCTGAGAATACAGTATTCTCAGTATAGCGAGGTGGAGGGTTTGAGTCGCCAAACAAACTGTAAGGATCAAAGTTGGATAATTGCAGATGCTATGTGGGGCAGATGCTATGTGTTGATCAGAAAGTCTCAAACTACGATCAGACCTGACCTATATAACCATGACTTGTTTGGGAAGATTTTATGTAACCTCTTCAGTTCTACTTGCACCACTCTGAGCAGAATTTGAATTGGCGTTTCCGGCATGAGAAGTGTCAATTGCTAATGTGCCTCTTGAGGCCAGGGCAGTGTGGTTTACTCCCACACTTTACATTTGGTGACATCAAACAGTAATCTCATGCACCTACAGTTTGCCGGGCATTATTGGAAATGTCAGTGGAACTGGGTTTTATGGTTAGATGAGACCAAAATCAAACTCGTTGAAAAAATACCAGAGGTGGGTTTGGCATAGATCGAAACATAGCCATGTACTCATTCCCACTGTGAAGTATGGTGGTGGATCCTTAATTTTGTGGGGCTAATTTTCTTGTTGGAATACACTGTATCATAAACTCAATCAAGTACCAGCATATATTAAATCAACACTTGACTGACCCTATCAGGAAGCTTAAACTGGGCCATGGTCGGATCTCAAAACAAACAACAGAATAGTTCACTGACCACAGAATGAAGGTTTTACCATGGACATAGCAGTCCCCTGACCCAAACCATGGGATGAGCTGAAGAAAAGAGTCCATAAGCATGGACCTCTGAATCTGAAGGATCTGGAGAGAATCTGTATAGAGGAAGGGTCTCAGAACTCTTGCCATATGTCCATCAACCTTTTTAAGCATTATAGAAGATCCAGAGCTGTTATTTTGGGAAAGGGAGGATGCACAAAGTATTACATAAAGGGGTGCCAATAATTGTGGAAAACATATTGTAACACAGTTCTTAAGTACGGGAAGTGCGGGAACCAGCGAACGTTAAACATAGCTTTAATAAACTCAAAATAAACAAACAACAAAACGAAAGTAAAATGGCGGCAGTTCCTCATGACGACTGCCGCCCACTCAAACATAATATAACGCAACATAAAATACAGGCCTGGTCCTCTCTCATCCTGCACTGTCGTCGTTCCTCTTTTATGCTTCCGGAGCTCCTCCATGAGAGATACGAGACCGGTGCACCGAGCAGCTGACGCTCATTATCACTCACGCCACCGGCCTCGCGCTGTTACCTCACGGCTCTCGCCCGCCTTGCTCGTCACATTCTCCCATCGCCTCTCGTACCCACTAGACTGCGTTCTACTCCCCCCGGGGGCCATTCTCGGAGCTGGGGGTAAGGACAGACGAGACGAGAGAATAAAGGAGACGGAAGCACAAGGAGCAACAAAGACGAGAGAGGGGAAAGAGGAAAAAAAATTTCTTGGTCTGGTTCCTGGACACACTGACGCTCGGTCCTCAGCCTGCCGAGAGGCTCTTCCTCGTGGAGCCATTCGATGGTAATGGACCCTCGGTGGATAGGTCAATCCTCCTCCTCCCCCTGGCGGCCGGAGATGGCTCCTCCGGCTGAGGGCACCCGGCAGCGAGTCCCCCGTTCCCTGCTCCTCCCCATCATGGCGGCAGGCAGCCGGCTCCGGTCCAAATGGCGCGATTCCTCCGCTCCCTCCTGGACGGCAGCCACCCCACCTTGACCCAGGAGCACGGCAGCGAGCTCTCCGTCCCACCTGTTGCTCAATCGCCCCAGCACCACCGCCTCGGGCAGCCACTCGCGGTCTTCACTCTCCCGGCAAACGTTAAACATAACTTTAGTAAACTCCAAATAAACAAAATTCAAAACGAAAGTAAAATGGCGGCAGTTCCTCACGGCGACTGCTCCCCACACAAACATAATAAAACATAACATAAAATCCAGGCCTGGTCCTCTCTCGTCCTTCACTGTTGTCGTTCCTCTTTTATGCTTCCGGAGCTCCTCCGTGAGAGATACGAGACCGGTGCAGCACGCAGCTGACGATTACTATCACTCGCGTCACCGGCCTCACGCCGTTCCCTCATGGCTCTTGCCCGCCCTGCTCGTCACACATATATTTCAGAAACAATTGTTAAACAATTGTTGAAATAATTGTTTATGATAAGATTTTTTTTAATTATTATTATTTAACTGGATGACCAATTAAAGGTTAGATTTTTTGTGAATATTTTGAAGGAAAGACTAAGAGGTGAAATTGTAAAAACAGTTTTGTTCATATTCACCAAGGGTGCCAGTATTTGTGAAGCCCACTAACTTCACACACATCTATAGATATAAGAAAGAAAATTTATTGATCATTGGTGAGACAAAGAACACAAGTATAAGTGTGTTATAAGATGTTCTTTCAACACAATCTCATGGCAATTCATATCTACGTTTACATGTAACAGTCTAGTTTGTTTGAATTTGTACAATCTGCTCTGATGGGTGGACCTTCATAGTCATACTTACTTTTTTCCCCTAACAATCATATGTTAATTCGAATCACATTGCACAAATTTATACAAAATGACCAAAGTTACAGTACAAGTCTTCATACATAAGTTTTCTCATGATACTCTTTAAAATTCAAATAAATGCTAAAACTATGTTCAAAGTCATTCATTGTAATAACCATTAGAATTATTAAGGCTATGTAAATTTAACTTTTCACTTGCTATGGATAAATGAAATAAAATTACTTCATTTTGTTTTGCTACAATAAAGAAAATAATTTAGATTGTTTAGTAATTTTATAATTCCTGTTACATTTGACCTACCTGTTGCACAGCATTAATAATAATAATTGTTATTGTTATTATAGCAGATAGTGCTATCTTGTATTTTCTGGTTCATTGATATCATCATGCAGAATTGTCATACTTTTCATACTCACACACAAAACAAGTAATTAAAAAGGTGTTTTTTTATTAATTAAATTGTAAATAACCTATATAGTTATACACAAAACATACTGAATTTTTCAAAATATCTTTTATGTTTCACAAAATAAGTCATACAGGTTTGGACATTAGGGTGAGTAAATGATGACAGAATTCTCATTTTTGTGGGAACATTTCCTTGAAGTAACCCAGTTAAGGTCTAACGTCACATTTCTTTACGTGCTCATTATACAAAACATTTTCAAGAAGGAGCTCTGTTTTAAAATGAAAACAGCTCAATAATTCTAAAAGTAAAGCCAGCTGTCAAAGTCTATAAAGTGTCCTTTCACATTTGATGAATGTTGTATGGTTGGACTCCATTCAAGAGAATTGCTGACCACACAATTTAGTTAAAAATGGCAGTTTGGACCAATAGATCTACAGAGTCTTTGTTATGGGCCTCATTGTGTGGTTCTGACCTGTAGGTTGTACGAAGAAAGCCATCCCACATCCTGGTTAAAGCCTCATTAGAGTTAAGACCAGCTGGGTAAGCGGGTGGGACACTGTTCTTAAATCCTTTTACCCACAGCTCCTACACAAGCCTCTAACTGCTGAGAAATTGTGTGGTCATTTAAAATGGTGGCCTTTTGTACATCATTTTCTCACACCCAGTTCATTATTGAAGAGGTCAAACTAAGTCATCAGCTCACAGGTTTACTAGGATTGATTACCATCTCAAATTAGAGTTGTTAAATGACATTTAAATGCTATGTGGAAATAAGTCTGACGAAGGCAAACCAACTTGTTAAAGAGAAAACTCTCTTGCAGTGTAGATAGCTTTGTTGATTATAATTATAGCAAGCTAAATTTGTCGCATTGCTCACTTGCAGTTTAGACACTGTGTAATTCATGACATGAAGTACATCATATCTGCAACAGCAGCCACATGACATTTTTAGACATTCATGAATAGAGGCAAGACTATATAATGAGGCTCATTTTCCAGCATTACAGCAGAGCAAGACATCATTTCCACTGCGTCTTTAAACAACAAACGCATGCTGGGAATCCATTGCTGCAAGCTGTATAACATATGTTGCATATAAAAGTACATTTCTGATTGGATTACATTCCCTTACTGAATCCAGAAGAGTTTCATAGAAACCACTGGCAATGCAGCGGCCCATCAGTTACAGTCAGTTTCTTTGGATACACAGCAGAGTGCCAACTGTCCCAACTGTAGTGCTTGGTTTCATGTTTAATATGCTGAATTAAACTTCGGATATTCTCTGCTCAGCGGACATTCTGCTGAGTTTATCATAAGTTAAGACGCATCGGGCAACTGTACCAGCTGCGGTGGTTAGAAGAAATGTTTTTTTTTTTCTTTCTTTCTTTCTCTTTCTTTCTGTATCTCTACCCTAGTGAAATGAATTAATTAGAGGTAAAAATGGCAGATATTCTCTGGAACTGTAATATATTATGAAATTACTTTTTGATATTAATATGAAATAGCACTTAATTTAGTTTTTAGCCTTTTGGCGCAGAAACAACAGAAATGATCATAGTTTTCCTACAGACACATCTGAACCAGCAGATGGTTAACACTTCAGAAACAGGTTCAGTTTGTTTACATTAGTTAATGCATTAGGTATCATGAACAGCCATACTTTTCCAGCATTTATTATAGGTTAATGTTAATTTCTACATATAATAAATACTTAACTTAAAGTTGTATGAATTAACATTGAGTAATAGTGTCTTTTTTTCTTCAGTAGAAATGTAAAGAAGTGTAAATTTATATAATGCAAGTCAATGGCTCACTTTGAGAGTAAAAACAAACAAACAAAACAAAATTAATACCTGTAGTTCCTGATGATTGAGGTATTATGAAGCATAACGATTGTGCTAGAAATTGAACATTATCTACAACATTATTACCTTTTCACAGTGCATTAACTAATGTTAACAAATAACATTAGTTATTTGTTATTTATTTAGGTTAACATTAACGTAAATAAATGTAAAAAAAAAAAAAGTATTAGTTTATGACACATCACGAAAAATGTAAATGATTTGAACCTTATTGTGAAGTGTTACCTTAAAATGTTGACAGTGCTTTACAAGGTTTAATTTGACTCTGTGTTATCAACTACAGAATCTGCAAAGTGTTAATTTGTACAGGTCCTGACTGTTCTTCCCAGTATTGACTAGCACTACATGCTTGGATTATGCGTTTGTCCATTCAATTAGGCAGCTGTGGAGGTTAAATCAAATGGAAATAGTGTGAACTGACAACAGTCTGGATTTATACCGGCAACAGTATCATATATTCCAGCTGATGTGTATTGATTGAACTCCATCCAGACTCAGGAAGACCGCAGTCCGTAAGTATCAGAGATAATACATGCGCTAAGGAATTGGTGTGTTTGTGTGTTTAGAATGAGGTGTGTGTATCTGCACAGTGCCCACCATCTTGCCTCTCTTGAGTGTGATCCATAATACAGTGGGTACGGAAAGTATTCAGACCCCCTTAAATTTTTCACTCTTTGTTATATTGCAGCCATTTGCTAAAATCATTTAAGTTCATTTTTTTTTCCTCATTAATGTACACACAGCACCCCATATTGACAGAAAAACACAGAATTCTTGACATTTTTGCAGATTTATTAAAAAGGAAAAACTGAAATATCACATGGTCATAAGTATTCAGACCCTTTGCTGTGACACTCATATATTTAACTTAGGTGCTGACCATTTCTTCTGATCTGTGTTTGATTATACTGATTGGACTTGATTAGGAAAGCCACACACCTGCCTATATGAGACCTTACAGCTCACAGTGCATGTCAGAGCAAATGAGAATCATGAGGTCAAAGGAACTGCCTGAAGAGTTCAGAGACAGAATTGTGGCAAGGCACAGATCTGGCCAAGGTTACAAACAAAATTTCTGCTGCACTTAAGGTTTCTAAGAGCACAGTGGCCTCCATAATCCTTAAATGGAAGACATTTGGGACGACCAGAACCCTTCTTAGAGCTGGCCGTCCGGCCAAACTAAGCTATCGGGGTAGAAGAGCCTTGGTGAGAGAGGTAAAGGAGAACCCAAAGATCACTGTGGCTGAGCTCCAGAGATGCAGTCGGGAGATGGGAGAAAGTTGTAGAAAGTCAACCATCACTGCAGCCCTCCACCAGTCGGGGCTTTATGGCTTTATGGCCCGACGGAAGCCTCTCCTCAGTGCAAGACACATGAAAGCCTGTATGGAGTTTGCTAAAAAAAACACCTGAAGGACTCCAAGATGGTGAGAAATAAGATTTTCTGATCTGATGAGACCAAGATAGAACTTTTTGGCCTTAATTCTAAGCGGTATGTGTGGAGAAAACCAGGCACTGCTCATCACCTGTTCAATACAGTCCCAACAGTGAAGCATGGTGGTGGCAGCATCATGCTGTGGGGGTGTTTTTCAGCTGTAGGGACAGGACGACTGGTTGCAATCGAGGGAAAGATGAATGCGGCCAAGCACAGGGATATCCTGGACGAAAACCTTCTCCAGAGTGCTCAGGACCTCAGACTGGACCGAAGGTTTACCTTCCAACAAGACAATGACCCTAAGCACACAGCTAAAATAACGAAGGAGTGGCTTCACAACAACTCTGTGACTGTTCTTGAATGGCCCAGCCAGAGCCCTGACTTAAACCCAATTGAGCATCTCTGGAGAGACCTAAAAATGGCTGTCCACCAATGTTTACCATCCAAACTGACAGAACTGGAGAGGATCTGCAAGGAGGAATGGCAGAGGATCCCCAAATCCAGGTGTGAAAAACTTGCATCTTTCCCAAAAAGACTCATGGCTGTATTAGATCAAAAGGTGCTTCTACTAAATACTGAGCCAAGGGTCTGAATACTTAGGACCATATGATATTTCAGTTTTTCTTTTTTAATAAATCTGCAAAAATGTCAAGAATTCTGTGTTTTTCTGTCAATATGGGGTGCTGTGTGTACATTAATGAGGAAAAAAAAATGAACTTAAATGATTTTAGCAAATGGCTGCAATATAACAAAGAGTGAAAAATTTAAGGGGGTCTGAATACTTTCCGTACCCACTGTATATGGATACTTTATTAGACATCGTCCGAGACATCACTGCATGGTCAATACTGGATATTTAATTGTTCATGCTCACTTCCTCTATTTGTAAATTTAGATTACCTTTGCCATCATGATCTAACACTCAAAGTTAATATTTTAAAATTCCAATAGTATAATAAACAGAGTAATTCCTAGAGCGTCCTCGCACTTTGGTGCTCATGCCCTAATAACACTGTTAAATGTAACCTTTAGCTAAAATAAATCAGTCATACTGTACATTATAATGTTGTAATGTCTAAATTCACTCCTATAGGCTAACTTAAAATGATTGATTTTAGTTTCAGTGTTTTATTTTTTAACTTAGAAGTAGAATTGAACTTAATATTGCCCATTTTATCAGTTATCAGCCATAACATGAATTACCAACTTATTATGTTGGCCAGAATATTAATATGTGTGCATTTCTAATGTGTGCACATATCCGTCTTTGTGGTTGTTTTTACTTCCTTGACCCTAAAGCCCAGGGTTGACAGCACATCAAATACATGCACAAATAACATAAGAAAGACTATTCATATCCTCACCAAAGAAATCGTTTTATGGTATTTGCTATAACAGCATGAAGGACTTTGTGATCTGTTTTGATGGCAGGATCATGATGAATTATGTGTCTCTTTGCTTCTGCAGCAATCCCTGCGATGTCTGATGGAAAGTCTGTTTTTCATTTTGCAATTCTTTCAGCCTCACAGTGTAGAGCCTCAAACTGTCTAGAAGAGGTGTATGAGAGGGAGGACGAGTCTTTAGGGAGCACTGAGTAAGATGAATGAGATCTGTTTGAAAGTCAAAGATGACCACCCTCCCATTGCACCCCACCAGTCACATTACTATTACCATACCTGACAATGTCTGCACCCGACTTTAGCAATAATAACAGCCCTAATAATGGGAAATCTCACCAAAAGATGTCTCCATGAGTGGTGCTAATGAAATGAGTATATTTCTGTTATAATATATATGCATGAATTTGTGAAAAATATTTGCTGTATTAATGACCCAATATATGACACCATATAAGTCAGAAATCTTTTTGACTATCTGAATCACCAGATACTTATTTTTACTATGGCTGCTCTTTGTCATGTACTTCTCTCTTAACCCCATATAAAATAGTGTGTATATGTGTGACAGTGAAGGAAGGAAAGAGAGAGAAAGAGAGAGAGAGAATGCCCCTAATCTCCTCTGATTCACTTTGACATGTGAATGACACGGTGAATGGTTACCATGGAAATAAATGTGTAAAATTTATGCATGCACCTTTTTTTCTGTCTCAGCCAAAAGAGGGAGATTTTGCTAATGGGGTGTAAGTGCTACTGGTCTCTCTATCTCTCTCTCTATCTGTCTGTTTCTCTTTGTGTATGTATGTAAATGTGTGTGTGAGTGTGTACAAATGTGGGTGTGTGTCTTTCTCTGGGCTTAGTGGGCATTATATTGTGTGTTGTTCTTAGGCATCAAAGCATGTTAGCATGATTAGCAGTGATGCCGCGGCATGAAAGCACAACAATGTAAAGGCTTGCTTCTAAAACTAGACTCATTCAGCATAAACCACCAATTATCATATATAATGTTGTGTTTTGTCATATTTGTATTGACATACACAGTACACTAGATTTAAAGTAAGGTATACTGAAGAAGAAAACTAGCTGAATAAACACACACACACACACACACACACACTCGTGCACAGAGGCAGTGGACAAACCCCAGGGTGCAATTTTACTATTTTGGTTTCCTGCATGAATTCCAGGAATTGTGTAAGTATGTGTGTGTGCTGGTGAAACAATGAGCATTACATCCATCATTACATTTTCTAAGGGCATTATTTCAACTTCTCTTAGCCATATTTTACGGCCTTATTTTTACTGCCACATTCTTAGATTTCAAAGTCATAGCTCATATCCAAAAATGCTTCTCTAAAGTTCTGCACCTCATAAAAGAAATAGTTTATGCTGCAGTGCAGGACCAGAAGAAATTCTGTTTATGAAATCTGCAAATGTGGTCAGAAATGAGATATTTTACTTGCTGTTCAAACCTGTCATTACAGCCTACATAATGCTGAATCATGTACTAATGATTCAGTAGGGTGCAACTGCAATAATATCTCCTTCATTTGCAATACTCAAGTATTTCAAACGTGTTCTGCTCCTCTCTCTGAATTTATCAGCTTGTTAACCTTTAGATCAGCAGTCAGTGGGAGAAGAAATCTGATCGAGCAGTTCTGTACACAGGGTAATGGCTCTTTCTCTCTCATCCCCAGGCAAGTTATTCTCTTCATATATAATGGACACAGCAGCAGCGTAATAGAATTCTTAGATATTTTATGATATAATCTGCTATGTGAATAGTGCTGATTGAGAGTAGGCCTGTTTTAAAGGGGATTTATAGGTATTTCAATAGTGTGTACCTCGGTTCACCTTTGTTTTTTAAACAGTTATGATATGCACAAGGTGTCGAATTGATTAGGAGTACAGTACATCTTACATCAGAAATTATAATTGGAAAAAATAATATGAGAGACATAGAAAGGCAGAGAGAAAGAGAAAGGGAGATATGGGCAGAGAGAGAAAACCAATGACTGTCTCAAACCATTAGAATGAGGGATATTTCAGCTTGACTGAGCAATTCATTCTCAGCATGTCACACTGAATTTTCTCAATTCTAAAAGCCCCCGCACTCCTCACTTTTTTCTATCCTTTCAGATGCTGAAGTATTGCCTCCAAACAGTCATTCTACATAAATATGTTCACATACTCACCAAAGTTCTGTTTGCTTGGATTGTTAATCACAGTGAACAAATTATATTTGCATTAAATTGAGTTTTAATAATATAACCTCTCCAAAATATGTAAATCATATCTTTAATTCGTTATGTATAATACATGGACATGTGAATGAAAGTTCAAGTGGAGCATGTAAGGATCATCTAATCCTGCCAATCACAACCCAGAGGTAACCATGCATAAATGGTTGCTTACATCGCTCCAAGGACCCACCTGTCGTGTAACGTGTTGAGGAAAGAGCAGGCAGATGAAGGCGAACAATAAATGCATCGATTTAATGACCAAACTTAGAATATTAACAACAAATTTAACATTGACGAGAACGGACAAGGAATGCGGGAGAACACAGGGTATAAATGCATGAAGCAAACAAGGATCTAAATAAGGTGAGTAACAGGACACAGGTGAAGGAAATGACTAATTAAAAAAGTTAGGAAACTAGGTCAAACTAAGGAATACAACACAACAGACATGTGACAGTTCCCCTCCTGAGAAGGCGCAGTCTCGTGCCGTATAGAGTCCATCTGAGAAGAGAGGGCAGGGGGTCTGGAGGTGGACGAGGAATAGGAAAAAAACAGTCAATAAAACACAGAACAGTCCATGTGGGAGTGGAGGGTGGGAGGAGCCAAACGGGAGTCTGGAGCAGGAGGAGCCAGATGTTGCTCCAGAGGCCAACCATGACGAGACCCCAGGGTGGAGTTGAAGGCTGGAGGAGCCATGGTGGGGACTTGAGAGACACCACCCTGGGGACAACTGATTGAGACACTACTGGAGATGAAGATCCAGTTGGAGCTGACATGCCGAAGAGCCCATACGGCACTGCAGGAACGGGAGACCGAGGTGGAGCTGCGACGACAAGCATCTGAGGTGGAACACAGAAACCTGAAGACTGAAGTGGAGGCAGAGTGACTGAGGACAAAGATGGAGCCGAGGGAGGGAGGAGCCAGAAAGACACTGAAAAGAGCCGTAGACAAAGCGTTGACAGGCTGTGGAGGAGTGTTGGTTTTAGAGGCTGGAGGTAGAGCCAGGGGATCCTCTGGTTTATGCGGAGCTGGTGAACTGAAGCACCAAAGCGGATCCACACACTTAAGTGCGGGAGATGAAGAGGGGCTGAAGGGTACCAGAGGAGGCGGAAATGACGAAATGATAGTTTGAAGAGGTGGGTGAGGGAGGGTGGGAGGGATCACGGGAGATACTGGGTTGGACAGACCCAGTGGGAAACAGACAGTTCAGGGCGGGACAGGACCAGTGGGGACAGGAGAAACAGGGGAATTACCTCCTCAAATACACCAACAGTTCAAAAAAATGTTCAAGCTGTCATAGCGATCCCATCCTCCGCGGTGAGGTTGTGGGTGGGGCTTTCCTCCCAGCCCTCGAACTCCACTAACACTCCCGCGGCAGCACATGATGTAACAGGCCCACGCATCTGGTTAGACATACCTTGTGGTTCAAGCTCAAGGCCAGGACTCCTTCTGTCCTTTCTCCAGGTTCGGTCTCGTCCGTCGCGGCAGGTTGAAGTCCACGGTCCACGTTGTCGGTGGCGGAACGCTGGTCTCTGGATGTGTAGTCGGGCTGGTGTCGTTCTCAGCCAGGCCGATGATGAACGGGGATTTGTTGTTCACCAGCACCCACTCTACGAATGTGGCGAAGTCCTCCATCGGACCGCCCGCTGGAATGCGTGCCTTGGACCGCTCGCTCGGGCCTGTCCGGGAAGTGAGTCTAGCACGCAAGCTGGAGAAAGTCATGCGTGTGTTCTTCCAGCGGGCGGTCACCCTGCTCTAGGCAGAGAAGCTGACGGCGGGTAGGTGCACAGGGAAAAGGAAACAAAAAATACTAAAGGGAAAAAAAAACGGTGCAAACAAGTGGCAAATTTATTAATTATTAATTGATTAACAGGACACAGGAAATGACTAATTAGACAACTCAGGAAACTAGGTCAAACTAAGAAATACAACACAGCAGATACGTGACACCACCAAGGTTATTATAGTTTTGAATTTAGTTTTATGTAGGTTATAGTTTATTTTATTTCTCCATTTACACTGTTAGTTTGAGTTTTTACAGCATTTCATAGGTTTCATTAATTTAGTTTTTATTTTAGTTTTAGTCATTTTGTGCTGCTAGAGTCAATGTGTTAACTGAAATAATTCTGCATTCATTTACTCATTGCTGTCTAGTATCATTACTAATGTTATATAGTGCCATTTTCATGTTTAATGCATTTTTAATGGTTATACAGTTCATATTCTTTATCTACAAATGATTTGTGGCCATTTTCGCTTCTTTTATTTAATTGTGGAGCCATGAAAATTATTCAGTTTATTTTCTTTTCTTTTTCTTTTTTTTTTTTAATTGTACTAGTTTTTAATTTAGTTAACAAAAATGTTTTCATTGTATTTTTTGGGTTTGGTAATAGCGGATATTTTGAGTAGGAGTCATATTATGGACACCAAAAATGTTTCATTAATTCAATTCAATTCAATTCAAATTTATTTGTATAGCGCTTTTCACGATACATATCGTTTCAAAGCAGCTTTACAGAGAACGGATGTCAACATTACAATTTAAAGAATACAGTTAGCAAATAACATAATTTAGTTAATTAATTTACAATCAGAGTTAGCAGTTTAACCGAAGTTGGAAACAAAGAGCTCCCGGAAAATAAATTACATTAACAATAATTAGGATATAGAATTGGGCAATGTGCATGTTGATCCGGATGATTGCGTCTTCTGAAGTCCTCGCAGGAACTGGCGCCGTCTCTTCACAGGTGATGATCATCTGAGGTCTTCTGAAGAGGCTGGATCCGGACTGAATCCGGTGTCCCGAGGTCAAACAGAAAAGCAAAAGGAGAATAATTAGCGTAGCTGCTGTTCATAACTTTAAGCAAAGATAGTCATAATGAGCAATTGATCTGATATGAGATGCATTTATGTGAATGCTTGGCTAAAGAGATGTGTCATTATCCACATATTTTTTACCTTTATCTCACCTAAATGTAAAATAAACTTGTGAAACCTGCATAGACATAATATTGTCTTTTTAACCTATATTAATAGTATTAAATATTTAATTTCATCCTGGATCTCTTTTTGTTGAATTTAGGTGAGTGGCTTACTCTCCACAATGTAATACCCCCTATCTTTCTTTCTCTTCCTTATCTGACTTCCCGCTCTCTCCCGCTCTCTTTCTCTTCCCTGCAGTCAGACAGTTGTGACAGGCCTGCTTCTGTCTGACTGATGTTACTGAGATGCCAAATGGGAGAGAGAATGGCAATTATGTCAAACTGTGCAGAAACATGTGTCTGTGTGCACCAGCGCCGACCCACCTCGCTGCACCTGATCACTCTAAATAACTCTGAACACAGGTATTCTGTGCCAGTGGCAGTGAAAGAGACAGGGCCCTATCCTGCGGATTTGTTTTCCTTCCTCCCTCCCTCCCTTCTTTTTCTTTCCCTCTGTATTGTGTTTTGTTTTTTCTTTGCCCCTACGGCTCTTCAGTCCGCAGCCTTGAACTATCAGATAAAATAACCCACAGTGTTTCTATATGTGAAAAGCTTTTAAAATGTGGTAAGAGACAAGACTGCATTGATACACCATTACATGTGTGATTATCTGTGTGTGAGTGTGTGTGTATGTGCGTGTGTACATACAAACGTTACTTGCAGTCTCTCAGTACGACACAACAGCATTCAGTGCTGTAAATTTAAAAATAGCAGCCTGCAAATACATAGTTATGCTCTAACCACAAAGTGGAACAGTGGACTAACTGAGATCTAGAGCAGATTGTAGGAACATTTCACAAGAGAGACACACCAAGTGGAGCACAGGACTGAGAATTTATATTCCCTTAAGTACTAGAAAGAAAGAAAGAAAGAAAGAAAGAAAGAAAGAAAGAAAGAAAGCAAGAAAGAAAATATTATTGAATGTAGTCTGGCAGTGGCTTGCTAGTAGGGCACCATATGTGGAGGTCTGTTTTCATAGAAAATAGTCTCAGTGCTGGTTTTACTGCACATCCACAGGCTGACAGCACTTCCTGGCACTCAGCCAGTAACATGCAGGCTTTAGGATTTGCTCATTTCTGCTACTTATTATTTGGTGGGGGTGTGACAGAATTGTTATCGAGGTTTTGAACACCACAACCATTTCTTAGGACTGAATAATTGCTACCATGCAACAACACAGTAGTGAAAAAAACATTTTCAAGATTGTAAAGTTTGGTTTAACCTGTGAGCGTTCCACTGTACTGCCCGCAGTACACATAACTGGTTACACTTTATGTGGTAACACTTTATTTTACAGTGTCATTATTACACGTTACATGTAGTTACTGTTGTAAAAACTAGAAATCATGCACAATTGCATGCAATAAACTCTAAACCCAACCCTCATCCTAACCCTAACCCTGTAGTAAGTACATGCAATTAATTATTGTTACTCAGTAATTAAATGTATTATTACACTGTAACACTGACACAAAATAAAGGGTTACACTTTATTTTAAGTAATTTCATTTAATTACTGAGTAATAATAATAAAATAAAGTATTCACATAACTTTACTTTGGGTATGCCTTTTTTGGGTGTCTTGGCTAACGTCCAGCTGAAGGTAATCTCTGTTTCTGATCCGCTGTATCTTTAAGACATTTGAAGAAAAAATTAAATGTTTGAGATTGTCCTCTAAGCAAATTGCATAGTACGAAATAGATTATTTGTAAACTGTTTATATTTAGATCAGATCATCCTGGTGGTCTGTTAACGTTTTATACCATATTTGTTTTTAAAACTCAAGACCAAATAGTGTCATGAAAATGATTTCCAAAGCCACCATGTTACCATATGTTATTTTTGGGCCTACCTTGGGAAATAGTTCATTTTAGTCTCTTTTGTTATTTTACACACCAGTGGACATGCTGCATTGTGTGTTCCTGTCTTTAGATTTGTATATTTACGATAAGATTTGCATATATAATTTCTACATTATTTCAACAGAACTTCAATGTAACAGCACCATGTTATGTGAGTGATGAATTAAATGACACTTAAAATATGAGATCACAGATTATTTATTGCATCAGTTAGTCTGAGAGTGTGTGTGTGTGTGTCAGATTCATGCAGGACACATTTTCAGTTTCATTTTGAGTTTTGTACTTTTTTACTGGCCATCTTAAATTCAGGTCAGACACAGCTGTAGGAAGGCACTATTATTTTTCCCTGATTAATTTAATAGACTTTAATTCTGATTACTTTAGTCATTGATTGACAGAGAATGTGAGTGGGTGAGTATCACTGACTGCAGTGCTTTCTGAGCACTGGCCCAGTTCTCACAGTCCTGCACAGTGAGGCTGCAGTGTAAAATAAACACAAGGTCATTTGAAAGGATTTATGACATGTTTATGGGGCAACAGAATTCACATTCCTACTTCCTCTTCTTCTACTGTTTATTCACTCTGTTAACATAACTGCTGCCACATCTCACATTCCCATTTCCCATCTTATCTGATGGGATTTCCAAAAACTCTTAGCCGAGACAGTGTAAAACACACACACAAATCTTTGAAAGCAAAAGGAAATAAAAAATCATGTAAATCTATCTATCTATCTATCTATCTATCTATCTATCTATCTATCTATCTATCTATCTATCTATCTATCTATCTATCTATCTATCTAATCACAATATCACATACATAAGAAGAAGAAAAGGATGAAATCCAAGTTAAAGGCAACAGAGAGAAATATAGTCATGGCAGAATGAAACATGTCATTATATGCTGATAGAAAGGCACACTGAGGCATATAATGTAATTACTTCCCAACTTTCACAGTGTGTCAATCACGCCACTATCTGCTTATGCTTTAATGGGATATTGAAATGTCCTCTCAGCTGAGAGGCAATGAAGGCTCCTGCTAATTAGTATGAACGAGGAGTGTTAAAATGAGTAATGCTGTGGAGGACAGGTTTTAATTGAGAATAATATAATGCTCTATCCCTCAAATTCATCAAAGCCACACACTAATTGCTCATCAGACTAATGTTGCTACAGACCATGTTTTACTTCCTGTACATTTTTGGACTAAGAAAGTTTCTTTGCTCTAATTGATGTTAGATAATTACAGTGACATCTCAGAGTAGGGTGACATACATATGTTATAAGACAGTGTTTAAGTGAAATTTGGAGATAAGTAGATTACTAATTAAGTAATTACCAGTGTGAAAATGACTCCTCGTGTGTCAGTAGGTGAGCTGAAGTCTGGGCTTTTATCTTAGAAATGGGCAATGCTTCACTATTTATCATGGTCAACAAAATACCACATCACTTTCCAAAAATATAAACTATAACTTATGCAATATTTGAATGAATATAACAATGAACAGCCTGTGATATAGTAATTTATTATGAGCTGTATTTTGTTTTAACAATAATGGTTTTTGAGGAGCAAACTGTCTCAATTAGTATCTGTCTTGAGCAAGCAACCCCCAAATTTCCATAACAAGGTCAAAAACACTTGAATGAATCAGACTTTCCAATTTCAAATATGAGAGTGGATCATTTAGAATGAATCGATTTGCTAGTATGAATCGGACTTTATTACGATATGAGATGGCTCAGATAAACAAATTCACAAGAATGAATCAGGCCTCTGGTATTAGCCCTAGAAGGAGAGTAAAATGGCTGTTTAGGTGAGTGTGTTTGATTATTTCCAGCAATGTTGCAATTGGTTGTTAAATAACTTTACTTTTTGAAAAAGTAAAAGTTACAGTACTTTGAAAATAGCTTAACCAGTTTCACACTACTTATCTGTGTCGCTACATGTCATTAGTTAATCCCCATCACATATTCTGAAAAGATCCATTTATTTACTTTTAATTCAAACTACTGTACCAATGTGTAATGTATTTTTAAACCTTGTTCCTTATACAAAATGGCACGAACATTAAAGAATGGTGCCTTATTTTGTGTAGCTATTCGAGTCAGGAAAATCCACATGAGATCTCTCTTATGTATCATGACATTCATGACCATATCCCAGCACAGATGACAACATTGCAGCAAATTATTACCTACAGTACATTTCAACTGTGCAAATGCAACATTGCAACTGCAATGGCAGAGAAAGAGAGTGAGACAAAAAGATAGATTAGGATAGGGAGTAGTGAGAAAAAGAAAGCACTTTTATGTTTTATCTCTCTCATCATTACTGAATGCTGTAATAGAGGCGATGGCCCCTGAGGGCTCTACATAAAATGCAAAGACAGCATATCCACACTGCATACTGCAGTATCAGCCATGATGTAGAAGGGAGGGGGTGAGGGTGGTAGAGAATCAAATCTTGTGAGAACAACATTTGTAAAGGCTAGAGTAAATTTATCCTCCTCTGATCCAATGTAGTCTAGTTGTAATTCTAACAGACTATTAAGATTCAAATGTCTCAGTTTAGAAATAGAAACACTCAAGAATTAGCTACACCCAAGCACATCAGGGATCTCAGTGACGTATGAGATTCACCGTTTAGTATTCAATTACCAGATTCTTACTCAATTCTGCGGTGTGCCCTTATAAAATAAACATAGGAAATATATAAGACCTGGCCTTTGGTTATTTGACTGCACTAATGATAGAAACTATATCAGACATTTCTTCTGAAGGGCTTTTGCACATGTGAGACCAGCCGAACACTTTATGCGATGACAATTCGACTTTATTGCATTACAAAAGGAGGAGAGATCAAAGACCTCAGTGTCTGATAATGAAGACTGAAGGCCAAGCCAATCGCACAGACCCAACTGCCTGAGAATATTACTGCTGTATATGAATCCATGTATAATTGGGAAAAAAATTGATATCTAAGAGGACTGTGGCTGAATCTTGAGTATCTGTTTTATACACAGTGGAGCAAAGCTGATTTGTCAGTTTGCCAAGGTCACAGCAGAAGATGCTCTTCTTTAGATTCATAACAGAGAATAATTTGGAGCTCCGGGTGGAGAAGTAATGCTGTGGGTCACAGGTCCGAGGCCCAGAAGACCAGAGTCATTTTTAACAAATGCAAAATGATGTGTAGGCTGCTTTAAGATAAATCACAAGGCTGAACAGTACATGATTGAATTTGTATCTATTCTGAAAGGGCACATGTAAGGTGTCATTATCACATTATATAGTAGGTTGGCCTATATAAAAATGCAGCTAAAAGATTTGCATTATGTGAAGTCTTTGGCCTTGTTTTATAATAAGCACAGGAGAATATAGATATGAATATTATTGATGCCACTGATGCCTCTTCTACATCCACAGCTGTTCAGTCTAATTTAGAGCACACTGCCGCAATGGAGAGATCACAGGCTTAATATGAGGGGCGCATAAATAAAGATTATTAGGTTAATTAATTATTTTGCATTTATTATTCTTTTATACCTCCACATAATTACTGTGGGCTGCTATAATTGAATTTGAACTTGTGCCAGAGTGGGATAATTTGTTTTCAGGTTACCAAATGGTGACAATGTTGCCGGGTGTAGAGGAAATGACATGAAGTGTGAGTGCGGCATAATTCATCTGTGCTCAGACTCTGACACCAAACCCACAGAGAGGAAATTAATTCAGTTTCCCTCCTGCCACATGGGCAAACAACATTACACACACAAATAAATAATAACAGAGAATCAAAGATGCTCCTGCACACATCAGATTGGGCGCATTCATCACCACACGTATCAAACGTAATAACAACAATGTGGAATGTGGAACACCCTCCTTATCTGATCGTCAGTGTGTGTGTAGATAACATGCATGCCTGTGTATTTGTCTGTCTGTTCATGAATGTACATGTTTATTGTCTGTCTGAGAGGAAGAAACAAGGAATTCTATGCATGTAATGTGCATATATATACTGCATGCATTTCTTACCATTTTGTAAAATCCTTGGGCTTTGTAGATAATTTGAAATGTGAAAACTCATCATAATTACATTTTTGGTTGTTGTTGTGTAATATAGGATTATGCAGTGCGCGAGAGTGAACATTTTCAAAGCAACACTGCGAATTGCAAATGCAATCATGATTGCCACTTACCTTCCAGCTGAGCCTCTGTTTTGCTGGTGGAGTTACTTTCATCTAGCTCTCTGATTCAAACCCATGGGATTACAGAACTCATCCCAGCCCACAATGTAGCTACTATACACGTCTGGCATTTTCGAGGAAAAAAAGTAACCTTTCAAAAAGTTTTTTGTTTTATTTGTGGCACTGGATGTGACAACATTCCCCATTATAATTTGGTTTTAATGCACAAAACTCCCCAAATGCACAAAACTTATTTCCCAGTCATCAAACTGCATTTGTTTTTGTCATTGCACTGTATCAGTTTATGAATGTTGTAAATCCACATAGCAGAATGTAATGAAATAACTTCAATGTGACAAATGAGAGAGTAAAATATAACTTTTAAAACATTCTGATTACTGTTCTAATTCTCTCCACGTGTACATCTGTAGCCCCTGGTGGTCATAATTGGGAATGCTAGCCGGATGCTTCAACGAATGTTTGATTTGGCTACAGGAACATATGACAGGTCTTTCACTTCCACTCTCTTTCCGATTGCCCCACAGTCACCTTGCATTTGGTAAGAACTACTCTACTAATGTACACCACTTTTTCATAAAACATTGCTTACCCATAAAAAGAGCATAAGAATAGCTGAGCAGAAAGCTGCTTATTCACATGCAAATAATGTGCCTTTATTCTGTTCAAAGACCTTCTGACCCTTCTAAATTCTGCATTGCACTGAAAGAAAGTGTATATGGGTTGTGTTAACTTAACTTAACTGTGTGTGTGTGTGTGTGTGTGTGTGTGTGTGTGCGTGTGTGTGTGTGTATGTATGTATATGTGTGTGTGTATATATATATATAATATCATAAAAAAAATTAAGTGACCAAATAAAATGATGCATTGTGTGATTGTTTAATCAGTTTTTGTTTAATTAATCTGCTTGCTTCAGATCAAAGTGCAGTTTCGTGTTCGAGCCTGGAACTGGGCAGAGGATTTAGAGTTCCCAGCATGCATATTTAATGTGTTTTTGAGCAAGATGAGAAAAGGAGGAGACTTGTTAGTGTTTAATGTCCTGTTATGTTGGGATTTACAAGAGATTCTGTGATGTAGATTTTTGGACTGTTTAGGATGAGGAAAAGCTAACAAAGATCATCATGAATGCTGTTTTAAACAAAGAGAACATATTTAATAGAAATGCAAAGTCATGACGTCAATTTGTAGGCCAACTCAGAGGGCTAATTCACCATGAGTTCCCTTGGGAATCTCCTTTAGAATAGCGCTTTTCTGATATTAATAAAAATCAGGCAAACAGGAAAGTCTCTTCAGGTAAATGTTCTATTTTACAAAACACAATCCAATCGCCTTAAAATGCAAATTATGAGATTATGAGTTGAATATAGTGGCAATATGTTGTCCATCAATGTAATGCACATCTATGTAATGTGCTTTTCTCTCTGGGGCTGATAGGGGAGTGGCGATGGGTGTTCGGGGAGTGGTCGCAATGAGCCCCACTCTCTCCCATACTCCTCCATCACAGCTTGATGTTGGCTGAAGTAAACAGAAGACCATTGGCTGTTCAGAGTCCCTCAAGCGCTGTAATGAATAGGTAAACACCGCTTCCCAAGTTTCTTGGACTAACGGTGCCATCGGACAGCATTATCCATGTGTCTGGAGGGCTTGATTTCATCTAATTAGCCAAGCGTTGAGAGGTTAAAGTGTGTTCAGGTCTCCCAACTGACCGGCAGCGCTTAATTTGAAACGCAAAGTGTGGATTGATGGAGGCGTCTTTGAAACACTGAGAGCGGGAACAACATTGTGTTTAAATCCAACAACTGAGTGTATCTGTGAATGTGTATCTGAGTGGAGAACATTGTAGCGGAGTTGCTGTTTGCCGGCTTTCTTTGTGTTGCTCTTCTCCAAGCATGCTTGAACCTCGCAGCGCTGGAGCAGTTTGAACCGCCAAACCTTCCTCAACATCCCAAAACTATGGCCAGCGACCACTGCTTATAGAAGAGGATTACTAAAACTCCCTAAAACACCCTTTTACCCTTTCTCTGTCCCCCCTCGAGCTGCATTAAACCCGCGTTGTTCACCGCGTCCCTCTCATTCATCGCGTCTGGATTGTTGAAGGACAAGTCAAAAAAATTGCGCCCTTTTCATAGAGCAGCGCTTCGCCGAGAGGAAACATGGATGTATTTTATCCGTCTGCCGGAGGGAATTCTATTCCTGGAGATCCACAGAACCTGGATTTTTCCCACTGCCTGGGATACTACAACTACAACAAGGTGGGAGACGCTGTTTAAACCCCTGAGCTGGGCTGGTGTTTCCAAACTAGGAGCGCAAAGTTGATTCTTGGTTCAGTAGATTTTAAATGGCGAGCGGTGTAGTCTTTCTGCGGCTACATACTTGTTTCCAGCCAATTTAAGTTAGATATGTTAACTCTGGAGAGGTTTATTAAAAGGCTCGTGTTGTTTTCAGTGATTTTACTTCGTAAGGCACCATTCAGAGCAGGTGGAAGAGCTATAGCCAAACACGCTCACTTATGGCAAGCCATGTTAACATTTATTCCTTAAGTTTAAACAGTATATGTTTTTGTATAACTAGTACTTCTTTTTAAATAACAAGTAGTCCAATAGTGACTTATGACTAATAGTATCTCAGTTTCATAACTATTCTGTTCACTTGATACTGATACTTACTTTGCTACCCAATATGAAAAGGAACTATTCTATTCTAGCAACAAAATGCAAATGTATGTGTGACTGTGTTCTTATTGTTACTGGTACCTATTCCAGTACTAATACCAGTACTTATGTATTGGATACTAGTAATGGTACAAAAATTCTTATCTTCCAAGTTACAGTAGCTTTTTTATGTCATATATGGTAAAATAAATTTTATTGTTAAAATAAAATCTTACTAGTAACAATGGAATGCATGTTAGTGTCTGTTCAATTTCTACTAGGAAAACTGGTGATTAATAGCAAATTGGGGATAGTGAAAGTAGCATGTAATGAATAGCCTAGCTCTAGTGAAACTGACAGAGTTATTAGTCATTATTAGATTACTTACTAGTAATTTAAATATGGCAACACAAAAATAGTTTTAAGGAATAAATGTTGAAATGGCTTGCCACATTCCTCATTCTTTCTGTTTCCAGTTTCTGAGTCCTCTGTTATTTTCCTCAAACAGTTTTGAGTCAGCCAATGTTGAACATTTTAGAGAGATTTGGCAAAAGAGACAACCCCACTTGTCCTTGTCGTCACATCCTTTTTGACTGTAAGTTAGTTCCAAAGTCTCACAGGTCTATAGATTTAGTAATGACTCTAATAAAGCAGAGTGATACATGCCTTCAGCAGTTAAATAAGACTTTCAGACAAAAGGCTGTCAGTGTTACAGGACAATGCATGAATTGTACTGCCTTACAGACTCTGCTTGATATGACAGGAATGTTTTTATTTGCTCCTGGGGGAACAGTTCTGTGATTCCAGGATTTTATCCCTCCCAACAAATGTTGTTTAGTAATTCACAGATCTATAAAATCACATTTTACAGTTTATTTTTTTTGACAGGCATGTGTTCTCTGTGTTAGAGGAGCTTGACTTTGTTTACACAGCTTTAGCATCAGAGACTACATTATTTTGACCCTATGATAAATAGTGTCAGAATTGTCAGTTATGTCAAAGTGACACAGTAATTGGATAGCAAATCTGCTTTATTGCTAAAAAAAAAAAAAAAAAAAAAAGTTTCTCTTCCATTCCCTATTTCAACTCATTGAATTATATATTGTTTAACATACCAGGGGTGACGTCCTGGAGAGCCACAGTCCTGCAGAGTTCAGCTCCAACCCTGTAAAAAACTCAGATGTTCGCCACCCCTCTCATATACCATAGTTTGAACAGTATTTTTTTTGTTGTTGTTGTGATCCTTGAGTTTTAAAAGCTGAGCTAGCTGCCTGCACTTCGACATTGTTTATCATCTGCCAACACAATTATAAGAAGATTGATAAATCTAAAGCATAAGTGAAGTTTTGACTGCCAGCCTTAAAAACTGTTCACCCAAAAACGAAAATTGTTATTTATTCCTCACCTTCATGTTGTTCTACACCCGTGAGACCGTCGTTCATCTTCAGAACACAAATTAAGATATTTTTGATCAAATCCGATTGCAGTGAGGCCTCTATTGCCATTATTATATTATTAAGGTTGAACCACTGTACTCACATGAACTGTTTTAAATATATTTTTAGTAGTTTTCTGGGCATTGAAAGTGTTAATTGTCTTGCTGGCAATCGGACTCACTGAGCCATATGATTTCATCAAAAATATCTTAATTTGTGTTCTGAAGATGAAGGTCTTACGGGTGTGGAACGACATGAGGGTGAGTAATAAATGACAGAAATGTCATGTTTGGGCGAAGAAACCCTTTAATTAGCTTAAATGTGAAGTACAGTGCTGATTATGTCACTGCAAAGACCAAGGCTCAGAATGTACTCTATAAAGCTTTAGAATCATCTTTACTAATGTATTTATGTTTTTGTTTTTGTCGTTTTAAATGAATTAGGATAGTCCTCCCACACTTAGGCTCATGTTCTTACTTGTATTCCTTTTGCAAAAGTCCTAGAAGATTCAATCCCATTTTAATTAAGTCCACAGCACACTATCATTCTTTCAGGCATCACATATTTCTTTATATCTACAGTAAAAACAAAATGACTGACATAAACTTAACTTGGTACTGAAAGCCAGAAACTGTGTAAGGATGAGATGGAAAAAGTGGCAGATAAGAGAAATAAAAGCGCTGTAATCATCTCCACTTTGAATGTTCATAATTCTGGTTCAGGTGTTTCCCAAAAAAAAAAAAAACAGTTTGAAACGTTGAAATTGAAAGGCTTTAAAAAGGTCAACGATCACAACTGAAAAAATAAGAGGTGTGTCCCATTGACAGTTCTAATAAATGAATCATTTCAGTGCAGTAACAGAACCGGGTCTGTGGTGGACGTTCTAAGACTGAACTTTAGGGTAACCAGTCAAAGGCCTGTGTCCTTGAGGCAGCTATAAGGGGTCTTGATTTGTGTCTCTAGCCACACTGTATGCAGTGGATTCTGGGTAATGAGTGTGGTTTGTGCAGGAGCATTGGGTTTATGAAGCGAACACATGTGGTAGCAGTCAGTGAAATTTACTAGAAAAGTGTTCCTGATGGCTTAAATAAACCAGTGCTTACATTTCCAGAATGCAAAGTGATTTTATTTTTGGGTTTTATTTTCGTAGTTTAGCGATTTGTGGAATTTTGAATGACACATTTAAATGATGTTTCTGTTCTGTGTTTGGTCTAGTTTTGGTTTGTATCGATCGACAGTACTTAAATATCAAAGACAGATCTTTCTCGCTGAACTGAATCCAGGTGCTCGCTTTATAATTGTGCGAGTTTGTGGTAATATTTACATAATGTCAGGTAAGAGTAATTTGCATCCTAGGTCAATAGTTGTATTTACTCTGATCATTTACAGATGGAGCCTTTTTATTATGCAAAGGCTTTAAATTTAACTGATAATTCTGACTGAAAACATTCAAGGTTGTTGCCAAGGAGATAGTTTAATGATTACATGGATAATGAGACTTCACATTTTGGCAGGGAATGTCTGTCTTTCGTTCGGTGGTTGTCAGCATTCCTAACCCTATTCACTCTCTCTTTTCCTCTCTATCCCCCTCTCTCTCTCATGAAAGGCATCATTCAGTTATGCCAAGAGATGGATGATTCTCTTTGTCCTGTTGTCCTGGAAATGTTTGTATGTGTATATGCGTTTTGAACTTGACATAAACGGATCGCTTTAGAACTGCTGCAAAGTTTTGCACACTAATTCACTCATTGTTTAAATGTAAAGGGCTCAAAGTATGTTGTGCAAATTATACAACAAAACAAAACCATAAAAGGTTCATATAGTCAACACTGAGGTTTTTTATTATACAAACTCCCTGCAGGGAATGACAAGTTGTGTGGGTTTAGTCAGACTGTTTATAGAACAAATCAGAGATAGTTTTGACATACTAAGTTATTGCAATTTCAAATGACATTTACTTTCCTTTGATGGCCAACTATCAGTGTTTACACATAATTATTTGTCGTAAGTCAGATGTCGGTATATCATTTCTTTACAAACGTTGCTCAGAAATGCACACATTTCTTTGAAAAAAAACATCAGTGAAAATATATTTATTGAAAGAGAAAGTCTGGGTAAAGACAGAACAGGAAGGATTAAATGCTCTCATTAAACGCAAATTTGCATTGGTTGACGCTGTTATTATAAGGAAATACTGAATGGTGGGTGACTTGGAAAAATTGTGTGAAATATTGCTTTAATTTGCTTTTCTTAAACTATTTATCTTATGTTACATTTTGAGTAATACTCTTAATAAAAGAAATAACTTTTGCATAAACTATTTTTAGGAGCTGGCACTGATCTGATTAAGAAGTGTGCTCATGAAATGAGTAGATTCAACCTCATATAGCAAACTGCCCAGACTTTGAAGGATGTAGGTGCTGTTTCGTGATCCTGTGATGAAGACAAAGGCTGGAGGAAATAAAGTGACAGCAATTGAGCATCGCAAATGGCAGTGTTTTCTGCATTCAAATGCATGAACTCGCTTGTTTACACCCATATAGACTCTCGTCCCTCAGGTGTATCGCTTTTCAATTCAGGCCTAGTGTTGATCCATCCAGCAGGGGTTAAATTACTCCCTAAACGTGTTCTTACATTCAGATCTGTGTACAGTGATACAATGAATGTACACAGTAGGTGTCATTACACACATGGACAGGAAGCAGCATAGATCTGATTCATGAGTTTTAATCGATGTAACATAATCCCTCTTTGTAGAGGAAGTGGATCTGTGTATTTGTATTCAGATTTTTTTTCTGAATGGTTTCAGGGGAATTTTTGTCAAATGTTGCTTAGTGTCAGAAGTAGGATTTTGGGAAAAAACTGGAAAAAAAAGCATGAAAATCTTATAATTTGTTAAAAGTTCACAAGTGAAGATAGTTTGAAGAACTGTTTTTGTCCGTGCAATGAAAGTCAGCGGGGGCCCAAAAAGAAAGAAACAAAAAACATGACATGATGAAAAGTAAATGATGATGACTTTTCATTTTTGCGTGAACTATCCCTTTAACTGCCTGATTGACAGCGGAAGAAAATAGCAACTGTTAGCTGATATGTGAACGCTGTAAATGATATAGGGTTTCACTTGCAATCTCCATTCAAGCAACATAGCGTTTTGAGAGCAGGAGCACATGTAAGTGTGCAGCGTGTCTGAAATGTTTCTCATTGCTTTTGCCAGGAATACTGATGCAGTTATTGAAAGTGGAAAGCTTTCATCGGGATATGATTTCACCAGTATTATGTCCTAAAATGGCAAACGGATGCAAAGATTGTCATTTGGAGTTCAGTGTTTGTGGCAGGGTACACATAATTTGCTACTGAGTGTTTGGATCTTGTTCTGACACTCTACAAAATCATGCGCCAATCACGTTGTGTTCCCTTCATTTGCGTCTTTGCAGAAGTACTGACCTCTTTCTGTCTCATGGTCTTCTCCTCCCCTGTTTCTGTTTTCTTGTTCTCTTTTTATTGATCCATTTCTTGAAGTGAACTTGGACTTAATGTGATTTCGCCTCCAGGACAAGAAGTCATTTGATGGTACTAGTTGCATGACCGTGTTGTATAACATACGTAGTGCATTTCATTCTGTGTGTGGGAAGTGTTATCATTCAGTGTAAATAGCAATGTAATTCATTCGAGTCCTCTACAGCTAACCATGAACAATGGCCATCTCGGATGCATCAGTGATTGATGAAAGAAAGGTAACCAAGCCAGTACAAGCCCCAGGCTCAAGAGCTCATTTCCAATAACCCCTATCAGCAGACTTTTTAATAGTGGCTATGATTGATTTAGTAGCTGGCTGATATGATGTTGTGTGCCTGCCTGGGCAAATATGTAAAATTGTAGCTGACACACACCATTAGCCAGGCTGGATCACGCTCTGTAAATCATGTCTTTAATCCAGAGGTGGGGGACTTGAGTCTGACTCGAGTCACACATTTAAGGACTTGTGACTTGCTTGACAAAAAGATGAAAATGAACTCGAACTACAATGTCATGACTCAACAATGACTTTAGAACATCTAGTTAAATTATTATTTCATAATTAAAATCAACATTTAATTTTTTTTGATAATTTCTTATTTCTATAGTGTGCAAAATTTTATATTTAAAACATTAATCTCATAACATTATTTATGCAGTTGTATTTGTTGTGTAAATGCATTCATGCCACCTGTAAGGTGATGCATACATATAATAAGCTTAGGACAAAAAAATGCCTCTGGAAAAAGTACATTTGAGTGAAATGGACTATCAAAAAAGAAAAAAATGGAGGGCTGGGACTTGGTTCTTTTCATCATTGATTGGATGAAGGCAGATCTCAAATATGAGCTTACAGTCAATTGAAAAAGGGTTAAAAAAAAAGGCGTATGTGGAATAATTGATTGGAGAAGTCTTGTATACATCTCTTGAGATAAGTCTGTTGTTTCACCAGAAGATCAAGTTATGATATATTTTTTTTAGTTATTATTTGTCACTGCCCTGTAGGTGATATTTCATTGGAATTATACAAGCAAAGTTAAACATATGACATAAAACTAAAATAATATTCATGCATCACACTTGTGCACACACCTTTTTACTTAAACATATTTGCATTTATTTGATTATTAATTTACTTGTTTATTTACTCATATTATTTTTTTATATACTTGCTTTTATCACAGGAAATGACCCGACGCTGAATCGTTGTTCGTCATTTTGCAAGCAAAGATTGAGTTGTTGAAAAAGAAAAATGTCATTTTGCAATATTGGAAGCAAACCATGAAGATGAGCCAGTAGATATCACACAAGCAATGTACAAACTTTGCGCTAGAGTTATGTCACAGTCTCAAACCCCAGTCAATTATTAACTACAGAAAGTGAAAGTAAAAATTTACCAAGCTTTTGGCATCTGATGCCGCATTAACGACGCATATTGTTCTCTCAGAGAACTTCAACATATGCTGATAACAGTATATAACTGTCTTAAGTTATTTTCTTAATATTTCTCTTGTGGCCCATACATTAGTGAAAAAATAAGAAGTTCACAGTTGGTGTTTGAAATATAGCTGCTCTTAATTTTAATTGATAACTGGTTATTGCAGTGTTCAGACCTATTATAGACGGTTATTATATCATTTTAATTATATGATTCATTGTATAATAAACAATAGACCTAAATGTTTTTAAAAAAATTTCAATGAGGAGTAAAATAATCTATGTAATCTAGTATTATCCTAATCTGGTATTATGATGCGCTAAGAAATTATGGCAGGGCAAATTAACTGTAATATTACTAATAATATAGTAGCCCATTATATTATTATTATTATTATTATTATTATTATTATTATTATTAATAATAATTAATACATGAATGAATTCAAACGAATGGAAATGCCATATTTGACAATATCTCTGGCTGTCATTGATATACAATGTCTATCTGCACAACCCTAAATCCATCATGTGGTGTTTCCTGTAAATGATCTTCATCTCATTTCCTCCAATATTACCTTTTGTGCCTCATCTGGGTGTTGTTCTGCTTTAACTGATGGAGGAAACTTCTTATTTTGCTGTAAGTGAGAGATGTTTGTGAATGTATTTTGATGAAAGAGTAAAATAATAAATGAAACCTGAGCTAATGTAATCCTGTATTTCTACATGTTTGTGTTACTGTGTTTTTTTTTATTGGGAGAGAGAAGGAAGGTGAGACAAAGAAAAAGAAAGGCATCATTGATCCTGAGCTGCCGAAAACTGTCACCAAATCTTCCCCTGAGATTGTGTTGAACAAAGGTTTGATGGCTCCTCTTCAAGACAGGAATGTGCCCCATGCTAAGGGCACAGCACATCTGACAACACATTGTGCTGATGCCAGTCAGCTATGTGGAGAGGGTTTAGCATGTCCTCCTTCTTTTGTTAGGATCCCAGCTGAAATTCTGATTCTCATCCTGTTCCAAAACACTTTTAACAAAACAAAGGGTGCCAATCTGGAATGCTGATCACTCAGAAGATATTCCAGTTATGACAATGGCTTCCGAAAAGAGAGAAGGGGAAACTTTTCCATACATTGTTTTAGTTTGATGGGGTCACCATTCATCTCTGTCATGATGTGCGAGGCAAGTCTTAGAAAGTATTGCTACATTTTTTTTTCCCCACTTCTTTTGGGGTTATATGTGTGCAAAGAATATTTAATGGCCACGTATCAATGTATTATTTATAGAGAGATCTTGACTAACAGCTTTGTCTATTGCATGTTTATGCATGAACTTATCTAAATTGTTTTTCAAAAGGAGTTAAGTAACGATGAAACGAAAGTAGCGCCAGCTCTTTTCTTCTGTATTGTGACATATATCTGAGTGAAACAGACTATCAAAAATGAAAAAAACATATTTAGGGCAGGGACTTGGTTTTTTTTCATCAGATGTTGATTAGATGGAGGTGGATCTGAATGTGAGCTTGCTGGCAATTTTAAATAAAGGGATAAAGTGGTTAACAAAGGTTTAAGTGGATAAAATGAGCGCAGAAGTCTGGCATACATCACCAGAGAGAAGACTGTAGTTTCCCTGGAAGATCCGTAATTTTAATTAAAAATTACATGGTCAAAAATATGCATGGGTGAATCATTCATAATAAAATCAATAACCTGCTTTTAAAAAAGAAGGAAATTAATGAGAAATTACTAGGCCTGCCCTCGACTAAAGATTTTCTGGTCGACCAGTAGTCGTTCATTTTAAGCGATTAGTCGACTAATCGTACGTTTATACATGATAAAATAGAGCCTTTTATTCCTGGCATAATCAGCACTCAAGCGCACACATAAAGCTTGCCACAGCGCACCGGCAGAAGTAATGATTATGAATGTGTCAGGGAGGGGAGGGGGGGCAGCAAGGAGATTCGTCATCTTTGCAGTAGTGGACATGCTTATATGCATGTGGCATATAGATTACATAACCTGACAATATTTGTTTTTCATTTGAATCGGTTCATTTGAAAGTAGACATTTTGCTTTCTATAGATATATTTTTCATGTCTGTTAGGCAAGTTTACATGCAGTTTAGATTTTTTTTCTTATTTTCACAGAGAGAGACGGCAGAAAGCCCTGTTTGCTTTCATTATTTTACAAAAGCACAAAGTTTTGATGTATTATTTGTGTGCACTCACAATAACTCTTCACAGATTCAAAAGATCTATTACTCTTATCTGTATGATTTTAAGTGCAAGTGATCATATTGGCACCTCCATGTTAGTGACATACAGTAAGCGCGCTGCTATTCAGCTTTCACACTCCACATGAACACTAGAATAACTCACATTTTTATAGTTTAACGTTAAAGTGAGTGGCCATGTAAAGTTGCTACTACTTACATGTTGAAGATCATGAGCCATATTTGAGGTCGATGAAAGATAGGTGAGCGTTTGGATGTCCTGACCGATGTACTGTTATTACCACATAGACCAGCTGTTAACTTTGACTTTTATCTGCGACTAATAATTTTGGTTGACCTAAGCCTCTTCTAGTAGACTAATGATTAGTCGACTGTTAGGGGGCAGCCCTAGAATTTTCATTTCATGATGTGTTGATTTTATGTGACAAGTCTCAGCCAATAAGAAGATATTTAATGTACAGTTATGTGGATTTTGTAACCAATGATATTTTGTGGTAGGTGGGGCTAACCTGCAAAGTAGAAACAGCATTTCGTGTTCCTCGTCATGGTTGTGGTTGGTTAGACGGAAAATTAGATTTACACAAGAGATAAATTTTATCTCTTGTCGATTTATCACATTAGGATACGGTGTACAAGTGAACATCTATCTGAATTTATATTGAGCTTTATATAGCTCTTCAAGAGTAGTGTTTCAGAGATTATAATTGCACTAATGATTGCTCCCATTTCCTTTGACCTTTTATACATCATTAAAGCTAAAAGGACGTAGAGGAAACAGACTATTTAAAGAACCGTCTGGAAAGTGTATGTTCATGGCCCTACAAAGTATATTTTGGTCTCTCAAAGCTCTCACAAGCTTTGTCCTGCTTCTCTGAAGTTATCGACCTCTCAGGCTTATTGCAGGGATATTTTCAGTGACCTAAAAACAGCTTTTGCTCTGAATCAAGCTGTTTCTAAAGATCTACTTGGTACATAAGCACAGTGCAATAGACTCTTTTCTTGCCTTATGGTTAAAACAGCTACTTTTATTTTTCAAAACGTTCTCTATGTACACTACAATAAGAGTACTATCTTATCCATCGAAGACAGTCGATCCCAAACTGGGGGGGGCGAGATGTTATAAAAAGGCAAGGCTAAGGGGTAATACAGTCAGCAAGAGAAGAGTTGTGCAAAAGAAACTTCTTCAAGGTGATACAAGACCCCACTGTGAAATTATCCCGCTTCTAATGCAGCTACTTGCCACATAAGTAAATAATTGAACACAAAATATTAATTTGGCATATTTTATTACCTCAAGATGTCTCTTAGTACCTACTTGAGCGGTCTGTTATCAGTTGTAGCATTTGTTGTCTTGAAATAACAGACCACAAGATGGCACGATTTGATGAATCAGAATTGAGTATTGCAGAGAGCCGTATAAAAATCTAAATGGTTACCTTTTAAATATAAATAGGTCCTGAACTAAACATGGACAAGTTTATGAAAATTACAATCACCAAAACAATGCCAGATGCGAGCAGCACGACGCGACAAAAGCAATTAAAAACCATTATAATCAAGAATGCTTTCTACACTGGATGTGGCGCGACAGTAAACTGATTCACTGTTCTATTTCTGACGTACTCCAGCGCTCTGACACAAAGGAAAAATGGATTTTCTACGTTCGCTTTGTTGCGTCCAGTAGTGTGTCACGTCCAAGCTGTTGTGGCGTGGCCGTTGTATCTGGTGTGGACATGGTGAAAAGAAAAGAAAATATGATGATGCATAAATATCTCGCCCCTCGGATTCTCCGGTACAATGATGGGTAATGAAGAGAGACCACAGTATGTTGCGTGCCTCAAAATATTAGCTTCTTCTGACAGTATGAAGCCGAACAAGTTATGACGCCGCTTAGAGACTTTACATCACAAATATAAAGAGAAGCCTGTTGAAGTTGACAAGTTGTACTACTTTAATAAATACGTTTTAAATAAATCCTATAGTATTTTGCTTTAAAATATTTTTCTCTACAAAAGGTGGGCCCAGCAGAACAAGTTTGGAAACCTCTGAAACAATCCAGTACAGTAGTCTCAGCATTTAATCAACTCGAGCTCTTCTAATAAACTAAAACACTTTTGATTGTTACAAGTCTCCACATATTCAAACATTTGTGACTAAAGAGGTACAGTGTCAATTATTCATTTGAAGACTGTTTGATTTTCAACAAACTCCATTATTTATACCCTTTTGCAGAAGTGAATAGTGACAGAAAAGGGGAAGAAAGGGGGGAAGTATCTCATTATTATAACTGAAGAATGATGCGTCAGATAACGCGTCAGATAATAATATAGTCATTCTGCAGTGCTTCTGTTTGTCCTATTGTCAGGTTGCGCCACACATTCCCAGAATGCCCTGCGGTTCCAGGTTGTCCTGTATGAACTGACAAAGACAGCAGGTGTGCAAATACTAGTAAGGCTCACTGAGCAAAGAGTTCAGATAGTGGGGGTAAACAAAAGACTCATTTGAATGAGCAAACAGAACACATATTGAAATGACTCGTACGAGTAACAACATACATAGACATAGAAGACTACCCTTGGAGCTCTGTTACATTATTAGTCTTTCTGTCTGTCTTTCTTTTGTTTTTCTGTCTGTCTGTCTGTCTGTCGGAATTAGAAATTCAGTTGGATTTTGAAACCAGTAAGGTGATTGCGTGCAGCTGGAGACAGTGTTATGGAAATCAGCGACCAATGTATGTTTGCTGTTAGCTTAAAAAAAAGGTCATCAGTTACTGACACTATGGGTAACTCCTCCAATATTTTCCCACAAGGTAGCTAGATAATTTTTAAATATCTTCAAATCCATTTCTTCTCATTTTGAAAAGCCTCTCACTCTCTCTTTCTTTTTCTGAATTTTAATTGGATCTTTTATAGAGTTGAATTAGACTGATAAGGAAAAAATACCCTTTGTTTCGGATGAGAATGTAATTCACTGTAATTTATGTTAAATAAAATTGTTTGGCCATGTACACTTTGACTTTACAGTATACTTTACTATCTTACTCTTTCCTCTTTTCCTGACTCTGCCGTACCTTGTTCTGACAGATTTGGGGGTTTTTTTCTTATGTTTACATTTAGCAGTTCACAAAAATTGGATTGCTAGCATGTTGATTCACAGCTGTTCCTTTGGACTCATTCGCTCCCAGTTACTTACTTTGTCAAAGCCGAGGAGGACCCGCCATTGTCTCCCATGCCTGAGGCGGAACAGGAGCATGGTTTTGTTCTGTAGCGGCGCATTGCTCCAAGGGCACTGATTTCCAAAGGCTGGCAGCTTGTGCTGACATGCCGACTCATTTAAATTGTGCTTGACAGAACAACCCAGGGCAATTAATCATTTGACTAGCATGTGGAATGATGCTGTATCACAGGCAGAGGAGAGAGAAAAGGACCTCTCGCACGTTTGCTCTTCCTATCCGATTCGCCAACCATGAAATTGTTATCATGCCCATGACAGCGTATTTTCCCTTATAATAAAAATCTGCTCCGTACAGAGGATCTCTTCTTCTCATTAACACAGGGCAATGGACATTCATTTGCTGCCACTTGTATCGTAACACATTAAGACATATGTTCTCTGTTTGATGCTAGATGGAGACAAGGTTCTGCCAGAGGGAAGAATGATTAAAAAAGAAATGAGGAAAAGGAGTTAAAAAGTTTGATGCTGTTAGTTTTTCATAGACACCAACCATATGGTTTTCGTCACTGCTGAGCCAGCTGCTGATATTTATTTCATATGCATATTAAAACTTGAGAGTGAATGCTTTGTAGACGGTTTCCAAAAATTGTACAGTGATTGCTTCATTGCTGATGGGTCTTTTATAAGCCTCAGAGGAATCCTTGAGAGAAACACCAGTCTGCACTCTCTACTAAAGTGTGATTGAATGTTGCATTTAGCCTCTAATAAAGTTCTATTGGAGACTTCAGCAGCTGGCTCCCATCTGGAGTTTGTGGAGAAGCTTTTACTGTGTACGTGTGTATTGGGGGTGAGGGGCTTTTATTTAAATATATTTAGGTAGGCATAAAATTAAGCAACTCAATTTTGCTAAATGAAATTTGACTAGTGCAATACTTTGGGTAAGATGGTGTTATGTGAAAAGCTCACAAGAGTTGTGCCACAGAAGCCGGATGGCTAAAAGGAGGACCTTCACAGGGTTCACTGATGTCTCAGGCATGGCATTTGGTTGAAACTAATGTTTTTCAATGAAAAGGAATAATCAGTAGAGATTTGAAATGGGTACTAACAACACAGGCTCTTAGACTTTTCATGACACCTTTTATGTGCAGTGAGGGGCACTAAAAATTGTATCCAAAGCAGATGAACGTGAATCTGGAAGTGCTTTATTACGTTAGTTGTTATACGTATTGCGGTAGTTTGAAATTAAATGTCTGATGAGTGGTGCTAAAAGGGTTAATTCTTTGTCACATTTGAAAATAACATATAACCTACACTAAACCTAAGCAAATGGAAGCAAACAGGAAATAAAAACGCATTTGTTGACGCAACCATACAATTTCAGCTTGCTTTATGGGACTCATACCCAAGGGCTTCCCAGTGCAAGTGTAATGCTGTACCTGGTGAAGCTGGTGAAGGTTGCTATGTCAGAAAAGCCATATGGTGTTGGTTATGTGATCCTAACGTCAAAGCTATTAGTTTACAAATCATGCAATATGGTGAGTGTTTTGAGGTCATAACATATTCTTTTTCAAAGAACCACTTGAAACGATTTTATTAATAGATATTTTGCCCCTCTAGACACAATTTGTTTGAAAATGGAATAAAAGTTGTTGGTGTTTTGCTGCCACTATATGTCACCTGGAAACTGCAGTGAATTATTTGCATGTATATTTTTGGAGTTTTGAAAAAGTGTAGGTTAAGGCATGTTTTCCCCATGAGTTGGGGACTAATGTGTAAATATTAGGGATGCACTGAAATTTTGGCGCCGAAAATGGCCTTCTTGGTTTTTGGCCAAAAGAGAATATTTATGCAGAGAAAACAAAGTATATACCGCCTTGCCCCTCAGTGTTCAGCACTCAGGTTTGACTCTTTCTCTAGGCGTTATCACTGCGTGGTGTGATGCTCCGCTCAATATTGTAACGGATTGTAGTTGACCCGTGATTCGTGCAGACCAGGCCCCACGGTTTGGCACGCATGTTTTTTGCGGATTAATTGCTAAATTTCACCATCAATTTGATACTCGTGAACAGCAAATTGATTCCTCTTTGGCATCTCCATGCACTTTAACAGACACATGCACACAAAATTGTCAAAATATCAGTTTCAGCAAAAATTCTCGTAAAGGCAGTTGGAAATGTCTTAAGTTAACTAAGAGTTGAGAAATAAATTGGTTGTGCATCATTATATTGGATCTGTGAGTTCGGTCTTAAAGTGACAGCAAGCTATAAATACCTGCTGCTCAGTGTTATAATCAAACAACAAAACACTGCTTTAGCAAAGCTTAATCTATATTTAATTTTATACAGTGAACAATAGTGTTATTTTACATTTAGGCCTGATTATTACATGTCTGTACCTGAATACACTACAATTAGACCTTACTTTGTTGTACTGTATTTATCTTATGCTTGTAAGTGATGTATTTAATTTATCCCCCCTCCCCCAATATATATTTTATATTAAAATACACACACACATTTTTTTTAAATTCAGTGTCATTAATTTCATTAAAAAGTGTAATATTAATGGAATTATACAAAAATAAGAATTTAAAATAATATTTAAATAATAATAATATTGAATAATATAGTGAATAATATGTAAAAAGCATTTTCAGTTTCGGCTTTAAGCCATTTTTGGTTTGAGCACAGAACTTTAATTTCGATGCATCCATTGTAAAAATATATGATTGAGTAATGAAATAGTTTTAGATGTGAATGTGGTCTTATTTCAAACATGTTCAGTTTGGTTGTTCAGCATACAGATGCAGGTGCTGTTTTTCTCAAATGCAAATATTTGGAAATGAAACCTTTAAATGCATCAGGAGGAAGGAGAGCAGAGATGTTAAACAGGATGATTCAGTCTGTAACTCATCACTTTGATGCAGCTAAGAATTTGATTAGTTTAATACGCTTAATCTACTGTTGTACACTTTTCATTCTTAGCTTGTATACTTTTTCGATATTAAGGTAATCTCTTAATTCGTTCATATAAAGGAGCATTATAAAAATTTCTTATAGTGAGTTAAGCCAAATGGTTACATCAGAATTATTTAACAGAATTAGTTAACAGCTAATGAAAGTGTTCAAAAATAGTCAAATGACTTGAGTACTGCTTTGCTCAGTGCATAGGAAGAAACTCTGTGGCCTGCAGTATTGTTTTTGTTCTGTGTAGTAGTTCTTAATAATTAAAAAAAAAACTTGATGGTTACAGTTTAAAGTGTTTCACTTAAGGTCAGTGTAAAGTCAATTCTGAGAATTGTTTCTAAACACATTATAAATGTTTCAAATGTATTGCTAAAACACATTACAAAGACTGTGAACTATGTAGTAATGTATTGTGGAATTAAATGTTAAACAGTTTTTCACCAATTCTGTGTTGAGTATTTTTGGGACGGGGGTAAAACGGTGGATCGATGACACGGGAGCCACCGAGCATGGCCCCGCCCCTAACACTATAATAACTGTCGATGACACACTGGAGCCACCGAGCATGGCTAATTTATTTCATTCACTTGGCGTTTTATTTTGAATCATTCAAATTTTGCTGGGTGGTTAATTTTCTGTGGTGTGACAAACTCGGAACACATTTTAAGATTGCTTTACTTGGACTTTAAGTTTCAAATCCCTTCTAAACTTCCAAATGTACAAATGATGCTCTCAGGATTTAATTGCACTTTTTTTTGGAGCGGTTTACACATTTATTAGATTTTGACATTTATAAGTGTTTCATTCTGTTCTTTGTGGTTTCTAAAAACTGACCTTTTGAAGCTTATTGGAACTGATCATAGTTCACACTATATAATGTGCCTAGCAGAGCATGCATTACTCAGTAAATGGAGATGGATAATCTTTACAAATAATGTGTGACACTTTGGCTCTGCAGCACTTTCAATATTACTCTATTTCTTTGAGTGATTCAACATAGCTGCCAATGTGTGAGTTTGAGGTGGGACTAGCAGTTGCTCTAACCAATGTCAGATTGGCGGCGTGTTTGGAGAAAGCTCTTGAAAAGGGTCATTGGTTGCTGCTAGTTGTGCAGAAATTAAACACTTCACCCTCAGTAAACTTCCTTTCTGTTTCAATGCTTGACTGTGTGAGTTTTACATGAACATACAGTTGGTCCACTTGTGCGCTGCTGTAGGGGTCACAAGATGTTGCTGCAGTGTTAGCATCTGTTCGCTTAAACCGCTGGACAGTGCGCTCCAGAGTCTTACACTCCGTATAACCCCCAATGGTAGATTGTTTTAGCATCATTACCCCTCTCACTCACCCTGATAAAGCCTGTATGAGAGCATTCATCTCCCCATGCGCCTCTGAGCCACATGTCAAAGCCCTGGAGACTGAAATCTCCAAAGCTCTGTTTACACAGGGGCTCAATCCAATCCTTAGCCCTACTGGCCTCACAGAGCACTGCGGTGTAAAAGAAGGCCATGATCACTACTAATTAAGCATCAGGGTGGAGTCTATGCTGTTTGACATCCCCCAGTTTGAACGACCATTTTATTCTGTGCCAGTAGGGAGAGAATGAATTGTTATCGGTGTAATCTTTGTGGGTTGAGCATATAAACAATGTCTCTTCAGTATAGTACGGCCTGCGCTGCTCGGTCTGTGTTAAATGGCAGGCAGTGTTGTGTTCATATAGGGATCTGATTTGGCCATATAGGTTTTCACTGCCTTGGCATGCGGGACCTCTATGCTTAACATCTTTGTTCTCAATCCAGTGGTGCCGTAGGATACGATCTTGTGTGGCGTTCCTCGAAGTTATCTTCTCTTAATACGAGAGAGGGCTAGAGAGTGTTTGGCCCCTGTCTAACTGAGGCTAAAGGGCTACAGAGGAGTGCTGTGATATTTGAAGTAATTCACAAGTGCATGTGTTCGCACATTAGTGGGATGCAGTCGGACAGCCACAAGGTTGAGAGCTAATTACAGCATTTAAAGCCTATCAGTTCCATGTGATTGCTGCTTGTGCTGGGTAAACGGCTTTTATTTGGTATGCTGTGGAAGTTTCCCCTCACAGCGAGGGCTCTGTGGCAGCAAATTATTTTCATCTTAATTGCATGTAGGTGGAGACATGAAATAATGGGGCATATTTGTGTTCAATCTGCTGTGTTTTCATTACATTGTGGAGGAAAACATTGTTAGCGGGAGTTAATTAACAAATATGAGTAATTGCTCTATGCTCATATTTATCACTAGTGTGTTCGCAACAGGCAGGCCTGAAGCGCTAACGACAAAGTGCTACATAAATCAAAGTGCTTTTCTTTGCCAAAGCAGAGCCCTTGGGAGGTACCTTAGAGCTTAATTAGAATCTAGAAGGATTTTGTTTTAAGTGTGAGGTGAGCAAGCACTTGAATAACAATGATAAATTAGGCCCCAGAGCATTGCGTGTATGTTTTGGACCACGCGTGCAATGTTATATCCTATTTCTATATAATTCATAAAGTGTGATGGCAGAGAGGCGCTGCGCCAGACGTTCTGCCGGCCCTGTCGATTTGATGAGAGAGATTAATGCAGGTATTGCTGTTACTGGCAGAAAAGTTTACTGAAATGATGCCAGAGTGTTCACTCCAGAATTACCCAGATGGGATTACGTGGACTATTCAGATTTTACGAGGCCGTTTAGAATATTTTTCTTGTCAGAGTAATACGAAAGGATACCTAATGTTGTGCTTCACTGTCAGTCATAATTCAACAATTTGGCAGACCAAAATATTTGTCATCCAGCATATTTGTAGTCAGCCAATAGTACATTTTTGATTCTGGTGGGAAATTACTGTGTAACTTTATAAATGTTGTGTTTCATCAGTTATTTTTTCAGTTTTCAGTTTTTTTTTTTTTTACGTACTATTTTTTTTTTTTTTAGAAAGCTTCATGATATTTTTAATAATCGTGTCGTGCATAATAACTTATGTAGATTTGAAGAAAAGCATGAGCATTCTGGATTGGAAAATATTTACTTTCTATTTAGTGTGTTTTTTTTTCTACCCACTATTAATGTTAGATTTATAAACCAAGTTATTATTAAAGTAATTAAATTAAAATGTATTTTTATAATGCTTTTCACAATATATGTAGTGCCGGAGCAGTTTTTAATGAACTTTGACTAAACAATACATAATACAATTTCTCTCAAATTTTCCGCAGACCCCCCAAAATCTTCCAGTTTGAAAACCCTTGAACTAACCAGTCAGATCACCAACATTGTGTAGCACTCACAGGAAGACGGCTTTCATCATTTAGCCACTGGAAGGAGCAGAGTGCTCTCATGCACATACAGAGAGCATGTTGTTTATGTGAAGGACTGTGTATTGCTACGTAGGGCCAATTGAAGGCTCTGTTACACTACTGCAGATGGTGCACTAAATGTTGTCTGCGGATTTAAAAAGAAATAGTATGCTGAGTGAAAAGACTTGTCTGACAGACACTTGTGTGATTCTTGATTACAGTCATACTGATACTCTGTGGACATGCATATGGACTGCCTGCCTGTCTTGGCACCAGATTTAGCCATCTGGCCTCAATTATGCTTTAAACATGCTTTGTTGTACATGACAAGTCCACACTGACAGCGAGTCTGCCAGTGTTTAAACGTCATGCCTCTGGCTACGATTATACTCAATCAGTCACTCTGATTTTAATTGGAATGGTTGAGGATGAGTGGGAGACGTGAATGAAAATAAAACTGTCTTCATCTCTGCTGTGGTCAATTTGGAGGTTTTAAGAATAGCTATGCAGTAGAAGAAGAAAAGATGCTCAAGCTGATTGGAATTGAAATCTCTACTTCGCAAAGAAAAGTGTCCTGCATTATCCTTTGAAATGTAACCATTTTTACATGTTTATCTTTGCTAAGTCCCTCTGAAATGGTTTATTTTAGATAAGGAGTCGGCAACCTTATGGCATGTGGAGGGATCATCACAGAAGTGTGCACCTCTGGTCGCGCAAATGGTTTGTTGGATCTGCACGTGCACGTAATAATCTCACAGTTTAATAGTATTTATAGCTACTATATTAATAAAACAGGCTGTGTGACTATGAGGAATGCTTACCTCGAAATGTACGTCTGTATTCAAGTTCGACTGAATGCCAACTTCTGTCATGAAACTCTAGATGGCGCAGGCTGATGTTTCCTTAACACAACCTGCTGACAGTTGCATTAACTACACAGCACTGTTGTTGGTTTCTGTCACATCTGCAGTCAATGGCCTTGCTGCTCAACATATAAACAGATGGTCAGTATTTGCTGTAGCAATTTCCCAGCTCTACCTGTTGTAAATATCCATTTAATTTCACATATGCTATTTGTGAAGCAGCAGTATGTCTTACATGCTCACAGCAGCGTGTCTGTGTATGTATTGGCAGTGGCAAATCTCTGTACTTGCTCTGCAGCAGCAGCTTAGCGGATCTATTCCTCCAAGACCAAATACACTAACATTGTCATTACCATGCTAAACTCTTCTGAGAGTTGTCATGATAGACCTTTATTTAAGTTAATGCATACAACGCTTTAGCTGTTGTCATGTGCCAGTGATTATCCCTTCGGTTACCAATGTTGCCCCGTTTTTAGATCAGTGTTTATGGATATCAGCCAGAAAACAAGCCCTGATTTCTTTTGTGCAAATGAATGACAATTTATTTTCATCATGTTTTTTTTTATTTATTCATTTTTTAAAAATCAATTACATCTCCTATCATCTCTTCAGCACCCTAGAAACAATGGAAGCAGTCTATCTCTCTTTTCCCACCATCCTCAGATATGTTCCATGCCAGAACTTCCCTCTATCTCTTTGCTCTTAGGCTCGGATTAGCCACTTGCCATTGTCTTCACCGGACCTGCTGTTGCTGTAAATTGGCTGGCTGTGCTGTTGTGAGGTTACTGCTTTCGAAATATCACGCTAACCATGTTAGGAGTACACAAGATGTCCCCAAAGACCTCTTCAAATGCGGAGAAATGGGTCAAACCCTGACCTAATGAAGACAGATGTAGGTGGACAGTGTCTGCATGTGCTGTGGATGATGGCCGGCCCGCAGAATGTTTCGTGTGCTTTGGCCAATCTGTTATTTTAGTCCAGCATTTCTCCCATTTGGATTGAAACAGAGGTCAAAACTCAAAAATAGGATCACTTATTGCCCCCCTTTTCAGACTTTTCACTGTAAAATGGGGGAAAATTGCACGATGTCCTTGTGCTGGAAGACATTCAGTGTAATATGGACACAGACAAAGCAATATGGCTAAATTATTTACATTTTGATTTTATTATATTGTGCACTTACAAGTTTCGTTGGGGTCAGTTTTTTGCCATGTTCAGTACATTTTGTGATTGACGTGTACAATGATTTCTCTAGTTTTCTTTCTTGTTTGTTGATGTTGTCGTATTTGAATCACTCAAAATATGATTTCAACAGCCTCTCCTGTTCTTTTAAAAACGTCCTTGTTGCTGAAGATAAGTTCTCTCTCCATCCACACCACATGAAACCCTTTTAATGATGGCACAGTTTCAGTAATTCCCAGTTTTATTTCAGTTTCTCTTTGATCTCAGTGCGGTCGCCCTGTCTTCAAGAGTGGAATAATTTTAGGGCATATATGTGCAAATCCTTATTGCTCTTTTGTTCCTTGGTTCCTCATAATGACCAGAAGTGAATAGAGAAGATTAGGTATTGTAATTCGTTTTTTAATACTTTTTTCTTTTATTAAGTACGCTATGAAGCCTTTGTCTTTCATATATGAGCAAGACCTCTTTCCATATAGCTGTGTGTGAACACACAATAGGTGTAAGCACTCTGTGTGGCTAAAAACCTATAAACTGTTTTCATTATTCAGACTAATTTATATCAACCACGCAGTTAATCTTCCACAACCTGTTGATTGCTTTGTTTCTCGACACATTTCTGGAGGGCGGCCATAACTGTGTTTTCAGAAGGACTCCTGTCAGTGGCGCCAGGCTACACAGCCACAAATTGGAATGTGGCACTGGCCCGGGAATACAGCCAAGATTTAAATTAGACAATAACCTCTGGCCTCTCATGCAGGCTCCTCTCTGCAGCTGTAGGCTGATCCATTTGTTTAATATGGTGGAGTATTCGCTAGAATAATAAGCTGATGTATGAGCCGGCTCTTAACAGTTTGTGTTTCACAGACATACAGACACCGAACAACTGGCAGGCAGTGCACCCACTGCAGAAGTACTCAAACAGCAATAAAGGCAATGTACTGTATGTAACACTTGGAGAAATAAGTCATGGAAATGATGAATACAATAGAAAATTCTGCTTTGGAAGTTTCACAGAGAGTTGTTTGGTAATATGAAAATGCATTTAACATTTTTATAGGGTACACTTTTTATTGCGTTATTTTTTTATTATACAGGGCTTGTTGTTACATTCCAAAACCTGAAATGAAATTAGGTGCGAGTCAGCATACATGCATAAACTGAGTTCATTTCCATATGGTGGGGGCGTTATGTGTGTGTGTAAGTGGATGTTCTGTTCTATTGTGGGAATCTCTGAAGCCATATCCAGGGTGTTAGCTTTACTGTGGCACAGAGCCAGTGCTGTACCCAGTGAGATCAAAGATGAAGCTTCAGCTAGTCAGTGCTTTCTTTAAAGGTTTTCTGTAAGGATTCAAAAGGAATAACTGACCTATGACTCCAGCTCAGGAAGTTACAGGGGCTGTCATTAATCGGAGATAATTAGACGAGACAAAACGGGGCCGTTTTGCGTTCTCATTGCTTTTAAATAAATATTATTATTGTGATGATACTGAAAATATTATTTTAAAGTAGTAGTAGTAGTAGCAGTACAATAGTAATGGCAATGATGATGATGATTATTATAATTCATTATTATGACTTCTTTAATTGAGCATACTGTAACACATGTTGAGATTAATATACTCAACCCATATTTTTCTGTCAAATTTATTATTCCTTTTTATTTGCATTCAATCATCCCTCTTTATGCATTACAGTGATAAAATGCCTGTCGTGGTGAAAGCTCGGTGGATGGAAAATGAAGGACTTATAAATGGATCCATTTCATATCTCTCATCTGGTGGGGAAAATCTCAAGTAGCTCTCAGATTTCATTGTTGCCACTTGTAGCTCTTTTGGCAATGCTGCACTAGTCCGGATATTCTTTATCTGTCTTCCTGATATGTTTGTAAAAGGCCAGCATACAGCAATAAATATCATGTAATGCAATTGTTTTCTTTAAAAATGACCCTTTATACACCCAGATGTACTTCTTTTTAAAGAAATTGGAGTAGCCAAATGCAATAACAGAATGAAGAAGCACGGAAGAGAGAAGTGAAAGAAAGCAAGGGAGAGAGAGCGAGAGCATGAAAGCGAGAGATGAGAAGAAGAGGTGACTGTCTAAGGAGAGTCTCTGTCAGTGTGATTGTATTCTCTCTGTGTGCAGTGCTTTTACGTAATGATTTTAGCTTTAAACTGACTTTGTGATCGATTTTCTCCTGCGGATCAGAACAGCCCTGCTTTAGGCTCTTTGTGTGGGCCTGCTGGACAAAGATGTCAGTTTACACATTTCCCTTTCGAACTCTGTGTTCTTATGTCGTTTATATTTGTTTGTATCGTTTATATTGTGTGTATATCTGTGTGTTAATCAAGCCCTCTTAGGGGTCAGTTTTACTGTCTCCCTTAAAAAACCAAGAATGCTTCCTTTCTTAAAGTGTTATATTTTTATAGTAAAGTAATCTTGCATATGCGTCACACTGCAATGTGTTTGTTCAACTCACCGATTTGTAGATAATGACCCCTGTAATTCTTCAAACATGCTGTTGGTCATGGTCACATTCTTCTCAAGTAAATTGTGTTTGGGTTGTGTCAGGTATTAGTTCTGCAATATTGTTTTTTCCCTTGGGGTGATTGAATTCACTCTGTTGTAATAATATCTTATTTCCCTCTGGAAACACTTGCATAAGAATATACAAACACTCAGGTTATGAATTTCTGCTCAGTCTGGACGCTGGTGTCCAAAACCAGTCTGGAACTTCATGGAAGTGAAGCGTCACAGTTTTGTGCATATAACAACACTTACATCTATTCCAAAAAGTAGTAACTAATTGACTAGTGAGTTGCAAGTAAAGTGTCGCTTTTTTGGATATTTGTGCATAAAATAATAAAAAATATCTATAGAACACTGTCTAATTGGACCATTTTTAGTCAGAATAGAGGTTAGACATTTTTTTCAAAAGTAAAAATAGAAGTTAAAGCACTAAGAAATGACTAAGGTGACTAGTCGTCCATTGTGACTCATGTCTAATATGGGTGTTTTTGAGCTTCTTACTCTTCACTAACGAGGCAGAGGTAGCGTTTGCATTGCTCCTCTCATCTTGTTAATTACAGAGGCTCCATTGTCTGATCTGACCCATTTACAGCATTCTCTCTTTCATTCTTTCAGTTTGTCTCATCCTCCCATCACAGCTAATCTCATTTGGCATCTGGCTCAATCCCACCCTGCCATGAACATGAGAGGGTCTGCTCTCTCACTGAAGAGAGCCAAGAGCGACAACAACACCCCGTGTCCCTTCCCATTCACGCTAACTTCTGTTTCCTAAAAGTGCTCATTCATTATATTTCTGTTTATCGGCATCACTTGTTAAATGTGCAGCTGACAAGAGAAAGGTGATTTAAAGCAGCACTTCTTGTCCTTCTGTGATATTCATTTGAGAATAATGTTTGTTCAATTAATATTCATGAGTTGTGGATCTGCATGTGTCAGTGATGCGAGGCAGAGAGGCAGGTAATGGGATTTAAAGCAGGGTGAATGCTGATGGTGTGAATGAATAACTTAAAGCCTGGAGCAGTGCTAGTGCACACACACACACACGCACACACACACAAACACTTTCTTTCCCCTTGCTGTTTGTATTATGTAGACCCACATTAGTGGTGAAATGAGGCATGAACTTTTTTCCATCTTCTCAGAATCCACCTTGTGTTCTCTCTCTGTCTCTCATTTGATAGATCTCTCTCTCCCCCTCCCTGCCTTTCTTCTTTAACTCTCTCAAAAGATGATATTTTTTGAATTCATTGGTAAAGTCAATATGAATTGATGTTTGCAACCCATTTTCCATAATGAAACTTATTTTGAAGAGAAACCGGATAGTTAATGGTGAAAAAGTGTGTGGTGGAATCGATTGGATCATAAAAAGACATTCTATACCAGAATAGAAACCGACCGAAGGCAGTTAAAACAATGCATAAATTGATATTTGACTATTCTCTCTTGAAATAGGTTCTTTATTGGTATCTTTTACCTTTTTTTGCACAGTACAGAACCTTTTATGCAGTGGAAAGGTTCCATGGAACCTTTATTGTGATAAAAGGTTATTTAAATTATTCAAATATTCCTCACCCTTAGAAAAGTGGTTCTTCTATGGCATCGCTGTGAAAACCACCTTTTTTAGAGTGCTGATTAACAATACCCAACAGCCTGAGTGGCATAAGCGATGTCAGCATAAGAGGAAACTTGTTTCAAAGGAAGAGAAAATTATTACATTTTGATTTAATGATTAGGGATTAATTATTTTTTTTCTTTGGAACAATATGCACCGATAAAACATTCATTTAGAAAGTCCATTTTGATTTCATGTTGACTCTAAACAGGGCTGCAGTTAAATTGATTTGTTTAGTAGTAATTTTTGTGTGTGTTTGTGTGTAATTATTCTCCATTTTTGGAGGGTGGGATTATTCTCTATAATGAGATGTTTAGTCAAAGACCTTTGTATCTGTCTCCCTCTCCCCATTGGTTGCTCCAAAAACTCATTTTTCACCACAGAGACACATGCTAAAAAGTAAAAAGCATTTGCTTTTCTCAAGATACTCTCAGCCAGCCTGCACCAGTACACCATCATTGCTATGACTAGATGGCACCTACTGCACTATCGACAGCAGACTGTGATATGATCAGAACAAAATAAACACACACAAAATAGACACAAATAATTAATAACAAACAAAAAAGACACAAACACTGCATGAAAAAATGTTCATTTTTCAGTGTTTCTATTTTCAGAGAGACGTTATGGTGCTGTATTGTGCGATCACAGTGTGTTGTTCCTTTTTAGTGTACATGCACCAGGTGAGCGCTCTAAAAGGCCTCCTCAGCCCAAAACACCTGCTCTCCAAGTCCTGCAGCTGCCGCAAGGCCCGCGTGTTTTCGTCGTGCACGCGTACACGTGTATATGCGCTGGTTAGACTTTTAACATTTCAGCTAATTCAGCCCCCCCTCAGCCCCCCCGCCCCCCTCTCTCTTGCTCACTCTCTCTCCAGGGCATAGACTAATTAATGGATACCATTCGCAGTTGATTAGCTACAGTTCCTTCGGTAATTACATTCGCATACTAACCACTCAGACAAAAAGATGAGGGGGGGAGAGAGAACAAAGCAAGGGAAAAATAAATTAATGCTCTTCTCATTTTGCTCTGATCTTAATTTGTTCCTGCAATTGTTTGCCCTTCACAATAAGATAAGAAAGCCCTTTTTCCCTCTTATTCCGACTCTTCTGGTTGTGTAACATCTGAAGGAATCACTTTGTTTTAAACAGACAAAAGCTTGCTGTTGGATGCGCCGTTGAATCTGGGCCTTGAGGCTGTTGTGAGGACTTTTTCTGGCTTTTCTGGTTTGTTTGTGTGTGCGAGCGCATGGGTCCTCACATGAGAGCGTGTGTGTGTATGTATGCATGATTTGTCTGGTTATAGAGGGCCCTCTGTGCTGGCCCTCCAGCTGCTAACCCATAATTCCTCATTTTGCTCTTCCATTGTTCCTACCTGTCAGTGTGTTTGTGTCTCAGAAGAAAAGATAGGATTCCTACCATTTCAACAATTTGCCATTATGTTTGATTTAGAGAGGTACAGACAGAATAAAGGATAAAAATAAAGAAAAAGCTCCACTTTAGAAAGGAAGCTGTAGAATACTACATGGATATACTGTACAATAAACAACCACACTAGTCCATCATATTTTCGCATGTAAATTTAATGACCTGAATATGTATGTAGCGTCATTTAAATAACGTTTATTATTTTTTTAATAATCAGACCTTTATGTGCGTGTGTGGGTGTGTGGTGGGGGGTTGTTTTGCAGTGCTAAACGAGCTGTTTAGTGTTCACCTGCTGTAATAAATACAATCCTGTGTGGGCATTTCAGATTAGTAAAATGACTGTGACTTTCCCCCACTTTGTAATGTAAAGTTCCACAACCTGTAATGTAAAGCAAGCCACACCCAGCTGTCCCATTGATGTGTTACAGTACAAAAAGATGTGAGGCACATTGGCAACTGGGTTACTTCCTGTGTCATTATTACGGAGGTGCATGAGGGGTGAACTAATCAATGAGCCATTTTGATGCTGCTTTGCAAGATAGAAGAAATATTTCAAATACCATAAATGTACTGGCATGTTAGTATTTTCTATGGCTTCAATTTGATTCCAGAATATTTCGCATAAATTCTGATTGTAAAATTCAAATTCAAGTAATTATCCTTTTAAATCTGCATTTTAAATTACTGTGTTTTGTGGCTGTATTTTTAGGAGATTTATTATTATTATTATTATTATTTCAACCAAACAGCCAAGAGATTCAATTAGATTCAATACACACACACACACACACACTCTTATATATTGTGTGTGTGTGTGTGTGTGCTTACTGAAATATTTTATTACAAGTTTTGAACTGATCCCTTGTTTTTGAATGATTCTGTTGAATGAATGGCTCAAAGATTTACAAGACAGCCCCGAAAGGAATCAAGAATTTGTTCATTTTGGATTCAACTCCCAACACCACTATTTTGTCCCACTTTTAGGTGGCCTTATACTATGTACTTACATTTTTAATTAATTATTTGGTACAATTCACTTACACGTTTTTACATCGTACTTATTTTTTAAAAATGACCTGTGTGTAATTACATCTGTAATTAATTTCTGTAATTACATTTATAATTACACTGTTGACCCATCCCTTACACCTTAACCCACCCTTAAATCAAACCATGCCACCAAACTCGTCTCTTACCTCACCTGTATCCCACTCAATGGCAGCAAAAGTGTTTTGCGATACAATATGAACACAAGTACATAACACATAGTAGCTAAGGCCAACTAATAGAAAGTGAGACCACAAAATTCATTGTTATATTGAAACTGCAGAATAAGACTACAGTGAATTATAAAGGGGCGCAAATGTAATGAATAATGTATTCTTGTTTCTTTTGCAGTTTGGGAATAACAACAACTACATGAACATGGCTGATGCCAATGGAGCTCTGTTAGCAGGAGGAGATGTGAGTATATGCTTACGCATAACCTTCATATTTCCATGGATGGTAAACCATTGTGAGTTCATGCCAATATTATTAGCAATATTATTCTGGAATCACTAAACAGTCTTTTCCAATGTCGAGCCATTTATTGTTAAAACAAAGTCAATTCATTTAGCACGCTTGCTACTGTATGTTCAAATGATGTGATTAATTTCAGCTGCAGGTGTACAGCTGCTGCATTTACATAAAACATGATTAGCTCCCTACATGCCTTCCTGAACTGCTTTGGGATTTTATACACCCCAAACCCTTAAAGCTTAGAGCTTGTTACGCCAGCGGCTACGTGTTAATACACATACGCTCCCGATGTTATAATCTGACTGAATGATTCCTCCTGTGGAGCCGGTATGTTTATGCATCAGTGTTTACCAGCGTAAACGGAGCAACTGGCTCAATGCTGACCAGAGGTTGAGGAGCACAGGGGGCACTGAGCGTTGAGAAGGGATTAGGGTTGCTTTTGCGAGGGGGGATATATACCACAGGTTTTCACAACCTGCTGATATGCTCCAGGTGAAAGCTGCCATCAGGCTCAGGTGACGGCTGAAAGAGTATGCATGTAAACACCTGTCCCCACGATCATTTACAGATACCATCGAACTAGAAAAGGAAAGAAAAGTGGCACCTCTCACAAAAGTCAATCTTTCTCTCCATCATTTTTTATCCTCTCTCAGTAAGCCTGACAATATATACCGCAAATCACAAGTTGTATATCTCAGGTCGGCTCTACTGTCTGTGTGTGATTGTACACAGGCACTTTACAGTATGTGCTGTCACTCACTGTTACACTCATTGTTGCCACTGCCTGATTTCCATCACATTTCCAATGCAAATCTCCTTCTCCTCACAATCTCAACGGCATCGATAGACTCATGCTGGCTAAGCAAAGATAATGTCTGTGCACACGAAGTGCATTTGTTGCACATTTGTTGGTAACGATGTGTTTGTGTCGGCCTCTCCCTTCATTTTCATTTTAAGTTCAGGTGGTGAAGCCACAGCTTTGTCACAGGCAGTTGTACCCGCATTTGATAGCATCGGTTCCAATCTTCATGAATTCTTCTGATAAAAGTGTTCCTTTGCTGAGGCCAAGCTCCAAGTTGGCACCTGCAGTGGAAGTAGGGCTGTCGAGTGTTGATGGAAAATTTCCCTAGCCTATTTTTTCCTGAAGAAATAACGTTTCCTCCTTCAAACTGCAGCTGGTATTATAACACATGACACAATGAAATTAAAAGCATTAACATTTAAATTCCTCTTTCCCATACCTGAAATATGTGTAGGGGGTGGAAGGGGGATATTGTTTCTTGTAACTCAAGCTGAAGAGAAATTAAAGGGACTTTACCCTAGTGAGTGCTGTAATTTCACAGTGTGATGGGTTTTCCATGAGCTTTAGCTCTTTCATTAATCTGCTTAATGTGTCATCTTTAGGCGAGAGAGAGAGAGAGACGGAGAGAGAAGCTAAATATCTCTGAGCCTGACACTCTATACTTTGTATATGGACCTGAATATACTGAATATAACATTAGCTTTAATGTAAACCAGGTGTTTATATTCACATCATCTTGTTATATTTTTAAAAAGACCTTTGACGATTGGATGTATATTATAAAAAATATTTTGTTACATATAGGGTAAAAACAATGGCAGTTGTGGTTGCCAGAAATTCACTGTAAAAACTATGGTGGCAATGTTTCAGATATTGTGGGATGAAATATTGGTGCCTGTATAAAGTATTATACAACTTAGAAATGTATATTTCATTAAGTGATATAATGTTAGTTTACCAAACTACTTGAACCTCCAAAATCTGCTTTTACCTTAAAGAATACAAGAATATACCATTTCAGTTTTTCTACCTCAAAATTTAATGTTTAATTCGATGTCAATTCAATAATTCAATTGTTTCTCACCAAACTTTGTTCAGTGCTGGATAAAACAAAAACACTTAAACTTAAATAAACATGAGCTAAATAACAGAAAATATATCACAAAATACTCTGATGTGCATTACTGATAACAAAAATGAGAGAAAACATGTGATGTGTCAAGTAGGGTCTTCTGGGAATGTCTTTTATACCGTTTTTCTCTGTAACTTACACAGTAAAAAATATAAGTTGCCGATATTTACAGAAAAATTACATAGTTTTCACAGTATATGGCAAGATTTTTTTTTTTTTTTCTGAAAACAAAACAAAAACATGGCACCAGGGATCACTGGCTTGGTTTGGAGCTCTTTAGTACTTTTACTCTTTTCATTTATTTGTTTGTCCTTTTAAAGTACCTTTTATTCCATATTAGTTTTACTAGGGACAAACTCCTAGACATCACACATTGCTCAACCTTTTTCCGACTTTTGAGCGTTCACAGTCAGAAGAGCTGCAATCCTGTACAAGCGCTCAAAGAAACGCAAACTAGGGAAACGTGCTGGTGAAATTCTGACAACGTGGATTTAGGACTCAGACAAAACAGACCAGCTATTACTCCTCACCCACACAAACAAGGACTTTTCAAATGCTGCTGCTCTTTGCTTCACAGAAACCTGGTTAAATAAAGCCATTCCGGACTGTGCTTTACATCTAACGGCCTTCCAACTGTCAGAGTAGACTGAGTCAGCTGAGTTGTTGTGGAAACCAAAGGGCGGCAGATTATGTTTTTACATTAATGAAGGCTGGTGTACAGATATGACAGTGTTAAAGATGATGTCCTGCCGTAACTTAGAAGTTATCTTCATTAACTGTAAGTCTCAAGATTTCCTCGTTTATTCTGGTGAGTTTTTACATTGCTCCTCAAGCGTGTGCGAGTGCAGCGCTTCAACAGCTGGATGATCTGATCACAGACACGGAGGAACAGTACCTGGACTCTTTCATTGCCATTCTCTATGATTTTAATAGAGATAATCTCACCTATGAACTGCCTAAATACAGACATCACATCACATGCCCCACCAATGACAGTAACATAAGGCTGTGCATCACTCTGTACCCCGGGCTGCTTTGGGACTCTCTGATCACTGTTTGGTTCATCTTCTCCTGCCCTACAGGCAGAAACTCAAATCTGCTAAGCCTGCAGTAAGGAGTGTAAAGAGATGGACCAATGAAGCAGACCAGAAATTACAAGCCTGTTTCGACTGCACTGTTTGGATTGTTTTTGAAGCTACAGTCAATGATCTGAATGAGCTCACTGACACTGTGACATCCTACATCAGTTTCTATGAGGATACGTGTGTTCCCACCAGGACTTATTAAACATATAATAATGATTAACCATGGTTCACTGCAAAACTCAAGCAGCTTCAGCAGGCCAAAGAGGATGCCAACAGGAGTGGGGATAAAGCCTTGAACAAACGGGCCAAAAACACAGAAAAATTAGCGAAGAGAAAGTACCCTGAAAGGTAGAAAAAACTGGCCAATGACTCCGCATCAGTGTAGAAAGGCCTACAAGATGGCATTCTCCAGCACTGTGGTGAATCAGCAACTGTCTGAAGAACTATATGTGTTTTACTGAAGATTTGAAAAGCCCAGTCTCACACCCTACACCCACGCTGACCATCTCACCATTTAAGCCCAAAATATATTTTGGCCGTCCACGTTTCAGGACGGTCCATGCACTTTCCGCTTGATACAACAATAGCTCATGTGTGAGTGACTTCAGCGCTTGAAAACAAAGTTCACTGACTGTACGCATGTCTCACCTGCCTGTCTAAAAGCCTGTGCTGACCAGCTGTCATCCATCTTCATACTGATCTTCAACAGATCACTGGAGCTGTGCGGTCCCCCTCCTGCTTCAAACACTCCACCATCATCCCTATACCCAAGAAACCAAAAATCACAGGACTAAGTGACTACAGACCAGTTGCTTTGAAGTCTGTGGTCATGAAGTCATTTGAGAGACTGGTGTTGGCCCACTTGAAGGACATCACTGGCCCCATGCTAGACCCTCTTCAGTTGGTTTATCTGGCAAACAGGTCAGTGGACAATGCTGTCAACATTGGACTGCACTACATCCTGCAACAGTTATGGGAAGTTGTGGTCTAATGGTTAGGAACTCAGACTTGTAACCTGAAGGACACAGGTTTGAGTCTCAGTAATGGATGAAGAGAATGAGTAGAGCTCTCTTCCACTGTCATTACCCACAATTGAGATGCCCTTGAGCTAGGCACCTCGCCCCCAATCGACCCCTCTGTCAAGCTCATTAAGATTGCAGATGACAATAGTCATCGGCCTCATCCACAAAGGTGATGAGTCTGCATAGAGACAGGAGGTTAGACAACTGGCTGTCGGGGGCAGTCATAACAACCTGTAGCTGAACACGCTCAAACCCGGGGAGATGATTGTGGACTTAAGGAGAAACCCCCTCAGCACTCCCCCCACTCACCATCATGAACAGAACTGTGGCAGCAATGGAGTCAATCAGGTTCTTGGGCATCAGCATCTTTTAGGACCTGAAGTCCAGCAGAGGTTGCACTTCCTTTGCCAACTGCAGAAGTTCAATCTGCCACAGGCACCGATGACTGCCATTGAATTTGTTCTGTGCACTTCTATAACTGTCTGGTTTAGGTCAGCCACCATATCAGACATAAGTACATTGCTACAGACTGTTGTGACAACTGAGAGGATAACATCATCACGGACCCCTCTCACCTGCTGGCCACAACCTCTTTGCGCTTATGCCCTCAGGATGACGCTACAGATCTCTAAGCACTAGAACATCCAGGCACAAGAAGAGTTCAACACATACAGTACTTAAAGGGTTAGTTCACTCAAAAATGAAAATTGTCATTAATTACTCACCCTCATTTCGTTCCAAACCGGTACAATTTTGTTCATCTTCAGCACAAAAATGAAGATTATTTTTTTTTTTGATGAATTCTGAGAGTTTTCTGTACCTCCACTGACAGCTACACAACTGGCACTGACGCTTCAAAAAGTTCATAAAGAGATCGTAAAATTAATCCATATGAATTGATGGTGTGAAATAACAAAATGGTGTGTCATATGGATGATATGAATCCATATGAATTTTCTGAAGGGACTCGTATCTCAATATATGATTAACAGATTTAATTTAGGCTTTTATTCACACATAAACATTGACCAGCGAACAAATCTCTTCCGGAAGCTCAAAAGTGCCGCGTAACATGAGAACGAACCTCATTGGTTCTCACGCGTGTCAAGCAAACATGCTTGAACTTCCATTTACTACAACTGATGTGTTGAGTTTATGAATGTTTATATGTGAATAAAAGCCTAAATTTTAGTCTTTTGAACATTTTGAAGCCTCAAAGTGCATAGCTGTCTATGGAGAAACAGAAAGCTCTCAGATTTTGTCAAAAAGATCTATGTAAGTATCTAGAGGTCCTACAAACCATACCAAATTCTTTGTGTGCTTGTGCACACTTAGCAATAAAAATGCGTTCTGATTCTGATAACTTAGTTATCAAAAAGTTTTACTGTTGCATTTTTAGTCTTTTTCTGTAAAAATTTAACAAATAATTATTTTTACATTTCTAACATTTGATTATAAGAAATGTAAATAATATTCCAAATATGATAATGTATGCAAACCACATTATCTTGAACATTGTAATGCTACATGATATGGAAACCATATATCACAGTGCTTGATAAGGTGACCTCTTCCTTCCTGCTGTTGAAACGAAACTGATACGGCCATATTTAGTTCCACTCAGTAATATCACTTATCACACACAATCTCATTACACACATGTAATCACTACTATATATGTAGAAATGGATTTGGAATGACTGCTATTCGACTCTGAGAGTCTTTGCCACTGTCATCTGAGGAGCGCTTTTCTCTCTGCTCGGCTGATATTAGAAGCTTTGCTGTATCGACCCTTCTAACCATCATGCTCAGTAATTGTGATCCACTGCCTTTTAACAACTACTGCTTATGTCTCTGCTGAATCAGTTTACTAAATCTACAAAGTGAAAGGGGTTATTGCTTCATAATTGGTACTATTGGTTTACCTTTGTTATCTGACTTTAGCGTATTTCTGTTGATGGATTGTTGCATGTTGGGTATGTACTGTAGTTAGCCATGTTGAAATAATGGAATAGTTCATCCTAAAAAGTAATTTCACTTCCATTGAAACCTGAATGCCAACCAGTATGCAACACAAAAGATATTTTGAAGAATGTTTTAAACCAAACAGTTTTGATTACCATTGACTTCCATTTGATATATATATATATATATATATATATATATATATATATATATATATATGTATATATATATATATATATATATATACACACACACATATACATACATACATATACATACACACACACATATACACATATATATATATATATATATGTGTATATGTGTGTGTGTGTGTATGTATGTATGTATGTATGTATATGTGTGTGTGTGTGTATATATATATATATATATATATATGGGTGTTTTCACACCTAGTTTGTTTAAGCTTTCTCTTTTGACAATACGTGATTGCTTCAAATGAAAGCAAAAGCAAGTTAACTTCACATAATATTTTTACATTTGGCCTTTACTGGTTAGCATATACAAAGAAAATAATGGCAGGCAGTGGAGAAGATGATCTGATTAATTTATGTCTGTGGAGATTATAGAATAATAAACACCACTGTAAACTCCACACAGACTCTCAAAGGTCTTCCTTCAGCATTCTACACAAATGAAGGCTTGAGGGTTGGACCGCTTTGCAATGCCAGGTAAAGTGAGGAAATTACAACAGAAATATTACACTATTGTATTCTGTGCATGGATGATGTATGTATCACCTGAGGCTGTCTGTAAATTAAAATCAGTCGTGATTAATCTTGTGATGATTTTTGTAATAAACATGATTAATTTATCATAATTGGGTTTGCCGAAATTTGCCTCAAAACATATGCTCATATAAAGTGTCGTGTGTGTGTGTTCTGTTTCATTGGATTCATATTCTATTTTAAGCTATAAAAATATAGCATCTTTTATTATTAATGCCTAAAGATCAATAAAAAAAAAAATTGTGAAAAAAGTGAACCAAATAAAAATGAAGCTGGTTGTATTTGGATTTACACTGAAATTTAAAGTAATGTCAGTAATGTTTTAGTCAACTTTAAAAAAGTCCACTTTTCATTCTTTTTTTTTTTTTATAAATGAGATGTGTTTAGAGTTTAGTTCACTTTAGAGAGGAATGAGTTTGTTTGTTTGTCTTTTTCTCATATTAGTCAAACCAATCTAAGATCACTTGCGTAAAACAAATAAGTGTGAACACGCTTAAAAACGGTGCTTTCCTCCACCTGACCTGAAGATTTACACATACTGACCACTGACCTGATCCTCCAACACAAACACACACACCTCTGAGAGCTGATGTTAATTTCATCACTGCCTTCTCTCTCTCTCTCTTGTCTCATTGTGTTCAGTCAGGTATTCAGTGTTTTGTTTTGTTATTTGTAAAGGTCAGTGTCATTTTAGTTATGCTCTGATGTGAAAAAGATGAAAAAGGGACTATATGTACCTCACATTTGATCTTTGAATGTCGTATCAGATCTTGCAGCACAGCTGTGTGTTGTTAGGACATTTAGGTCGGGCCACTCTCTCTTTCTCTCCCCCTCTCCCTCTCTCCTTCTCACTCTTTCTTTTTCTCTGCGGTATTGTACTGTGAAAACATGCTGGCACTGCAGGTCTTATTCATAGAGAAAGGTCATGAAGTAAAGTAAATGAAAAGAGCACCAGTCTTTTCCTCTCTCGTCCTGTTTTTTCTGCTTTGCTATCCCTCATTTGTTTCCCTCTCATTTTCTCAATTTTGTATTTTTTTTTAGCTCCTCTCTCTTTCTCTTTTTTACTTCCCTGTTGGCCCTTAAATTCAGTGTCTGTGATGTCCTGTGATCACTGTCATGTACATGATATCTGAAGCGTTCTTCTCTCATGACACAATTTTTATTATTTATGCCTCAACGCCGCTGTTTTGATTAACACACTGTTAACCGCAGCAATGCCACAGGGAAGGAAAATGAGTTTGTAGCTTGTGTGCTAATGGAGAACTGGGAAAGAGAGCTGTGCTGGCTGCTAATGGCTTTAGTTGGAGGTAATCTGAACATGTGTTAGTGAGGGCCAGGGGCTTGCAGTGCCTATGACAAAACACACCACTGCCTTTACAAGATCCGCTGCTCACAGCTGTGGAAAAATGCTGGAATGGAGCCACATAAAAAATGAAATAAGAGGGAGAGGTGACGAAAAAGAGCTGATTATTAGCCTTACCCCTTGGCTGGATCTCATCATACAGGCATTGAATGAGCTTAGAATCTCTCTCTATATATATAAATGTGGGTGTGTGTGTGTGTGTGGGGGGGGGGGGGGGTATTCCCTTCATTATGGGGACCAAATGTCCCCACAGGTATAGTAATGCTAGTAAATTTTGATCTTGTGGGGACAAGACTTTTTTTGAAACAAGCTTATAAATCATACAGAATTATCTTTTTTGAAAATCTAAAATAGAAAATTTTCTGTGATGGGTAGGTTTAGGGGTAGGGATAGGAACAGAATATACAGTTTGTACAGTATAAAAACCATTACGCCTATGGAATGTCCCCATACAAAATGAAAACGCAGGGGGAGGGGTCAGGTTTTACCTACACTGTGAGGAAGTCACTATATGACCAGCCAACAGCCTATGAGGGAATTTGCTAAACAAAATGCGAAACAAGTTTTTTTGTTAGGGTTTCGTTTAGTGTAGGAGGTTGAAAATGTCATTAGCTCAATATAGAAAAATAGAAGTTGTGTGTGTGTTTTTGCACTAAAATGAGAGAAAAAAACATTAATATAATCATGAAAAATGTTGGCATATTCCCCTGTGCACACAATTCATTTACAAAAAGGAAAATAAAAAAATGGAAAGAAAAAGTTTGAGAATGAGAAAGTAAGAACATGAAAGACAAGAAATAAATTGACCGCAGAAAGAAAGACAAACTACTTCAGAGGGTGAATGATGTGTTGACATGACATGTTTTTTCGAGGTAGTGAAGGGAAAAACATTCAGAGTATTAAAGTGAAGATGGAGAACAAGATTGAACATGAAAAGAGAGGTTCTGGATGCATACTGAAAGAAATTGAGAGGGAGAGAGAGAGGAGAAAACAAAGAGAAAGTGAGAGGAGTGGAGGTCAGTGAATTCCTTTCAGAGGAGGAGCCAGAGCAGGTAGTCAACATAAGCAAATTAAGTGTGACCATAATGTAATTCACAGGCAGAGGGATTTGGTCCTTTGAGCAGATTTGTTGGTGCAACTGAGAAGAACAAAATATGACACTTCTGGACAGCTAAAATAATCTGTGTGAACATTCTCTAAACCCATCACTCCCTGCACTCCTTTTCTCCTCCAGCCAACATCATTCAGCTCGGATTAGCAACTTTTATTTTGTCCTCCTGCTAGTGTGATGATTGCGCAATATTGCATTTCAGAGTCAAACATCTTGTTTTTAACATCCTGTTTAATGGAAAATGTAATGGTTTGAGTCAGAATAAACATTTACTTAAAAGTATCAAGTATCTCTTCTTCTCTGGTCAACAGATATTTCACAGCTCTGAGATTAAATGTTTTCAGTTTATAAGAAGTCAGTAGGTTTTGTTTAATTTTTACAGTGATTGTTCTTTTTAACAAAATAATAATGCACAAAAATGATGCCTGATTTTCTCTTTTGTCTTTTCCTTAGACATTTCATACTCCTAGTCTTGGTGACGAAGAGTTTGAAATACCCCCCATCACCCCTCCTCCTGAGACCGAGCCTGGTATGGGCCTCCAGGAGGTGGACTCACCTTTCCCTGGGCTACCTGACCACCCCAACTCTCAGCGGGGGTCGTTCACCCCGCAGTTTCCACCTCAGAGCCTGGAGCTGCCCTCCATCACCATCTCCAGAAATATGATGGAGCAGGAAGGACAAATCAACAATGGACATCCTGGGGTAAGTGTCATGTTATTTGATTGAACATCTTAAGGCAGTTGTTATACAAAGACAACAAATTCCACAAATTAAATCTCCATCATCATTCCCTGGCAGTTACATTTAACTTTTAGCTTACTTGTATTTAGGTGCAGATTTAAATCCAGGTAGTTTTCCTCCTCTAAATGCAAATTAGTTTGCCAAAGGTGTTATGTGCAAAACAAATCAAGGTGCTTGATGTTATGTGTCAGTGTTATAAACTGGTTTGTAGACAAAGCCTTAAAGGGACTGTTCACCCATAAATAAAATTCTGTCATCATTTCATCATTTTTCATGGAATGTAAAAAGTACTCTTCTGGCCACTCTTTCCATTTTAATGAAAGTGAATAAGGCCTGGTTCACTCAAGATCGCAAAAAAACAAAACAAAACAAAAATACCATGAAAATATTATAAAAGTATTCTCTATGACTCATGCACTTTAAATTCCAAAGCTTTTCCTAAGCCCTATGATAGCTTTGAAGGAACAGACTGAATTGAAGTCATTATTCACTGACAATCTTGACACCTCATCTTGGTCTCCTTGGTGAGTTGATTAGAGAAGTAACAATATTTGATTCATTTTAAAATTGTTTTTTTGAGTTGCATCTCTTCATTGAATCAATTTGTCGTTAAACGTGAGAAATCAATTTGGTTCTCACGTTTAACTCACTGATTCTATGAGCTGGTGGTAATTAAAAGCTCACTGGATTAGAAAATTACCATTTAATTAACAACTTCAGTTTTAGTTTGTTCATCACACATAGGTATTGTATGGCTTCAGAACACTTGGAATACAGGGCAAGAGTCATATTGACCACTTTATTTATTTATTTATTGTGATACTTTAATGTTAATTTTTCAACCTTCTTGAAGATTGAAAGCTCCAAAACTCATCTATTGTTCCTTTGTGAAAAAGAGCGACCAGTATATTCTTTATCATTTCAATTTTTGTGCTCCATAGAAGAAATAAACTAATACTGTATGTGCTTAGTATGACACGATGAGTTGTAAGTGATGACAGAACCTTCGTTTTTTTTTTTAAAAGACAGCAGACTTTCTAACAGACATTAAATGAAATAAAATTGGTCTGCTTATTTTAAAGCAGCTTTATTTATCAAGAAACCTTGTGTCGCTGTGATGACTAACCATACTATGTATGGTAAAATAAAGGTCTAGACAAGCATTTATTTCATAATAATCATGTTTCAAGCTTTTATGGCTGTTAATTCAGAGAAATGGGCCCCTGAATACCATAGAAAATGCCATGGCTAGACTAGATGTATTAAAACTGCTATAATAGAAATTGAATCACTATAAGAAAAGTTGGAATGCGTAAAAGGACACAAAGTGACATCAGCCAGCAGATGATGTGTGGCAGGCTTTTGGTGTTCCTTTTTGTTATTTTAATTCTGCATAGTTCCTCACTTTCCCTAAACATACAATGGTATATGTATATGTGGAATAATATATCTTTATTTACATTCCAATATAGATAGGCGCCATCAAATTTTATTGCTCTCTTCCTGGCCATCCATGCTGCTGGCAAGTAAAATAATTGCTGCTTTTAAAATATCTGTGCTGCATAAGTGACTGCCGGAAGGCTTTTTGCCTAAAGAATTTTCATTTCATGGTCAGTTAAGCTCGTATGCATCTGGAAGAAAAAAACGGAACCTTGACACAATTACAACACGGCCTGTTCTCACTGCGCTGTGAAGGGATTAGATTTGATTCTCCAACATTATTCCTCTTTAGCAGCTCTTTCTGTGGACAGTGGTTCTGATTGTGTGGGGACTATATTAGCGGGTTTGGGGGAGAACGAGGGCACTCTGCTCTGTGCCCGGTGGCATTGTGACCATCCCCCTGATTCTTCTCTATCGCTCATCACTCATTGTCCTCCTGAAAGACTCTCAGTCTCTCTCCTCTTAATGGAATTGATCTCAGTTTGTCCTGCTCTCTGGGACTGGTACAGACAGTGCCGTGCCTTTGACTCAATGCCTCACATTTATAAAGGACTCAGTAAGGGCTAGCAGAAGTTAGCACTGTAACCTCCAACATTGTCCTTTAGTCATTTTGATGCATTACAGAATTATGATTTTACATCTCATGCAGGAAGAGTAACTTGCTGTTGTATGTTGGGCAAAATTAGCCGCAGATGCTGCTGGCCGACCAAAACTCTGTAAAATCCATTTCTCAGCTGTGAAGAAGTCTGTCGGGATTCAGAATGTGAAGTCATTATTTATTTAATCTGTTCTCCTAACAAGCTCCTGCATCTCGTTTGAGTCTCGTTAGAATCTGGGTTCTGACTGGATCTCAGAGTAGACGGAAACAAATTAGATGAAGAAGCAAATTATTTGATTACCTATTTAAACTAAGTTCAGTAATGTTCTTGGAGGTTGTGCACAGCGGGTCTAGCATTCCCATTTTGTTCATCTTTTTTGAAACCCTGGTCATGAACAGAGAAGCAGCGAGAGTTCATTTCATTTGCTGACATTCTTTTTTTTATGCATACAATTCATATATTGCAATACAATATGCATTCTGTGCATTAGTGTTTTGTAAAGACAGTAAATGAATGTATGATTATACTATGTATGAATATAAATAAATAGTTAACAGTGAACCAAAAAATATAATTATGGTTTATTAAATTGGTAGTGCATTTGTATAAAGCAGGTGTAAGATTCGGAGCACTCGACAGTGATAGAAAACATGATCCCTCACAAACCGACATGGGTCTGACTGCTGTGTCTGTGAATAAAATGGAAAATATGACCAGTGTTGCAGAAACTATATTTTATTTCTCCTCTAACACCAAACACACACACACACCCTCACACTTTCCTCTCTCTCCCTACTCTTTCTTTACACGTTTCTGTTATCTTATCTCCAAGCTGAGTAGTTGTGACATCGGTTGTACATCAATCTCTGAAAGTGGATTTTTTTTTTCTCCCCCTTCACCTTCATGTTTTTCTTTTTCTTCTCTTTTTTTTCTGTCAGACAGCCATTGTGACATATTGGGCCAGTAAGAAATGAAAGATATTCATGCAGGCATGCAATACTTGTAATGAAGTCTTAGCCTGACCTTCTGTGTGATTGATTTTGTAATTTAGTTTTCTCAGCCAGTACTTGAAATGAAATGGAATCATGTTGAACAAGTTTTAAATACCCATAGTGCACCGGGAGAGGTGGAGGGAGGGAAGAGGAAAGGAAAAAGTTGAGGAAGAGAGAGCAGGGTTGTAGACTAGTGTTTTTTAAGAACAATGTTTTGGACTGCTTTTATTTTCAGAGGGGACAATTCATTCAGGGTGCATTGAGCATGAACAGTATATGAGCTGCATGAAACGAGAGAATGTGTGTGTGTGTGTGTGTGTGTGTGTGTGTGTTTTGTAGATGGAGCAAGAGAGTAAGTAGGTGGAGGAGAAATAGGAGTAGAAAACAATTTATCTTCACGCTACCATGGTCTCTGCAAGCATTCAAAATTCCATTTTCTTATTTTTTTTTCTCGAGGAGCCAGTTATGCAGGTGCCCATAAATGGTTGAAAAATAAAGCAGCATGTTGGTTAAGGTTCCAGTGCAGCTGTGAATATGTGCTGGGGGCTGATAAACTATGCATAATAGAGCTGACCTTTTCACACTGGCCAAACTTGTAAGATTCATCCTTATAATTACCATATAGATGATTTTACTCCTTTTTCTGTTATGGAACATTTCCAAGAGCTCCGCAGAATGATTGAATGAAAATTGAACTTGTTAACATTCTTTTCAGCACGGAACAGCTCATACCAAGCTGCTTTTAATAAACTCTCCAATTCCTTTCCAACCCCCCACAGAATCCCGAGGCCTGTATCTTAAAGAGCAGACCCGAGACTCTCAGCCATTGACACGGCATCTTCAGATTCTTATCCCGATCGTCTGAAAGCAGTATTGGTTATGTTATGGTTATGAACACATGCTGGAAAAAGAGGTCCCCCCTCCCCCCGGTACATTTTCTTGACTGTTTAGTTGCGCTTCCTGCTTTTGATGAAAGGGGTGAGGATACGATTTGAGGCAGAACCAAACAGTCATCCATTAAACGTCAGTGTGTTGGACAAGAGGTTCGTTGTATGATGTAGCTGTTTGGTCAGCATCTCTTTTCGGCGGCTTTTAATGTTGGAAGCTTTTGTGCCTGTTGTAAAGTATGTTGGGGAATAAAGATATAAGAAGGAAAAAGGTTGTTTTTTTTGCTGGAATACAGTCAGCCGAGATGGGCTGATTGCTGGAATAATAGCAACATTTGCACAAGCACACGCAAACACACAGAGGAGAGGAGAGGGCACATCTGGCCTCTTTGCTCTTCAGATAAGAAGTTATTTACAGATTTATGAAGACTATCAAAAGCATCTGTGTAGATGTGAGCTGTGTGTCAGCAGACAATGTTCCAATCAAAATGCAAATGGAGGGTGTGCAGCAGGGACATAAATAAACAGATCGGATACTGACTCCCTCATTCTACCAGCTAAACCACTCTGACAGCAGAAATCACATTTCTTTCATTGCCTACAAAGGCTGCTATTAGCAAAAGCTGACTGCTGTTTGTGCGGGTTTAGTTTGAATGGTCCATTCATCGTTCTTTCTTTCCCATGTACCGATTCTATGCATAAATATCTATTTTACACAGAATCATCTCGTGTTTTTCATTTTTTGCTGTTTGATCATTGGGAATTGGGAAGATAATGTTGTCAAATCATTAGATGCTTCAAGATAAATCACAAGCTTTTTTTCATAATTCACGGTGGGAATTGGTTCTACATCTGTTCTGCTTTGTGTGACTGGATCAAAGTGCTCCTGAAACTAAAGACCAGTTCTGATAGTTTCTGAGACCTTATTCACCAACATAGTCAGTACATGGAGGAAAAAAAAAATCAAAAGAGTGGGCATATGGTCGTTTGACGAATGTTGCATGTTCAAATCATTGATCATGTCGATGTATTCACATGGGGGAGTAAGCCAGAACACAGAGACCAGTCAGAGACTTTGATAAATACGAGCCCTCAAATGCTGCCTTACATCTCTGTGATTTTCTCCGCTCTTTACATCACTGATGCTTAGAGAAGGCTGTAGTGATTTCAGAGAGATTTGTATGAGGCATCGGTGGCTGTTAGTGTGGAAGTGTTAGACACAGATGGTCATGACTAATGAACACAGTAGACAGGTCTGACACAAAGACCGCTGCTGGCTCTGTCACTGCATTCTAGCGATGAAATTAATGCAAATATTTTTTTATTTTTTTTTGTCGAGGGTGTAATTCTGTCATTTATTCAATGATTCTTTTGTTTTTTCCTTTTACCTACCTCTTGATTCATTCTATTGCAGTGTTTATTTAAAAAAAAACAAAAGCAAAAGTGCACACATGCACAAACACAAAACAATAGTGCATATTTTCCAGTACCAGATGTTGAAAACAGCTATTGTTTTGTAGATTGTGTTTTTGATAAGGCACAGATTTGATATAAAGCTGCGCGTGCCCAGGGAATTATTACAAAGAGAATGTAATCTGTGTGTGAGGGAAGGTGTTAGAATATTGTACTAAGGGAGAGGGTTCAGCAGGTCTGGCCAATAAGGCCAGGTGCACAGCTTTATGATGTGTTGACACATACAGATATTGAGTTTGAGACTCTGAATACCAGATGGAGAGAGAGGAGAGGAGTTGATGTAGAATGAAAAAAAAATGAACAAAGGAGATCAAATGAACTCGAGCAGTCGAGTTGACTTTGCTTTTGGAGACTATCAATTGCTATAATTTTACCCTCTGTTCAGTCAAATGCATTTTTTTTTTTAAAGAAAAAAAAGCTAATAGAGTATGCTGGAGAGCTGCTCCTTTTTTAAAGCAAATTTTCCCTATTCTTACCCCTAAACTAGGGATGCATAGATATTAAAATTCTGGTTAATACAGAACAGAATGAATAGAACAGCATTTATTTGAAATATAAATCTTTTGTAGCAATATTTTAATAGCAATCACTTTTAGTCAAACCAATGCATCCTTGCTGAATAAACATATGAAAGGTATCGTTCACCCAAAAATGAGAATTCTTTCATCATTTACTACAAAAGAGGATATTTTGAGGAATGTCGATAACAGTTGGTGAGCCTCATTGACTTCCATATAGTTTTTGTCAACTATTTGGTTACCGAATTCTTAAAAATATACTTTCTTTTGTGTTCAGCAACTTGAGGTTGAGAAAATGATGACAGTTTACATTTTTGGGTGAACTATCCCTTTAATTTCTAAATTTAAAAAAGGTAACACTTTAGTATGGGGAACTATTCTCACTTTTAACTAGTTGCTTATTAGATTGCAAATGGGCTACTTATTAGTACTTATAAAGCACATATTAATGCCTTATTCTGCATGACCATATTCTACATCTCTAAATCCTACCCCATATTTTAACTTAAAAGCTGCAACATCTACCTTACTAACTATTAATTAGCAGTAAATTAATAGTTCATTGAGGCAAAAGTCATAGGTAATAGTGAATATGTGTTCCCCATACCAAAGTGTTACCAAAAAAATATTACTCAAACCAAATATTTAAAAATGTTTTTGTTTTCTGTTTGCTCTGCAGGCTGTTGGTCAAAGCCACCTCCGTCAGTACCCTCCAAACCCCACCATGGTGATGCGCTCCATTATTAGCATGCACAACCCCAATGGCATGATGTCACAAAACCAGCTTAGCACCATCAACCAGTCCCAGATCAACACTCAGCTGGGGCTGAATATGACTGGATCAAACATAGCTCACACGTCCCCGTCCCCACCTGCCAGCAAATCAGCCACGCCCTCTCCATCCAGCTCTATTAATGAAGATGATCCAGAGGAAGGAAATAGGGTGAGTACCATTAAATTCATGCAATGTTTTATGCAGGGTTTTCATCATAATGTTTAAATGAAAACTAAATCAACATCCAAATTGGGAGATTTTATAATAAGTTGCCCTCTCTCTGTCAGGTGATTGGCGAAAAGCGTCCCGCCCCTGACGCAGGTAAGAAGCCGAAGACGCCCAAGAAAAAGAAGAAGAAGGATCCTAATGAGCCCCAGAAGCCAGTGTCTGCATATGCGCTGTTCTTCAGAGACACCCAGGCGGCCATTAAAGGCCAGAACCCTAACGCCACATTTGGAGAGGTGTCCAAGATAGTAGCTTCTATGTGGGATGGACTGGGAGAGGAGCAGAAACAGGTATCAAACTGTTGTCCTGTGTAATAACCACTCACACAGTGCTTGAGATAGAATTACAAATATCCTTAAATTCATAAATTGCACAAAATGCTTCATGTCAGGTGTTTTAACAGACTGCTTGATATTTCACCCTTCTTTTTACCGGCTGAGAAGAAGCCTGCAGGATCTCCCTGTTGTGAAACGCATGCTTGCCAGTCAATGTTCCTCTAATTATCTGTTTATAACACCTCACATATTCTGTTCTTCACAGGTTTACAAAAGCAAAACAGAAGCAGCAAAGAAGGAGTATCTGAAAGCTCTCGCAGCGTACCGTGCTAGCCTTGTGTCAAAGGTGAATATGTTTTCTGCTTAAACAGCTTTCCGTATGTCTGTTTGTCTTTCCTGTTTTCTATACTTTGGTTTACCAGTATCTTAATAATAGTTCAGCTCACTTTCAGCCTCGATAGTTTTCACCTTGAGTCTTTGACCACTTTTTAAAGTTAAGACCTTCCGCACAGTAAACTTTTCAAAGAAAGCACCAAATGTAGAACTGACAGCTGAAAAGTGATTGAAAACAGCAGTTGTTCTGTCTAGGAGCTGTGTTTATTTCTTTGTGCATTAGTTAGCCTTCATTGATTTTCACAAATTGAACTTCTAAAAACAAACTGGAAAGGATTTAAATATATGACTTTACCACAGACAAAATTCTCTTGCATACTTAAACGTGCCCGTGAATGCGTTTGTTCCATCACACCAGAGATGTAAAAATAGCATTAAATACAGCTAATGAAATAGAATGAGATATTCTCATGATCCATCATGCCTCATTAACTCGCTGTATCAGCCAGGCAGCCTGGAACATTTGCATATTTGTTGCTGCTTGTAAAAATTAAGATCATTTTACACACAGTTTAGCACTACTGTTGTTCATGTATATTAAAGTCTAAGCTACTCAGGTACTGGATGTTTGTTACATTTATGACACCAGCATCACATTGCTCTCGATTCAGGTGTTGAGTAAATTTTTTTTTTTTCAGAAACTCCGAACCTTAATGTTTGTTATTTTCAGTGTGCAAGATTTCAAGTCTTTTTTCAGATCAATTCCTAGGCTACTAAATAATATAAATTCCTCTCTTGGCAAGTTCTTTAGATCACGGAATGTAAGACAGCAGCAATTTTCTCTGAACAGCTTTTTCTGTCGAGTCAGTCACCAGATCAGCACTAATAAAGCAGAGGGCACTACAAAAGAAAGAATCTGTCGAGTACCAGAATTCATCTGACCGCTCTCTATTTTTGTCTCAGGCTGCCGCAGAGTCAGCGGAGGCCCAGACGATCCGCTCAGTGCAGCAGACTCTCGCCTCCACCAGCCTGTCGCCAGCGCTCGTGCTGCCTTCACCTCTATCCCAGCACCCCTCGATGTCTGCTGCGGCACAGGCGCTCCAGCAGGCCCTGCCTCGAGCCATCGCCCCAAAACCCCTGCAAATGCGCGTCGGCGGCAGCCAGATTGTCACCTCTGTCACGGTAGCTCACCAGAACATGACGCCCGGCGGCGTTCAGTCACAGCTGCTGGGGCAGATGGGAGCGGGTGGTCCGCAGTCAGGCGTGTCGTCGCAATTGAGTCCGCCGATGCAATCCCGGCACGCTTCCATGCAGCAGCAGATGCAACAGCAGCAGATGCAGCAGCACTTGCAGCACCATCAAATGCAGCAGCAGCAAATGCACCACCAGCAGATTCAGCAGCAAATGCAACAGCAGCATTTCCAGCATCACCTGCAGCAGCAGCTTCAGCAGCACCACATGCAACAGCAGCATCAACAGATGCAGCAGCAGCAGCAAATGCAAATGCAGCACATGCAGCAGATGCAGCATATGCATCAGCATCAAATGCAACAGCATCTCCCGCAGTCGCAGTGTTCGCCCGTGCAGCACTCGCCCGGCACGCCGCATTCGGCCTCTCTCGGCAGCCCGCCGCCCCCTCCCGCGTCCCAGCCTCACCCCTCGCAGGTACAGGCTCACGCGCAGGTCCTCTCGCAAGTGAGCATCTACTGAACCCAAAAGCCCTCGGATCTGCAGTTGCGACTCCACGAGAAAAGCAGAAGGAAGTTGTTATTGAAAAGCATCACTACAAAGATGCTTTTTTTAAGTTGCACTTAAGAAGTGTGTAAGAAATACGAATGTTTTACAAAGAACTGTCCTTTGTTCTAGATGGATAAGAGATACGTTTTAAAAGGACAAAGCATCTTAGCTGGATTTTTTGTCTATAAGATAGGCTGAGCTGCTGGGAGGTCTGTTCATAGACTTGAGTGCCCAGTAGTCATTTGTATGTATATTTAGTTCATTTGGTTTTTCTCTCTCTCTCTGTTGTGGAGTTTAAACTCTGTCGGAGCATGATGACGTGGGAAGAACATTTAGAGACGATCACAGAGACACCTGATGGGTGTTATTTAACAGCTTTATTTATGAGGTTGAATTCACTCTCACCACCAGACGAAATGAAAGAATGGGGAATTCAGAAAGAAGGCACTGCATCACAGAAGGGATAGAGATGAACTGAACAATGCACAGGTACTAAACTGGTCATCAGAGACATGCTGAATGGCTCTTGCACTGTCCGGCCAGTGTATCGTCAAGTCTACATTCTCTTCTTCCCTTTTCCATCATCCTCCTTGGCGTTCCCACGGATGAAACTGTTTAACAGTCACTGTCGGGAAGCTCTCAATCAGCTCATCCTGCTTTTAGAACCAAGTGGTGTTTCACACATCTCATGCTGTTATGAAACGGGAAAAGATGTAAAACACCGGGTTTTGCTGGACTATTTGACACGCTTCCATAGATCATTTCTGTCATCACGTCTCTAAACGCTTTTTTTGACCTCCTGTATGTGTTCTGAGGAAACAAGAGAGAAAGTTCTTGGAGTTCTTCTCCTCTGGCCAAAAACCCTCAAAACTCTTTCACTTCAACAGTAGTAACGGCACTCCAAAAATCATTCTTTTCTGTAATTACCTTTACCTCAAAAAGTTTATTGAATAACTTATGTCTCTGTTTTTTTTGTTTGTTTGTTTTTTGTGTGTGTAATTAAAACATTTTATGGGGGAAAATGGCTAAGTTACTGAATTTATGCTGTTGGTTTATTGATTGGGGTATTTTTATTTCATAATACCCTGCACTTCACAACAAGGACAGTTAAACAGGAAGCCTATCAGATGTTTTTTTGTTTGTTTGTTTTTTTACTATCATAGAAAGGACATGGAAGTATTTTGTGCCAGCTGTAAAAGAATCCGTGATAAGACAAAAGAAAATGAAGTTGTACATTTTTCATACCTCTTGTTGTAAAGTTTTAATATGTGAGGCTTTAAATGCAGATGTTGGCAAGCTGACCTGTCACCTGCTTTATCTCATAGTGCTCTTTTCTACTTTTTTATGAGTTACAGTAGCAGCGAATCATTTGTTTGTATTTTTGCTTACATTTCAAAATTAATAGTTTTTAAAAACCTGACAGTAAAATAAACCCAGTTGATGTCATTTGGAAACTCCACCTGCTTTTAAACGTCATAGATGTCATTTATTAAGTTTTATTTTTGCCATCCAAAAACACATTTAAAAGAGGCATTCCATTATCATCATCAATATGACACTAGCCATAATTTTGTATTATATTTCTCTGTGTCTCTCTGTTTGCAATTAAAATAATCAAAAATATTTATTTCAAGGAACTGATTCATTTCAAAGATTATATTAGCCATACTTTTGTATAAAATATTTCCTCAATGTGTCCTTGTTAGTTATGAAAGATTTAAAATAAAGACATCAGTACTTAAAATATTTGGTTTATTTCGGATATGCAGGTGCATATTTTTGTTCCAACTCAACTCAAACAGATCTTTAATTCTATTTATTTCTACATACATTTTTGAAAAAATGTTGGTGTATTCATTTATGTTTCTGATTTTGCCAGAGTCATTAAGACATTCACACCGACTTCCTTTTCCCGGGCTTTTCACATTTTAATGACTCCTGAGCCCCCAGACACAAATATTTGTAGGGGGAAGGTAGGATTTGAAGAAGGCTAATTATCATAAATGCACAATAAGCACGTGAGGACAGTGGAGCTCCTCTATCTGCTGACCGGTGCTGCTATTTTACACGCTACGCCAGACAGAGGCGTTCCGAAACCAACAGAAGGGAAGGAATCTGTGCCTGCACATAACTTGTTCCACATTAATAGAATTCTCAATCTGTATTTTGTACCCAATTAGTTAATTTTGAGAATGCTCGTGCAATTTGCATGAAAGAGGCTGCAGTGATTGGCTCTCGAGTCGGGTTTTGTGTCACAGAGAAGCCCACTCTCACTCTTTGATTAATTGCAGCATCTGTTCTGTCAGAGGGTGTAGTGGAGAGGTCTGCAGGAAAACTGCAAATAAGTGCTGGCAACAGTCTTAAAGCGCCTATGATGAAATGAAAATTAAAAACAGCGAGTACCCCACATGCCCTGAATTTCAATAGCAAGGAGTGGGGAGAGAGAAGGAGGGAGAGACTGAAGATTGTTAAGCATAGAATGTAAGAGTGGTGTCCATGGCGACCAAACACATCCTTTAAAAACAGCCGGTAATGAGGGGCCGGGAAATAGCGCTTATTATTCCGAACAGTCTCATGGAGGGCAGCATCAATAATGCATGCAGTACCTTGTTATTTGGTAAACCTTGTTATCCGCATGGTCTCAGTGAGGATAAATATCTCACAACAAGGGTTGGAACTCTGACACACCCCAGTGATGAATGAATAGATAAAGGTTTGCAGATATTTCCACAACATTTATTATATGTCCTAACAACGGCTGATGATGTTGGCACACCAGCGATTATGAATTAAATTGCGTGGGGTTTTAGGGACAGGATGAAAACTGATCATCTGCTAGACCTGATTTAAATTTGATCAGTGCTTCATAATCTTGTTTGCAAATGTAGCAGAACATGTTTGTTTTTTTTTCCCATATAGTGCAATTTAAATGCTTGAAGGGATAGTTCACATAACAATGATAATTCTGTCCACCATCATGCCATCCCAAACCTCTATGAGTTTCTTTCAATATGGGACACACGCACACAAAGATCTAAGAATAATATTTCAACAGTTTTGTCAATATAATAATAATAATAGTATAATATTGTCTGTTGTGTTCCACAACAGAAAGACACACAGCTTTGAAACAACATGAGGGTACAGAAAATTGATTTTGGGGTGAACTAAGTAAAGTAAAATATAAATTTAAAAAAAAAAAAAAATCATCAAAGCAAAAAATAAATTACACCTCGAATAGAATTACCCTGCAGTAGAGCTTATGATATCCATCTATAGAAACTTGTTCAAGCCACAGTCACACGATTGGACTATATTTATTGCATTTATCCCAATATTTCATTGTTATTCATCATTATTTGTGTGCGTGTATGTGTGTGCGTGTGCGCGCATGCATTTTAATTCAACCTATATGTTAAATACATAGTAGAAAAGGTCATATGCATTGTGAATGTCCCATTTTTGTAATATCAATCCGTGATTGATTGGGATCTTTCATTAGCCTGCTGTCTATGCAGATACAATGTGAGCTGTGTGATAAATGTCTGTGGGCTGAGACTGTGACCTCAGTAGCTTGTCATGTCGGTTGCCAGTTTCATCAGAGCAGGAAAAGAAAGGACCATATATTTATATAACATTTAAGGTGGAATATACTTTCTACCAAATTCTGTTGTGAAGAGACTTATTTTTTTGTAGTTAGCAATTGAGTATTATCTACCTCATTGAATCTAATCACTACTACATTCAAATTTGAATGAAATGTGATTTAAGGTAATCATTAATACAGTTTCTAGGTTTCTGATAAAATAATCCCTGATAAAGCAGCCACATGACAGGTGGTGAGTTTCTGGTTGTTGACATCATTTGTGTTGCTTAGCAACAGTAACCAAATAGGGTAGAACTTGAATAGGGCAAAGTTCATCTCCAGCCACAGAACATCAGTAACACTGTCCAGTAGGCCATGCAGTTTGCCCTTCATTAACAAAACTAACCCCTTCCCACCCATCTCCCACAGAGCACATGCAACCTTTGACCTGACTTTAGTCACCTGGCCTTGCTGTAAGTGAAGTGTTTCGCTGACTAGCTTTGGGCAAGATCCTGTTAATCCCTGAGAGCTTTTGTTTGCACAACGTTAACCTCTCGGTCAGAGAGAGAAGACTTTCTTTAGGTGCTGTTGACCTGGTGCTGCTGTGAACATTTCTATGAAAGATTCTCCAGACTGAATGCGCGTTCTTTAGGCAAAGTAAAGAACTTGACTTTCAGGACTGTCTTTCGTTTGTCTTTTATTTACTTTTCTTTCTTTCTTTTGTTTAAAAGCATATTTTGACAGAATTTTAATTTTGGGGTGAACTAACCCTTTGAGGCAAAAAATCAATCCAAAGTAATGTATGTAATATTTGTTTAATGAATGGTTTACTATTGGAAATAAACTCTATAATATGCTATAAAAGTAAAATACAGTTGAGTTTGAAAGTTTACGTACCCCTTGCAAAATCTGCAAAAATGTTAATCGTATTAACAAAATAAGAAGGATAAAAGTTGCACATTATTTATTATTTAGTACTGTCCTGAATAAGCCATTTCACGTTTACATGTTACAGATGTTTATATATAGTCCACAAGACAAAAAAATTGCTGAATTTACAAAAATGATCATCCCCTTGATTCTTAACAGTGTGACATTACCTGGATGATCCACAACATTCGTTTGTTTTGTGATGGTTGTTCATGAGTCCCTTGTTTGTCCTGAGCAGTTAAACTGAGCTCTGTTCTTCGGAAAAATTCTCCATGTCCTGCAGATTCTTTGATTTTTTCAAGCGTCTTTTACATCTTTGAACCCTTTCCAGTAGTGACCAAATGATTTTTGAGGTCAATCTTTTCACACTGAGGACAATTGAGTGACTTAAACAACTATTACAAAAGGTTCAAACATTCCCTGATGCTCCAGAAGGAAACTCAGTGCATTAAGAGTCGGGGATGTAACCATTTTTGATTTGGATGAATAGGATAAATTGACTTTTTTTTGTCATCCAGTAAACATGTAAGCATCTTCTGTAGCTTCTGAAGGACAGTACTTAATGAAAAAAATATTTTTTTTTTTAAAAAAAGAAAAACTTGCACATCATCTTGTGTCATCATAGTTGTGTTTGAGTCCCTCAGTTGTCCTCAGTGTGAAGATATGGATCTCAAAATCATACAGTTGGAAAGGGTTCAAATATGCAGAAGATTATGGAAAATCAAAGAATTTACAGGACATGGTCCGAAGAACATGGTCAGTTTAACTGCTCAGGACAAATAAGGGACTCATGAACAACCATCACAAAACAGTCGTGGATCATCCAGCTAACGTCACAGTGTTAAGAATCAAGGGGATGTAAACTTTTGAACTGGGTCATTTTTATAAATTCAGCTATTTTTTCTTGTTGTGGACTTTATGAAAACATCTGTAATTTGAAATGGCTTATTTAGGACAGTACTAAATAAAAAATAACATGCAATTTTTATGATCCTTCTTGTTTTGTTAATACAATTAACATATTTTCAGATTCTGCAAGGGATATGTAAACTTTCGAGCTCAACTCTACCATCAAGCACTCATTTTATTGTTTAAAATCTATATCTATATAACTATATAATGGCCTAGTTTCACAGACAGGGCACAGATTAAGCCAGGATTAGTTCAATTAGGACATTTAAGCAGCTTTTATAAACTTGTCCTAGGAAAAAAAAAAAACATTACTGTAGCGCATCTTCTGGGATGAGGATGAGGCTTAAGCCTTGTCCGAGAAACCAGGGGAGGATGTTCAAAATGTGTACACTAATAGCAGATATGATGTTTAAGGAAGTGTATTATTTTAGTATTATCTATATACTATTATAGTATGCATTAATAATTTGAATATTATATATTTTTTATATTTTCAGTTTTCATTTTAAGTTTTATTAATGTGCTTTTGTCATTTTAGTTTTTTTAAGCAATTTTTTGTTTGTTTGTTTGTTTTTTTTTACCGTGATTTACATTCTTTCTGAAGAACGGTGATACTTTTCACAAAATATTTTTAATTGATCCCACAATTTTGTATATTTGATAGCCTCGATAGTGAGCTGAGCACAAATGTTTACTCAGTACAGTTACCACCAGCAGCCTTTGCTTTTCCACACCACTTTATCAAAACAGTGCTTCAGCAACACAGAGCTCCGTTCCTCCCAAGTACTGATCAAATGGGCTTCTAGCTGTTCCCAGCAGCCCTCTCAGCTCTGGCAGAAAGAGCAGAACTGCACTAAATTGAAGTTTAAATTCCCAGAAAATAGTTTTCGCTAACGCAGGATACTTATATGCACTTATTAATGTCAAGTGAGATTATTCTGTGAAGCTATATTTCACGCTTCCACTGCAATGATGAATACAATGAAGCCCTCAATATTTTAACTTCAGCAAGTTCATTTTACAAAAAAGTCTTGCATATTATGAACTTGCTGGATTTAAAGGAGTGAGGATAATTTCAAATTCTATTCATTGTTCTCCACAGCTTCAATAATTGCAAAGTGATGTATTTGAATATACTGAGGTTATGTTTTCATAGAGCAGTTCAGCACTCCAACCCCCCCCCCCCCCCCCTCTCTCTCTCGCTCATCTTTTTTCTTACCTTATAAAAATGGTAACACTTTATTTCAGGGTCTTTTAACTAGTTTCTTATTGGCATGCATATTACTAGAATATTGGCTATTTATTAGTACTTATTAAGCACATATTAATGCCGTATTCTACATTCTTAATCCTACCCAATACCTAAGATTAAACTATTAATAAGCAGTAAATTAGGAGTTTACTGAGGGAAAAGTTGTAGTTAATAGTTTATATGTGTTTCCTATACTAAAGTGTTAACATAAAAATTCCATGGACTGGGTCACGTTCATTGGTTAGATTAATAAAAAAGTATTTCCTATTTATTTTTAAAATCCTACAAATGAAATAGCATGGCCAAAGTTTGCTCCCAAACTACTTTATTCAGTTTTTGGGCTCTTGACCACTCTCAGAGTCTAACTTTGAGAGTTAAAGGTCATCAAACAAACAATCCTGGTTCAATATCACTGGGGTGAACAAGCCCAGAAATTCGACTCCGCTTCACCTTGCAGGCAGTAAAAGGCCAGCAGTTCTAAACAGTCTTACCAGGAAACCTCCAAACATACTGCCAGTATTTCCGAGGCCAACACAACCACTGTGATTTGGTATTCAGAAACAGTTTGCACATTCCTGGAATTTTTCTGTGCTAATGTTACTGTTACATTTATTTAATGTTCAGGTAGAGATTCACTTTAAAATTGCATTGTGAGCTGTCATTGATGGAGGAACATTTGCTTTGTTGTGACAGAGAACTAAACTTTGTTTCTGACTGATGTCTCTGGGAGAGAGAGAACTGAGATTTCATTCCATCTTCTTTGCTTGCAGAATATAAAACCATATCTCGTTTCCCCTGAGTTGCCTCTTTCCAATTCCTCTTCAGTATTCTATGGACTTTGTGTTCTTCGGAGAAACCTGACTCTCTGAAATTGCTTTTTATTGTGACTTACTTAGGCTGTTAATGTAAGCTATTACTGAGCTCACATGTTACTATAGCAACAAAGCTGATAAAGTGTACTGGGAGACCAAAGTGATAGATTACATGTGCATGCTGTGTCATATCCAATAACTCAAACTTACTATACGGCACATTATTCCAGTGGTCTGAGAGAAATCAATAAATGTGGACACAACCCAACAAGCCATGCTCCATCTCTCTCTCTCTCTCTCTCTCTCTCGCTCTCTCGCTCTCTCGCTCCTTCTTCTCTCTTTCACTACATCAGTCTCTCTCTGTGTCTAATTCTGTTCGACAGTAAGGAAGCCATAGCAGATCAGGCCATGTTTCTATGATGTCTGTGTGGAGCTACAAGGGGCAGGTGCTGTACAGACACCATTCAGAGAGACTCTATTCAGCTCCTCTCCTCCGTTTCTCCATTCATGCAGGGCAAAACGCCATCTGCTCCTGTTGTGCCTGGAGCTCTCACAGCTGACCAAAAAAAACCACCCCAACAGCTGTTGCCAAACAAAAGCCAAACAATGGGGGCAGAGAAAGGTTACACACAAGTTTGAAAGAGAGAGAAAAGGGGTGAGAGGGAGAGAGGGAGGAAAGGGTGGAAACACATTGCTCTGATGAAAGGGGAGTCAGAAACAAACCTTTTACAGATTATGAGGAGGAATGCTCTTTTCAATGGGTGCAGTAGAAACTGTTAAATATGAGATGGTAAATCTTGTTGTCTCTATGAACTTAGTGGACTCACATTATGGCTGAAAACAGAGGAAACAGTATTCATGGTCAGTCTTTTGAAGTCCCTGATGAGTCAGACAACAAGAAGGGTAACAATGAGAATTCTTGTTATAATATTAACCAGCATGTGATATCTAAAAACACATGCATGCTTGTAAAATCACCGTTTTACATTTTTAGTATATTTGATCTTAATTATATACAGTTGTTGACACGAAGAATAAAATCTATATCATAGATGGATATGAAATTGTAAGGAATATGATGATTCAACCTGTGACCCTACAGAGGATAAGCAGTATGGAGAATGCATGGATGGATTGTGATTTCAAATTAAATTAACTATTCCATTGACTATTATTTTTGTACATTTGAGGAAGAACATAATAATTGTTCCTAATTATATACTAAACATTAACAATACAGCCTTTGATATTTGGTTTTATGGAACCAAACATCATAAAATTATTCAAGTCTTGCTTTTTTTTTTACAGAACCTAAATGTAAGAACCGGTTCTCAATTTTTAACCTTAATCAGAAGACCAGAACTGGATTCTGGATTCCATGCAGACGATGAGTTGTGCAGTCAGTTAAATATCAGCGATGACATTCTGGAGCACTTCCTGTTGCAACAAGGTTAGAGAGACTCATGTTAAATATGTTCTTCATGCGAGAGGATGGGAGATCATTTGGACAGACATGGAGGTTCTATTACAGGGTCAGAAGTTTATCAGAAATGAAGGGACGCACACAAAATAATTCATTTTGCAATCTATATAATTTGCTACATTCAAGAATTAAATAAATAAATAATACACAAATAAATAAATGTTGTTAGGAAGAGAGAGAGAGAGAGCATAAAGAAATTATGGTCTATCAGCTAAATGTTATACTCTTCTACTTCTACTGTCAGACATCCTTGGGCTCAGCATCCCAGTTTGTCCCATAATAACCTTACTGGGACTACTTTACAAATTCCTAATTAATCTCAAGCCATTCGTATTAATCTCGCTGTCCATAGCAAAGAAACACATTTTACTTAATTGGAAAGACAGAACAGTACTCTCAATAAACCAATGGCTCAAATTATTATTAGTACACTCAAACTTGGAACAATTAACTGCATTTGCGCATAATATTGATTCGTTCAAACAAACCTGGTCCCCTTTTTTTTTAATATCTAAATAGGAGAACTGATTCCTCTTTGTCATAAAACATGTGTTCAAAAGAAACTCATAAAAGGAATATTTTGTGCTCCTTTATATAATGTATTTAGTTTATATCCTGCCAACTTGTGTCGATTACTTCTCTCATAACTCTAATTCTACTGCCTCTAAATTTGCCTAAAACTTTCTATTTGGTACACATTACAACAAACTACTTATATAAATGATTAATAATATTTAATATACTGCTCTACTATTATTTATAGTTTGATGTATTCTATGTGTATGTATGTATGTATGTATGTATGTGTGTGTGTGTGTGTGTGTGTGTGTGTGTGTGTGTGTATATATATATATATATACATATAAAAAATTCTCTTCTACTTCTATACACAAATGAGGCAAATACTCAAAGTTAATCACTCAAAATCCTACTTAACAAATCCAGCCAATGATGGATTCTTGTGAAGTTGTTTGGTTTGGTCAGAGTGTAAGCTGAATTCCTGATGAAGGTGTAGACAGCAAGACAGCATAAAGACACATCAACTTAATCCTAATCCTGTTTCATAACAGTATGGAATTTCATGAAAAGAATATGTATTTATGTAAAGTAGATTCTATTGAACCTGTTGTGAAATATTTTAACAAAAAAGGTATATGATTTATTGGTTTCGAATATGTACACATAATGTTGCAGATAAAAAATGCGAATGACACCATTATTTAAAAATGCATTTTTACTTAATGTTGATTTGTCACAGGTAGTTTCAAATAAGAATGGAAATGTTAAAATGATGTCAACTAAACAATACTATATTTACCATCTCTGCTCTTCAAACAGAAAAGCTCTGCATTTATTCGGCAAGGTCGAGCCAGCTCTGCAAAGCCGAGCCAGCATAAATAAGATTCATGCATATTAAATGAGTTTTAATCAAAATCAGTTCTCCATTGTTTATCTCTGCTTCGACCACCCCAGTGATGTGATCGTGTGAGTGTGTAAATGTGTGTTTATGTATGTTGCCCTGGCTCTGAGTCTGGTTTATTATGTTCATGGTTCCATTCAATTTGTCATGTGTTTGACTGTGTTGATGAGGCTATGGAGGTGCTGGGGCTATTTATCACACTGCTCCTAATGCACTAATTCTGTGTTCATGATCTTCAGAGGGTTCATCCATCAACATCAGGTTGACAGAACCCCTCCCCCAGCCCTTGTCTGAAACTCCGCCTCCCCCAAGAGCAGTCTGTAAACATATGGGCCTCATTTTTTCATCAGTGTCCTAAATTTCACACAATCACTCCATCTTATGAATCTAAACAAGCTGGATAGAATGTTTGATAAATGGCATAAAAACATGTACCAGACTATACAGACTAAACGCCTTTAGTTATTAAATAAATGATTTCTTTACATTATTGATGAATATACACAGAAAAGCACTGAAAACTAAATAGACACTATCCAAATAAATGCACACGCGCACACACACGTTTGGTTTCCATGTTTTATGGGGACTTTCCATAGACAAAATTTTTATACAGTACAAACTCTGTATTTTATCACCTACCCCTAACAGAAAACATTCTTCAGTTTTAAATGTTCTAAAACATCAATAGCACACATAACTAATCCCCTATCCCTAAACCACCAGACATAAACATAAAGACTCTATACATAATCAGACATCCATAAAATAAATAGCATGAAGGAAACGGAAATAATAGGTTAAAAAAAAACTTTTTTTTTTTTTAAAATTATGATTTATTAGCTGTTTTTGGGATATTGCCATCTTTGTCCCCACACACACAAAAACACACACACACTATGTGTGTATATATATATATATATATATATATATATATATATATATATATCACTTTTTGTGTGTGTATATATACAGATATATTATATATATATATATATATATATATATATATATATATATATATACAGATGCTGGTCATATAATTAGAATATCATCAAAAAGTTGATTTATTTCACTAATTAATTCAAATTCAAAAAGTGAAACTTGCATATTGTATTCATTCAATAAACACAGACTGATATATTTCAAATGTTTATTTCATTTCATTTTGATGATTATAACAACTAAGGAATTTTGATGACTTATGACAACTAAGGAAAATCCCAAGTTCAGTATCTCAGAAAATTAGAATATTGTGAAAAGGTTCAATACTGAAGACAGCTGGTGCCACACTCTAATCAGCTAATTAACTCAAAACACCTGCAAAGGCCTTTAAATGGTCTCTCAGTCTAGTTCTGTAGGCTACACAATCATGGGGAAGACCGCTGACTTGACAGTTGTCCAAAACACGACCAGTGACACCTTGCACAAGGAGGGCAAGACACAAAAGGTCATTGCAAAAGAGGCTGGCTGTTCACAGAGCTCTGTGTCCAAGCACATTAATAGAGAGGTGAAGGGAAGGAAAAGATGTGGTAGAAAAAAAGTGTACAAGCTATAGGGATAACCGCATCCAGGAGAGGATTGTGAAACAAAACCCATTCAAAAACACGGGGGAGATTCACAAAGAGTGGACTGCAGCTGGAGTCAGTACTTCAAGAACCACTACACACAGACGTATGCAAGACATGGGTTTCAGCTGTCGCATTCCTTGTGTCAAGCCACTCTTGAACAACAGCAGTGTCAGAAGCGTCTCGCCTGGGCTAAAGACAAAAAGGACTGGACTGCTGCTGAGTGGTTCAAAGTTATGTTCTCTGATGTTCTCTAAATTTTGCATTTACTTTGGAAATCAGGGTCCCGAGTCTGGAGGACAAGAGGAGAGGCACACAATCCACGTTGCTTGAGGTCCAGTGTAAAGTTTCCACAGTCAGTGATGGTTTGGGGTGCCATGTCATCTGCTGGTGTTGGTCCACTGTGTTTTCTGAGGTCCAAGGTCAACGTAGCCATATACCAGGAAGTTTTAGAGCACTTCATACTTCCTGCTGCTGACCAACTTTATGGAGCTGCAGATTTCATTTTCCAACAGGACTGCACACAGTGCCAAAGCAACCAGTACCTGGTTTAAGGACCATGGTATCCCTGTTCTTAATTGGTCAGCAAACTCACCTGACCTTAACCCCATAGAAAATCTATGAGGTATTGTGAAGAGGAAGATGCGATATGCCAGACCCAACAATGCAAAAGAGCTGAAGGCCACTATCAGAGCAACCTGGGCTCTCATAACACCTGAGCAGTGCCACAGACTGATTGACTCCATGCCATGCCGCATTGCTGCAGTAATTCAGGCAAAAGGAGCCCAAACTAAGTATTGAGTGCTGTACATGCTCCTACTTTTCATGTTCATACTTTTCAGTTGGCCAAGATTTCTAAAAATCCTTTCTTTGTATTGGTCTTAAGTAATATTCTAATCTTCTGAGATACTGAATTTGGGATTTTCCTTAGTTGTCAGTTATAATCATCAAAATTAAAAGAAATAAACATTTGAAATATATCAGTCTGTGTGTAATGAATGAATATAATATACAAGTTTCACTTTTTGAATGGAATTAGTGAAATAAATCAACTTTTTGATGATATTCTAATTATATGACCAGCACCTGTATATGTGTGTGTGTGTGTGTGTGTGTGTGTGTGTGTGTGTATATATACAGATATATTATATATATATATATATATATATATATATATATATATATACAGATGCAGATATATATATATATATATATATATATATATATATATATATATATATATATATATATATAAATCTAGTGACCTCATTTATTTGTTTGACTGCCTTAATGTGCATTAAACATCCAAGCAGTTCTTAGTAAATAGTGTCTAGCTGTTTTATGAGCATGGATAACGTTTTAGATAATTCTGATCTTGTATATGTGAATGTACTGGTTTTATCTCGTTTCCTACATCCCAGCTGTGTTAATTCCTGCTATGAACAATAATGAGGTCTGAGCAATCAAAACACAATTAGAACAGAGTTTGTACCGGTAATTAATAATGGATGCTGATAATGATGGTATTAAACATTAGTCATTCAATACTGTTGCTCGCAAGTGTGTTCTTCAGGATATGAGAGGAGAGAAAATGATCAGGAGGCAGGAATGAAATGGCAGCGCTCTCTGTGATGTTCTCTCCAGCAGTAGAAAATGAAAACAGAGAGGCTGGCTGTGGGGAAAGGTCAGAACACATGTAGTGGAGATGTCTTTTGAGAACGCTCCACCACAGATGGCTTGTACTTAATGATGAGGTGGACCAGGAAGCATGAGAAGATTTTGATTTGTGATTCGAATGAAAGCATGAAAGGAACAGATTCATGTAACAGAACTATGCACTAACCTAGAGCTGTTTTTTTTTTATATATATACCTTCAAGTTTTACACTAATAAAACACTTATTTTAGTGAAATAAATGTACACAATGCAAACTCTAAAAATTGCACAAGAACCCTAAAATTATATAATTCTATATTTTGCCTGTTATGGGCTACCAGGCTGCAAAAATACACTAAAAACAGTAATACTTTTACAGCTTAAAAGAAATGTTTTCTATATATTTTAAAAATAATTTATTCCTGTAATGTGAAGCTGAATATTCAACAGCCATTACTCATCTTCAGAGTCACATGATCCTTCAGAAATCACTCTAATATGCTGATTTGCTGCTCAAGAAGCATTTCTTATTATTAGGGATTCTTTGATGAATAGAACGTTCTAAGAACTGCATTTATTTGAAATAGAAATATTTTGTTGTAACAATATAAAAGTCCTCATACTGTCACTTTTGATCAATTAAATACATCCTTGCATGAAAAACAGTTTTAATTTCTTAAAAACACTTTATTGATCCCAAACTTTATATATATGTCCCATTTGTCATTGATGACAAAAAAAAAAAAAAAAAATCTTTCTGTAAAGAGCTCGTGACTCACCTAGACCAGAGCACGGTTCACGGTTACACAATCTGACCCGGCTCTCATCTCTCTGTGTCTGACTGGTCTCTCTGAGAGACACATTTCCTGTTGGGGTTGTGTTGTGCGTTTCTGGGTCAGTGGCCTGGTTTTTGGGGGATGAGGGTCTTTTGTAGAGGACCAGAGCCCTAATACAATAGAGACTCTTCAACAGCTGCCCTGTTCTCAGCCTGCCAAATGAAGTCACCAAGCCCTGATGAACTTTTCTCTATTGTTCTCTGGCTCTGCCATCTTTTTTCCCCCTCATTGGATTGGCAAACTCAAATCATTAGGCTTCATTGGAAGTGATGTACGGTCGGCTTTTGTTTGGGCAATGCTGTTGTCATATCTTGTAATTCATTAGACACAGCAGAGTGCACAAACACAACTGGGACTGCACTGAATCAACCTTACATGCATGTTGATTATGTAATGTTGAGAGTGCATGATGATGATGATGGTTTATTGATTAGTGTTGATAAACAGCATCTGTTTAGCTGAAACCTGCAGAATAACCTTCTTCTCCTAAATAAGGTTTCTCTGCACATCACTGGAGAGGGACTATCTTCTGTGTGCCAGAATGTCATGGTTAACTCTCATCAGATTAAATGATTCTGATGTTGAATCGCATCTTTTGCAGCCTGCATACTGTATATAAAAAGTTTTTTAAAATGTGATTACTGATTACTGTGCGTTATTCTTCACAGATGGCACGTTCTGTTTTGTCAGATTGTCAGTTTTGTCCACTGTCAAGGCATCACGAGTTCACGTTTTACAGCAGGGGGGCATTCCAGAAAGCAGTTTATGTGACATAGCCAGGTATGTTTTAAGAGTAAGTAAGCTGATAACCTCAACTTTCGGTTCCAAAAATGGCGGTAACTTTCAGGGTATGCAAGTAGACTTAGCAACTTACTCTCTGAGCATAACCTGCTCCAGAGCAGCTTATGTTCCAGGGTTAGTTTCCTTAAGAGGTAAAGCTATATTATAATGTTTAAATGTTTATTCAATTCTAATATATGTATTTATTTTATTGTAATCTCACACATGGATCTGCTTTCTCCTTTTTATAACAAGACATTTTCTATACTATAATTTCTATAAGAAAATACATATGTGATATCTTATTAAATATTTAGCATCAAACAAACAATATAAATATTATTCTCAGTGAATAAAGATTACTTATTCAATAAAAACATTGAAAAAATTATTACACCACCAAATAGGTGGCGATGTGCACTAAGTGGGTGATGTAAATCGCCATTAAACAAAAGAAGAAGATCGAAGTAGAATGGCGTCCTTTTTCTTAGAGTCTGTTTCCATGGTGAATCATCGATTCATTGCTCGGTTGAGAATATCTTGTGAGTTAACATACTCTGGGTTGGCTGAACTTACTCCCTGATGCGTTTTTGGAACCAGCATACCTCGAGTAAGCAAGGTTTGGGCTAATCAAGTTCAGCGTTTAGGGTATATGTGACAGTAAGTTACCCTTGCTTTCTGGAATATCCCCCAGAAACCAACAAGCACCCTTGTTGCTTGTGTACAGAAACCGATAATTTCGTTTTACAGAAACAGCGCGCAGATGACAAGACTGTTAGTCACTAGATGAGGGGAGTTTCGTCAAAGCTGACTAAAAGTGATTTAGGATTTATAATTTCTACTCCTGCAAGTCACCATACACCGTATACCATTCACATCTTACACGCTGAAACCTTGTTTGTTCTTTTGCATTTATGTGCGTGTGTTTAAGTGTGTTTGAAATGCATTTACAAAGCAATTACTTGGTTTGGTTTAACTCTGAAACATGAAACATGTGGAGTTATCTGCTTTTGCCAAAAAACAACTGTTGGAGTTATCTGATTTTGCTAGAAAAACAAACTTTTAAATATATAAAAAAAAATTGATTGATAGTTTGCTCAATAAAAAACAAGATTTGTGAGAATTAATAAAAACAGAGTTCTCAGTTTTTGCATATGAACTCTTCATTTATAGTCAAGGCTGTGACATTTAGAGAAAGTTACAGGAACATCATTCACATCCATTTATTTTGTGTATGTGTCACTCTGTGCTACAGAGTTGTTTTAATTCAGTCAACTATTACATAGTTTACAATACAGTATTTTGAGGAATGCTGTATACATTTTGCTCTGTGCGATGTGTAAAATGCTTTGCTGTAGTGCAAGAGAGAGAGAAGCTGGGAGATTGTTGCAGAAATAATGTTATCCTGACAGTATAAATCAGCTCCAAAGTAAGGTAAACATTTGTGTTGCTGTCACATTTAATAAAGTGCCCTGGCATTTCAAGCAGCTTGGAAGAGTTATTCAGTGTAATAAATAATATATCTAGCCTTGGACTTCAAGACCTCGTATGGAAGCGAACAGTAAATATTAAGAGGAATTTTGTGTTTTGGTGGCCGACTAGTCATCAGATTTAAAAAACAAAACCTGTAAGGGTCGACTGTGTTCCCAAACATACAGCCCATTCTTCTCCATACTATAAAAAATGAAATTGCCTTGACAAAATACACAGCCTGTACTTCATACCATGTCAAAAAATGTGATCTAAGTTGGCATGGCAACAAATCTCCTGGGAAGGAAAAGGTCATAGTGACTATAAATTCATTGCTTCGGTTAGAACGAGGTGGTTTCCTATTATCATCTCCATTCTGCAGTAGCTTTATTCTCCCTCTCTCTCTCCCTCATGCTCTTATAAATGCGGTGATTCACTGCTCCAGAGCTAAACAAGCTGATGATTTTAATTTTCTGTTTTCAGAGTAATAAACATTGACATGAGAATGTGCCTCAGGCTCAGGCTCCTAATGAGAAAATGAAATTAGTTTTTCAGCTGACTGAACAGCAACATTTTACACGTAATAATCAAGCATTTATTTGAGTGTGGGATCTCTCTGCTTATGAATGCTAGTATGTGTTTTCTATGTCTACATACATTTCTAGGAAGAAGATGAGGAAAAAAAACATCCTGACATGTTTGTGCCCAGGAACTGCATTTGTGTAACATTCATATAGCACATTAACTCCTCTGAGTGCATAAATCAGTGTTTTTGATTTTACTTCCTTATGTTGAAGGTTGCAAACTAACATCGTTGTTTCTATAATTTATCTTAGTTGTAGTTTCGAGGTAAAAGAGGTGGCCCAATTACCTCTCTGACACAACATTTATTCCATTTACAATCTGTCTGACCTCACATCTCAATGAATAATGCACTCCAGGTGTGTATTTGCTGTGGTGGCACAGGTCTTGAGTCATACACCAATGTCTCAATTGCTTACAGATACACAATGGCTGATGCAAGAAGCGGTCAATAAGAGAGGCCCTCTTTGCCCCTTTCTGCCTTGGTGTATACAGTTCGGTTGTGTTCTCTCAGACGATTTTATTTGAGAAATAGTTCAGGAATCTCATACACTAGAGAATTGCAAGATTTTCAAAAGGGCTGCTTTTTCCCTAACAGGAAGAATTAATTGGACAAGGGTGAAGCTAGGAGAGACTTATATGGTGCATTGTGGGTAAATGTACTCAACTGAGAGTGCTCGCCAGGCTACTGTCCGCATAAGTTTAAACTTTAGTCATTTGTATACTTCGTACTTCACTCCAGACTTGAGTGAGCCAAGTCTCTATATCATTCTGTCCATATTGAGCTGTCTACCTTTGAACTGAACATGCTTTATTAGTTTTATTCCTGCTGTTGGCAGCCAGTGTTGGGGAATCACATTCATTAGTGTCAGTTTCATTGCCCGCTGAGTTCAAAGCATTTATCTGATGAGAGAGAGCTGGCGCGGTTACACTGAGAAACCCACAGCACCTCTCCCCTGCTACCACTTTACATCTGTCACTCAGCTGATGCAAAACACAAAAACAGCAACTTGTTTATTGGCATTGTTTTGTTCAGTTTTCTCTGTAGCGTTCCTCAGAGAAGCACCTGCTGTGATCATTTTTGTTTGATATAAACTTGTAACAAGTTTTCTTGCCCTTGGGGGTTTTAATTAGCAGTAGAGAATAAACAAGCAGAGCTGCAACATGCCCTTGCGGTCAGTTAGCTAAATGACTCGAAAATACATAGAAGTTACATTGAAAAATGAATAAATAAATAAAATGTTATGCCTCTTATTTATATTTGTTTAAAATGTGCTCTGTGTAATAATTTGGCATTTGGTACAAACAAACATATAAAATGTGTAAGTATGAGAAGGATTTTTTAACTTATATTTTACTAGTTCAATCCCCATAGAATTTTCTTGGTGTTTAAAATAAAACACATGAACACTTTGGTTTCAGCCTCAGAGACTCCTTTTTGAAGGGATTCGGTTGCTCATTTTCATTTTGAGTATATCGTTGTCACAGTTATGTTCAGTTTTAGTTTCACAGACTCTTGGTTTGTATTCATTAGTTTTTGTTGTCCTTTGTTCTATGTTCTTGCCAGCATTTAGTTGTCATGGTTACCTTGATTGAGTTATTCTGTTCAGCTGTACACACCTTGCTGTGACGTTGAAATTCAGATCATGCAAACAACCCGCCTCGACTGAGTGAGAGGATCCTGCGGCTCCGCCTCTGGCCTTTGATCCCTTCATTCCACCTCGACCCGTCCACCTTGGCTCCTCCCACCTTTGGCTTCATCAGAGACCCTTGTAGCTCCTTGCAGAGCCTTGCAGCTCCTCCGGGTTCCCTCGTCCCATCGGCTCCCCCTTGGTCGGTTGTCACTCTACTTCTGCCACGAACTTACGAACCGTCCATTTTGCTCCATCTCTCCACCTCTACAGCTACAGTGGGTTCCTCCTTCCCTTTGTTTATGCCTCAATCCTCAGTCACACCGGCTCTGCCTCAGTCCTCGGGCACTCTGGCTCCACCTCAGACGCTCGTCGCCACGACTTCGCCTAGGTCTCCAGTGCCAGCAATGTCGCTCAGAACCATCGGCCCTGTCTACATCGGTCGTCCCCCAGTCCCATCAACATCTTGGCTTCTCACTCCCTCGACTACGCCATTTGCTGTCATCACTGCCGAGGTCTGGGTCTGCGCCACTGGCCCATCACCATCATCACTGCCAGGGGATCATCATCATCCACACTTCACCATTCCTCCGTCACCATCCCTTCGCCGCCGCCACCTCAAAAGCCCCCACCGTCCCTCCCTCTTTTCATCTTCTGTTACCGCTCTAGGTCATGCCTTCTTGTGGGGGTGTACTGTCACAGTTATGTTCAGTTTTAGTTTCATTAACTCTTAGTTTGTGTTCATTAGTTTCTGTTGTCCTTTGTTCTAAGTTCCAGCCAGTATTTAGTTGTTATGATGACCTTGATTGAGTTATTCTGTTCAGTTGTGTGCACCTTATTATCTTTTGTATATAAGTTCATGTAGTTTCCCTTTGAGCTTGTCCAGGCACATTTGCATTTAATCTGCGTTTGCTGCTACAGTACCTGTTTGGATTACTCTGTGGATCATTAAATTTTGTGTTGGATCATTATTCATCTGTCTTCTCATCTGTCTGCTACACATGCCTGTGACAATCATCCTCGTCTGTAGTGATTCTCTCATAAAGACCTTCTGGTGTAACAAGGGTTGTAAAGATACATGTATTTGTACGGAAAACTTGTCCCTCAAATCTTATTGGTTAATTGAAGTGTTGCTCAAAAAAGATGTTGATCCAGGAACATGTTGTACTTGGTGAAATCACATTCACCGGCTTGGTCCCCATGGTCAGATGCATGCTGTTTAATGAGTTGAGATGCATTTTCCTCAATGTTTCCTCAATGTATTTTCCTCAATGACTTCCCTCACATTGAACTTGGCTAAGTGTGAATTTGCCACGTGCAAATGCTTGATGTATTTGGGAAAGTGGGTTGGACAAGGACAAGTACGTCCTGCCACCCAGAAAGTGCAAGCAATTCTTGATTTTCCTGTGCCTCAAACCAAGCGTGATCTTCGCCGTTTCTTAGGAATGGCTGGCTATTATAGAGCATTTTGCTGGTATTTCTCTGATGTGGCTCTACCGTTAACCAATCTTTGTGCCTCGCAAAAATTTCTATGGTCTGATGAATGTCAACATGCATTTGAAGCTATAAAACGTTTGTTGTGTAGTGCCCCAGTGTTATCGGCACAAGACTACTCACGCTCGCTTAAACTCGATGTTGATGCTAGTGCTACTGGAGCCGGAGCAGTTCTTTTGCAAGATGATATTCGTGGAGTTGAGCATCCCGTAGCGTACTTCTCAAAAAAAGTTTCTGAAACATCAGTGACTATAGTGTTGTCGAAAAAGAAGCCCTTGCTTTATTACTGGTGTAGCGGCCCCTCGGAATTATCGATCAAGAAGCAGATTGTTTCAAACAGGTGTCGGTTTATTTCTTCTGGTTAGTACCAGGCAGTACAAGTACCACGAACACCTTGCACCTTGCACTTTAGACCTTGAACACCGTGAAAACTACAGAGTAAAACAGAAAAAATACAAAATGCTTTGATGTAGCTTCACAAAAATTAGCATTGTACACCACGTTTTCATTTAATACAAATCATTCTTACTATTAGCCAATATGAAATGAAATGCATTTAAACCTTTTACGATCCACAACTTATCACATGCTTCTTTTAAATGAAATCTAATGCATGGTGATTGTTCACAGAAAGAACATACATATACTGCTTTTACATTGATGACATGTGCAATTAAACAATAAAGAAATGAAGTAATGACATTCTCTTTTTGTACACGAAATCCCTTTGGATAATAATACACAAGTATTTTACACATATAGTGTACATTTTCTTCATACCTCATTCCGCTTTCCAAGGGCGCTAATCAAAGTGTTTCAGCCATCGTCTAGCACGCTCTCTAACTCGACACACTCTCACAGTTCGGAACTTTTAGAAATAACATGTACGGACAATACAATCAATAAAGTAAATCACAAATGTACACTCTTTCTTTTCAAGATTCAAAATGAGGAAAAAACAAATAAATAGCGTGTACAAGTTTTACCATTCCTCAGACGACGCGCGAGCACCGCATGTGAGGAGCACATGTGAAGAGAGCGTGACAGGTAATTTGCGTCATATACACAATAAGAGCACATTAGAAAGGAAACAACAGCGCTCTTTTCAAAATAAAGGCACAAATGAAGAAACACTGTAGAATGTCAATCTATCAACTCTTATGTTAAATAATATGTTGATTGGACTTATGGACATAAATATGATATTTTGCAGGAGAATATTAATACAATTTATCAGACATTTACAACTGGAGGTACAACATTTTGAAGTGTATGTGGGATCAAGTCCTGTGCTTGTTACTGATCACAATTCACTAGTATTTTTGTCTGTTATGCGCAATACAAATCAACGAATTATAAGCTGGTCCTTGTTTATTCAAGATTTCAATCTTAAGATTCGTTATAAAAAGGGCAAGGACAATGTACTAACAGATGACTTATCTCGTTCTTTTAGTTTTGTCTAAAAATCATTATTTGTGTGTGGGGGTGTTACGAAATTTGGCATCTGTGTTTTTTTTGTGTGGAGTTTTTTCTACATGTCTATTCAGCAATTGGTTGCTGAAGTGAAGCGTGATTGGCTGAACCTGAAAGTGATTGCTGATGCTCTGTCTTAAAAGGGTGGCGCTCTTGGAGAATGGCGAGCTCGCTCTGACGTTGACCTTCTGGCATGAAGAGCTCCAGATTCCTCCTTCCATCAACAGAATTCCAAACCACTAGTTGTTTTTTTGTAAGTGATTCATATATATCGTCGTGAACTGATGTAATGAAGTTACTGCTTGTGCTTTAGGAGCGTAAGGGTGTTCTGCCATTTATTTTGACATTGTTTGTGATTTGTTTATTTTAGGGAGTTAGGGAACACACAAGACACAACTTGCATCTTACGGTTGTATACATCCCTATAAATGTTACAAATTCATGCAAGTATGTCCATTTTGCATAAAGGATTATCCTGACAGCAAGCGGGTCTGTTTAACTAGACTTCAATGAACAAGTGCCAGTGTTGTAGACGATGCGGATTAAAATGGGAGCACAATAATTCAAAACTTATCCTAAAATATTTTGCTAACATATTTTGATGGAGTAAACACTTCAAATTCCTTCTCCCAACTATAACTGCATCATAAAGTGCAGTATATTGCTGCCAGTTGCAGTAACGTTGACAGAATTTTTTTTCATTTAAAAACAAACATAGTAAACCATTGTTTTTATTATTAATAATAATAATAATAATAATAATAATAAACATGGTTAATTTTTTTCCCCTGCTGTCCCGAAAACATACCAACCTGTGGTACTATATGTAACTATGTAATTTGCTGAAAGGTGACACGTGACTGCGACAAATTAATAATTCATTCAATTTGCTTAATAGTAGTAAATCATTCATCAAAACATTGTTTGGTCTGAGATACATGACTTGATTTTGTAGTGACTTAGTTTGGAATTATTTTTGTTGGCAGAACAAAAATACATACTGAATACAATAATGTGTCTAAAATGTAAGTTATGCAATTCTGTTTATTAAACTGTTGTTTCTTTGTAGTGCAAAATAGTCGCGCTGATGTGATATTTCCTAATTAAAACATACCCTAAAGAAAATGTGAAAATATTCAGTGCAACACCTTGGACTTATCTACAGATTATCTACTATAGAGTTTATAAATAGCCTGGAGGTGATTTATGTCAAATCGTGATGAAATATGCCTGTTTCACACTCTGAGGCTGATGTTAGACAGGGCATCCATTATTTTCAAGTAATTTATACAATTTATTCTTAGGGTTTGGATATGAAAAAGATAAAACAAGCTACATCCTTATAGATTTACTCCCAGGCTGCTCTTTATTTTAAAGTCAGAATTCAAACATTTAGCCTGGACCTGAGTTTTGGGCTTTCACATTCACTAAAGCATGGCAAAAAGATTCAGGAAATGTGCAAGAGTTTGTGAAAACCATCTAAACAAATGAGGCATGAAAGGATTCTAAGACTTTCTCGGACAGTAGTAAGAGTGCGCATGAAAGCACATTTCATATGTGGGTTTTAAGTGCTCCCTGCAAAACTGCAAATAAATCATTTTCCTAAGTATTTTTGTATGGCTTTCCAGTAAAAAAATATTTAAACATCTTTAATACATTTACTTGAGAAGCAAAATTTTTCAAGATAATAAGACTTGTTTTTCTTGTTTTAAACTCTTAATTAAATTGTATTTATTTGTTTATTTAGCTGTAAATTACTTTTTGTCTTACCCTTACATTTTTTTTTTTTGGCTGCTGTACACTTTTTTCTGATTGAATAAGGTTTTATCAACATTATGTGACAGCATTCTGTAGCTGAAATTATAACTCACCTCACAATTTCCCAGCAACCTCATTAAGCTCTGGTTAGACGGATGTGACAAATTCAACACCATGTGCAAAAATCACCTCAGGCTGTAATACAGTCAGGTACTACTGACCTAAAGCCCATTACAGACCTGTGATGTGCTAGTACCAACTCTCAGCGCTGACCCTGCACCTCACAGTGCATTGGTCTACATAATCTCCCACCACCTGCTTCTGTGAACTACATCCTGAAAAATTCCAAGAGAGATGCTGCTATTCGAGAGTGTGACAGGTGTAGTGTGATGAACAGGTTTCACTGGGTAACAGCAAAAACTATTAATTTGAACTGAAGTAAATTGTTCAATAGGGAGGTTTCCATTACAGATTTGTGCAATATTTTCTAAATGTCGATTGAAAAATATTGCGAAAGTACGGTGTTTCCATTAACCAATGTTATGTGACTAAAACGTAATTTCTCCCTCTCACAATAAGTCATTCCAAAAATCATGGTAACAGATTTTAGTAGATTTAAATATATTGCAGCCACCGCTCTAGCTATTATTTTTAATTTAAGGAGACATAGGCATAATGTCCAATCATTAATGGCAAGGAAAGCCCCTTATACTTGGGAGCTGCTACGTATCAGGTGTTTCTGGGTGCTTCTCCCTCCGATCTGCTTCGAGGTCTTGAAAAATTGTGGCATTTCTTTGTTCTTTACAATCCAGTATTATCATAATTCTTTTGTCTTTTATGAGTTTAAACATGAATGCTCAACTTTTACATACATCAGGTGACCTGTAAATGCGGGAAAAAAATTCCATTGCAGTTTTGTGAAATATTCCTTTTTCGAATTGCCTGAAAAACCACCTCAAAAAACTTTGTGATATACAGTGGGTACGGAAAGTATTCAGACCCCCTTAAATTTTTCATTCTTTGTTATATTGCAGCCATTTGCTAAAATCAAGTTCATTTTTTCCTCATTATTCCACACACAGCACCCCATATTGACAGAAAAAAACAGAATTCTTGACATTTTTGCAGATTCATTAAAAAAGAAAAACTGAAATATCACATGGTCCTAAGTATTCAGACCCTTTGCTCAGTATTTAGTAGAAGCACCCTTTTGATCTAATACAGCCATATAGAGTCTATTTGGGAAAGATGCAACAAGTTTTTCATGCCTGGATTTAGGGATCCTCTGCCATTCCTCCATGCAGATCCTCTCCAGTTCTGTCAGGTTGGATGGTAAACATTGGTGGACAGCCATTTTTATGTCTCTCCAGATATGCTCAATTGGGTTTAAGTCAGGGCTCTGGCTGGGCCATTCAAGAACAGTCACAGAGTTGTTGTGAAGCCATTCCTTCGTTATTTTAGCTGTGTGCTTAGCGTCATTGTCTTGTTGGAAGGTAAACCTTCGGCCCAGTCTGAGGTCCTGAGCACTCTGAAGAAGGTTTTCATCCAGGATATCCCTGTACTTGGCCGCATTCATCTTTCCATCGATTGCAACCAGTCGTCCTGTCCCTGCAGCTGAAAAACACCCCCACAGCATGATGCTGCCATCACCATGCTTCACTGTTGGGACTGTATTGGACAGGTGATGAGCAGTGCCTGGTTTTCTCCACACACACCGCTTAGAATTAAGGCCAAAAAGTTCTATCTTAGTCTCATCAGACCAGAGAATCTTATTTCTCACCATCTTGGAGTCCTTCAGGTGTTTTTTTTTAGCAAACTCCATGCGGGCTTTCATGTGTCTTGCAATGAGGAGAGGCTTCCGTCGGGCCATAAAGCCATAAAACCCCGACTGGTGGAGGGCTGCAGTGATAGTTGACTTTCTACAACTTTCTCCCATCTCCCGACTGCATCTCTGGATATCTCAGCCATATTGATCTTTGGGCTCTTCTCCCCCTGATAGCTCAGTTTGGCCGGACGGCCAGCTCTAGGAAGGGTTCTGGTCGTCCCAAACGTCTTCCATTTAAGGATAATGGAGGCCACTGTGCTCTTAGGAACCTTAAGTGCAGCAGAAATTTCTTTGTATTTTGTAACCTCGGCCAGATCTGTGCCTTGCCACAATTCTGTCTCTGAGCTCTTCAGGCAGTTCCTTTGACCTCATGATTCTCATTTGCTCTGACATGCACTGTGAGCTGTAAGGTCATATACAGACAGGTGTGTGGCTTTCCTAATCAAGTCCAATCAGTATAATCAAACACAGCTGGACTCAAATGAAGGTGTAGAACCATCTCAAGGATGATCAGAAGAAATGGACAGTACCTGAGTTAAATATATGAGTGTCACAGAAAAGGGTCTGAATATTTAGGACCATGTGATTTTTCAGTTTTTCTTTTTTAATAAATCTGCAAAAATGTCAAGAATTTAGTGTTTTTCTGTCAATATGGGGTGCTGTGTGTACATTAATGAGGAAAAAATGAACTTAAATGATTTTAGCAAATGGCTGCAATAAACAAAGAGTAAAAAATTTAAAGGGGTCTGAATACAGTTTTTGCGAGAGTGACGTGTTTCCATTGGGCATATTTTCAATTTGCAATTTCAATTAGCACAATTTGAAGGATAATGGAAATGCAGCTAATGTAGCCCAACTGGCTCACAGTAGCCTTCATAGAGTGCTTGACTCTGTAAAGTGTCAATACAAGATCTTGACCAAAAATTGATGCACCTCTTGATGGAAATAACACCATAAAGAGGTTCATTAATTTTTGGCCAAGATCTTGTATTGACAATGCTAGAGTCAAGCACTCTGTAAAATCTACTCCAGCACATCCCAAAGACTTTCAATGAATTTAAGGTCTGGACTCAGAGGTGCCAATTCATGTGTGAAAATGATTCTTCATGCTCCCTCCCAACCATTCTTTCACAATTTGAGCCTGATGAATCTTGACATCGTCATCCTGGAATATGGCCATGATGTGTCTTCCTACATGGTTGTTTAAGAAATGAAAAGCCACACACTCCGTCAATTAGGGTTAGAAGAACAATTGCCAAACCTATATCATACTAGAAACATAATAATCACTGCAATAATGAACCAATCATAAATTATTAAGCATTTGTCTATTTAAATCCAAAAATCAAGTATGCTAAATGACAATCTGTGCTAAAACGCTACATGGTGTAGTCTTTTCTAAATGGTGTAGCTCTTTGGTGTGCCATTCATGTGAGTTTAATGTCTGATTCTGTTGTACACCATGTAAATATAAAATAAGAATATTGGTTTCATGAGATTGAATAGGAGGGTTCAATGAGGGATTATGATTGTCTATCCTCTGGCTTTAACTCTAACGCAGACCAACACTGAGCATGCTGAACATGATGTAGTGCAAAGCACAAAATGAATATTTTCATATCAACTGCAATTGGTTTTACCTAAATGACTGTTCCCCTCAGTGCCAGGTGCACATGCTTTATGTGCAGTTTTACATTATTGCATTTTGTTATTTATTTATCTGCACCAAATTGAATTTTCCATCTGGCTCAAGCTATAAAGCCGTCTTTGTTTGCCGTTAGATCATTACTCATGATTTTACCTTCTTTTTCCTCTCAGGGGACGTCAGGGCCGCTTTATCCAGAGGAGAGAAATGCACTGTGAAACATTGCCCCGTTTCCACAGCGTTAGGGTTATTTCATCCTGCTGTTGCTATGCAACAATGTGAAATGTTGGCACAACATGATTTAGATCTCACACAACAATAAAATCCTGTGCATAGCAGCGAATGAAACCGCTCTACCTCCACACCTTTAATGTTGCCAGCTGTAGGCGAACACAATATAAAACACTTTTATTATAGATTTTCTGTCTCAAGTACACCTCGGTCTGTTTCTCATTCAAAAAGGTATTTTTTTCTAATCTTATATTAATGCTTGATGTCTGTATAGATTTGATGTGGCATCACTGATATATTTTGCATGAGATAAAAATAGAGAATGCTGGCTATGTTTCAACTTCCTGTGTGCACGTGTATTTTACACATGCAACTGCTGCAAAAAGACAGCATTCAAATAATGCTTTAATCAGCCCTGCTGTCGATATGTCCTAGATAGCAGCTCAAAACAGGTGTTATTCAGCTGATAAGATCTTTCTTATAGTTAAAACTAAACTGATAAGGTGCAGTGTGGCATGAAATAGGCATAGTTTGAATGTGAGGTTAATGTTTTTAGCCTGTGTGTTTGATAAAGATAAAACTCAATTACTGAAGCTGTTATTCACAGATAAGAATTGCTTAGCCCTTTATGACTTATGCAGAGACAATTTAAAGAAAGAAGACACGACTGTTTTTAAAAAACTGAAGTATGAGACATAGTATTATTGCTATTTTTGCCTTAGAAGCAGTATCCTTCAGTTCTGTTTCAAATCAGCAAATTCATAATATTGCTGATTTGAAACTGGTCATCTCAGCTTATTAAAAAGACACGAGTCGTCGTCTTAAATAGCTTTGAAAGCAGCCTGCCTTTTAAGTTATGACATTACCACACAATTTTCAATAATAAGGGTTACAGTAAAAATGAATATTCCAGACATTATTGCTTGCTGGTAATTCTGGTATCTCAATTTAACCTCTACCATGGCGAGCTACAATCATCTGACATTGTGTCTATATTAAGCAATGAGAATTACAGCATATTAAACACAATCAATGTACTCTATGTGGGCTGTAAAGAAAGAGTCTTGAGGATGTGTGTGTGTGATGGGAGGGGGAGGTATAATAGTGCCTGAAAAAGGAGCAGAGAACATTAATCATGGCTCTCTTTCACGGCCTTGACACATGAGTCACAGAAAAACTCTGTTTATCTGTGCTCAGAGAAAGAAAAGGAGAATAAATATAAACGCTTTATAGATAATTCCCCACAGAGCTGCAGAAAGCTGTCCTTTCAGACAGCTCTTTCTCTCTCCTGCCATCAGACAGTGCCTCAGATCATCCAATTATTTCCCCCACTGCCACATACCAATTAGTTAAACCATCCCGTCTTTATCTCTGATGGCTGCACCAGGTGCTTTGGTTAACTTCCTGTGAAAGGGTGTTTAAGTTTGAGGGAACTCTATTAAGACGGAAACATATGGGAGACTTTCTGTCATTGTCTTGACACCTTTTATTTTCAAGAGAACGAACTCTTTGTTATTGCTGACATTGACATTTTGATGTTAATGTGTGTTTGTTGTGTGTGTGTTCATTAAAATAATTAAACAATGGAAATGAGTGTGTTCACTCTTAAAGGAGGAATAAAACAAACAAAAATATTTGATATATTTAGTTTTGGTTTCTTTGCACATTCCAGACACAGGATTTTTCCTGTTACAGGATACACCAATAGGTGGCAACATATGTGACTGCCTTTCTGAGAAAAAAAAAAAAAAAAAAAATTCCTAATTTGCAAGCGATAAAATCATTGTCAATCGACTCATTCAAAAACACTGAATTCAGAAACCTTGAGTTTTTGATTATGATTTGGCTTCCTTTCTGAACTATTTTCATTGGTACACTAAAAATACATAATTAACAATTTTGTGTCTGAAATATAAGTTTTGCTTTCTACAAGCATAGCTTTGTAAAAATAACTACTCTCCAGAAAGTCCTGTAAAAACATTGTGAAGAGATAGCAAAAATCAGATTCTTCTGAACAGTTTGAACATATTTCTTTCTTTTTTCTTTCTTTCTTGTGTAGTATTTATGAGGAAAACAAGAAAGGGACAATCACCCTGAGAGGTGGACAGGCTGACAGTTTGTATGAGTTTACACAAGGAGAAAGCCACAGTTGTTCTCTTGCTCTCTCCCATCTCTTGCTCACACTCTTCTCCTGCACTCCCCCTTTACTGTGAGTTTAATTATCCTCCTCATTCTCTTATCTGATTCACACACACATACAAGACTCCATTTTCTCTGCTTTAGGAACCTCACTTCTTCCTACTTTTATTCAGCCTGAAAGGGAAAGGAGAGACTGAGCTGGCAGCAGGGTGGATTTTATCATAAAGAGGTTATTGTTGTTTTATGGCCAGGGCAAGCTGAACAGATTTCTTAGTGCTGTCTGAGAAAGTTGGTACAGTAGCTTTGTCTGTACTGCTTTGCCTGGAATAGGTTGTTGGTTATTTTTTTAACCTTCAGGACAAAATGCTTAATTTTATGTGTTTTCATGAGAGATTATGACAGTGTGTATTATGGTGAATTAACCAATTATGTTGCCCTCAGTTGATAAGATGTTGTTGACATCTTATATGTAAACAAAAATAAAACTAAAACACAACTCATGTAGCTTAAAATGTTTTTGAATTGTTAGTCATTACAGAACAAATGATATTAAAAGCATTCTTAAACTTGGAAAATGCTACAGTAAATGGCCTGAATCCTTCTATTGTGTAACTCTCTAAAATGTCAGAATGTGAAAACTCATTCTCCACCGAAGGATTTAAGAGCTCATTTTCATTTTATGGGATGGATTGGTAGTCTTTCACAGAGCTATTTGCATTTACTCAGAACAGCCCTTACCATTATACATGCAGCTAACCCAGTCATGTAAATAGCTGGTTCTTTAGAGAAGCACTAAAGGTCAGGTCTACACAAAGATGGCTTGTTTTCAATCAAGGACGATGGAGGCTGGGACTTCACTAGGCTGCAATTGACTTAAATTTGAGTGTTTCACATACAGCCCAGTAAACCAGTGTGGAACACAAAAGACTTCTAATAACACAATGTCACGACAGAAAAATTGGATTCTAATGGTGCCCTTTCTCCCCTCCCTCAGAAACCGAATGGCTCTCACTGTCATAATTGATGCACAGGTCAAAATTATCTTGACAATAAGACTAGTTCATACGAGTGATACAGCAGAGCTGCAATTATGACATGGTGTTCAAATGCAACACACTGAATATCAAATGTTAGACAAGCCTTTATGTCGATGAAGCTGTGGATTTGACCAGCACCACTAACAGAAGTTCGAATGAGAATATAGTCTCTATGTGAATTATAGCCTCAGGTTTATAACATCTATTTGGTCAAGAGAGACACACCTTGGTGGACCTTTCACAGAACCCGTCAGCATCTCCATTGACTAGGGAGGCAAATAATAACATAACTGTGTGGTTATATGATAACATAAACATGCCCACAAAAACAAGGTCAATCACGACCAAAAGTCTTTTGATTCATAGTCTTTATGTCAACAGCAAAAGAACTGGTTCAGTTAAAAAGAGATAAATGCAAGGTTTTCCGGAATGACTGATATGTGTTCTTAGTTATTGTGACTTATTTGTGTTCCATCTATACCTGATTGGATACTTTGGCACAAGGACCATCAAAGCAACATTTTGGTTGTTTTACAGTCTCTTTGCTGTTTCTGTGCAACCCCAACTCTGAGATTTTGTACCGTTTAGTAGCTGAAAAAAATCTGAACTATATCAAGCTGATCTATACAAATTTTAAACATTCATTTAATCAAAAACCTGAGACAGTACCAATAATTTGTGATCTTTGGACTAGAGCCACTGGGTTTGTTTATGTGTATGTAAGCAGTCTGAGTAAACAGTCGGAGTTTGTTTATGAGTTGGTGATGCTGAGGGTTCCTGACAGGGCAGAGCAAGAGAAAGATTCTGATAACGGTGCACTTTAGCCTCCAGACAAACGCAACATGGGCGACTCAAGGCAGACTGTTGCTCTGACTATATTGCTACTGCAGTTTCAGTTATCCTTACAGACAGAGAGGGAAAACAGATACCTGCAGGCACCTATAGATTTAGGTGGATTATCTGTTTTGTCAATTAGCAAATCCAACAATTTTCTTAACTGGTTAATGTATTTCTAGTTCTTAACTACAGTATGTGCAGATTTATTAGGCTCATTGATTTTCTGATCATATTTTTTCCAGGCACATCTTACCAATTCCAAACCACATTAATCTTAATAACTACTATTAATTTTATATTTAATCATTTATAAGTGATATATAACTGTTAAGGCTGTCACAATATCAGATTTTTCACACCACGGTTACTGTGGCCAAAAGAATTCATGATATTGATATATCGTGATATCTATAGAAACCTTGGGGTCAAATTAATTTTTACTTTGTTTATTTAGTTTTTCTTTTTTACCCAACAAACAGAAGGATCGATAAACACAGGGCATATGCATTTTCACTTCTTGCATTCTCAATCTCAATCGACCTGAGACTCTGGCTTTCTCTGGTCTTCTTTGAAGATCCCTATGAAATAATACTGTCAAGAAAGTACTATCAAGTTCACCAGTATGATGAATAAATATTAACATCAAATATTAACTTGCGTATTTTGAACTCTTTAACCTTGAGAGGCAATGAGTGCAGGTTGGCACTGCAAACATTTTACAGAGTTTAATGTAGCAATGTAGTCGCTCAGTTTTTCTAGTTTTCAATTTTTAGTTTTTCTAATTTTAATCATGTAATAGATTTGAACAAATAATATCAAGTGCTACGAACAGGCCGTATTGGCCATGACTTGATTGCAAATACATTACAAATACAAAAATACGATGAGAAAAATAAAACGCGGTACTTATTAAAAGAATCATCCTTTATTTAAATATATGAACACAGAAAACCGCTGTTAACAGGTTAATATAACATTTACCCTCTGTAAAATGCCGTAATCCACAGGGTGATGGACATGGAAGTGGGTTAAAAACCTCACTGACCATAGACAGGCACATTCTGCAGATTGGGCTGTTTTCATGGAAGCCGAAAAACACCCAAACTGGCGAGCTTACTTTTTTTCGGGTGTGGGCAGAGTAGCTGTGCGTGTCTTCTTCTTGTTCTTGTTCGACAGGTGTCAACATTAAAGTGCAATACTGCCACTTGAGATGCCAAGCAGGTACTGGCGCTGGAGTATTTATGTGTCATGATATCATAAGAGTCCAATTCATTTTAAATATCGTGGTTATCGCCAATACTGGTATATTGTCACACCCCAAATTAACACTATATGTAACCATTTCATGGTTTGAATATCACGATTATTGTCAATACCAGTATATTGCGAAACCTCTAATTGTTCATGAAGGCTGGAAATGAAAAACACCTTATATTCAGGTGTGCAGAATTATTAGGTACGTTTTCTTTTACAGGCAAAATGAGCCAAAAAAGGCCTTTAACTCTTTAAAAATTATTAAATGACAATGAGAAGGATGCAAAAGAGATACAAAATGATAGAAAAGATGATAGAAAATGAGATACACTAGAAATTGCAGTAAATGCATGACCATTGGACAGCAAAAACGCTCACTGGGTCAGCAGGTTCAGACAAAAACAGGTGGAGAAGAAAAGACATGTTAACTGTAAAATAGTTAAGAATTAAGGTGAACAATTAAGAGTGAAATCACCAGGAACCCTTTAGTCTCCAGCGCCACCAGTGGTACAAAAGAATGTGGTGCTGGTCCTTCAAGAGTCACTCTCAATCTGTCTATTGCCTATAAAAAATAGTCTTCATGTATTTTATACCACTTTAGCTTATTAAGTGGGGTTCATTGTGTAGGATTCTTTACATAACCTAAGTCTCTGAGATCCTGACACCTTGCACTTCTAGAGACTCCAGGTAGGTTGCAGTTATGGAAAATGGTGGTTCTGGAGACTAAAGTCCTGTGACTTTCAGGCCTGAGGTGTATGGTGCCAACTAGGAGTGAGCGCTAACTCCACTAGGGGTGAGCCATGTTGGCTCTGGCAAATGGTCCTTCATTAACAGACATCTGCCGAGCTGTGGGCTGGGCTAAATTCCTACCTTCACCTTCTCTGTATTGAAACAGTTTTGTCCCAAGTCTTTGATAATAGCAGGTAAAACTCAGACAACTGATTGGATGTTGTGCTTGCAAAAGTGCCCTCCCCCTCTTTGAGGTGGTAACATGCGATTTTTAGGTCCAGTTAGAGTTTCCCTTGAATGGTCAACCCTGGGCCACACTTCTGTATGCATGTAATGGTTCCTTAATGGTGACCCCATGCGATGTATTATTCCACTGTTCAGTTTCCATATCTGTGAACCCAGTGTCTTCTCCTGGACAGAGCTAGCTCTGTCCCCACCCCATGCAGGTAGAGCCCACAACAAAGACTTTTCCCTAAGTAGTACTTCCCACTGTTGAATCCATAGGATGTATTTCCACATACTTAGAGTAGGATATGATCTCTGTAGTGTTCCTTTCTCAATGAGAAGGAGAACGCTTCCCAACATTAACAACCAGGTTTACTTACCCATAAAAAAGGAAGAAACTTTCTTTCGAAAAATCAGAAGAGGCCTAAAGTTTGGGTGTCCTCTTCCCAGAGGTGAATGGAGATGTGGGGAGACCCGAAGTCAGTTATCCTTGGCATTAGTAGGTTGCAAGGAGAGTAGCTGCATTTGCTTGGCACATGGAGGCCTGACTGCATGTGCACCGCCAAGTCTCGTGACACAGTTGAAAAGTGGTGGCGTTTAGTATAGGTAACCCTAGTGTCTCTCATTTGACATAACATCGAAGTGAGCGACAGAAAGGGAATGTCTCAGTTACTAATGTAACTTCGGTTCCCTGATGGAAAGAACAAGATATTGTTTCCCTCATGCCACAACTTTTGAACTGTCACTGAAGAGGTTGAGATGCCGTCTCGGCTCAAAACAAACTTGAAGTGTGTTATCTGAATGTCGAGGGGGCATGGCCTGGAATAGAAATTCCACACGCCAATTCCATTGGTCTTTTCTGAAAATGTCTTTGGGGCTCCTATATGCGACCCCTGAGTCTCTTATTCGAAACAATGTCTCATTCCCAACATCAGGAAACAGAGATAACTTTTTACACTTTTGATGTAATTTCTAGCAAGAAATTAGTTGTAACATGTTGTCGCTGGTAAACAGATGAAGAAGATCAAAGGGTGCAAACAGGACTGTCGGCAACTGGGGGGCGACCGACCGAGGCGGAGCCGATGGATCACTGGGCAAGGTTGGAGAGCCGATGGAGCTGACGTCAGAGGCCTAGGCGACGACCGTTGAAGGAGGGGCCAGAATACCCGAGCCCACTGCAGCAGGGGTAAGGGTGGAGGAAAGAAGTGTAGCAGAAGATCTGCAAGTCCGTGGTGGAGGTGGCATGAGTTGAAAGGCCATGTCCAAGTCTCTGTGATGTTTAGAAGCAGCGATTAAAGTTCCATGTTCAAGGTTCAAGGAAAACATGGTTGGATAGGCAGGGTGATGATACCTCCGTTCTGAAGTCCATCAGCCAGTCCCCATTCTCTATCTCCACCAGAATAACCTTGGCCACAGATGGACTCACCTCCCTGGTCAGATTCACTGGGGGGGCTCCTCTTCCAGGGCAAGGTTCCGCGCAGGTCACTTGTCCTCTGGCCCTGGCTGATGGATTGCGGCGGGTGGTAGCTCTCCATCTGCGGGGGGCTCACGTGATCCTTCTGTGGTCGCAGGTGGTGGAATAGGCTGTAGGTCCAACTGTATTCTGGACCTGGAATTAATGCTCTCCAGGCACTGGATGATGGCTTCTCTCCAGTGTAATCTGATGTTGTCTGGGAGGTCAACGGGATGGTGAAAGTTCGATCCAGATCCAGAACAACGACTTCAGGGTCTCATTGTCTTGGGTGTACGTGAATGCAAGATGAAAAAACTCTTCAGAAAAATAGAAAAATTGTGACTCTTCTAACTTCGCAGCATAATCCATTTTATGGATCCACAAAGCAATCCACAGAGCAACACACACACTTGACATATACGAGACCAGACACTGAACTGAACACAGGCAGGAACTAATATACACAGAAGGACTAAAGATGCACAGCTATGATAATAAGTTAGTGTCCATGGTGATGAGTGATGGGAACTTAGAACAAAGGAACACATGTGATGAGTGAAATCAAACAGAACATGACTGTGACTGTGTGACATTAGTATTGTACTAATTAGGTATACACTTGGTTATCACCAAAGGTCTCTCTGTTTTGTTGTAGATTTTTAAACACTTATGCTGCCTCAGAAGTCTGTCTGAAATAAGTTTCGTGAGGTAGGCCTACCTTTGTGCATAAATGCTGTCTGTAAAGTCAATTGGTTCATTTGAGATGGGCAAAATCTGCACAGAACCAATCACCACAAGTGTGATTATCCGAGACCCCCTCAGATGAAATTGTTAGGTCCTTATAAGGCTGGGTGCTCCCAGATTTGTCACCACCTTTTGCCCTGCTAGCAGCGGCCCTGGCCTATGTTTTCAAATCCCTCTCGCTGCATTTTGATGTCATACACTGACCGGTCTGCACAGCACTGCTTAAGGTCGATTGCACCTATTGCTTGATCAGGGCAATGAGGCAACAAGTCATGTGCCTAAACTTTTGGATGCAGCCACTGAGTTAGTGAATCATTTACGTGACTCAATATTTACTTTGTTTTTATTAAAGTGTTGTATAAACTGAAAGTAACATGACACTTGATGCTGTTGGTCTGAATATCAAGTGTATATCAAGTGAATTTTGTCTAGTTAATCTTTATAGCATTTTTGATAACAGATATTTTGTTTCTCAATGCAGTTTTTATAATGGCTTAAACTCTAGATCATAACAACTCTCTTGCTCATTTTTACCTTGTTTAAATAGATATAATAATTTAATAATAATTTAATTAGTCATTTTAATATAATATGGTCAGACTTTATTTATTCACTTTCATTTGCATTTGCACACAAAAACCACACCAGCCCAGTTTTTTCTCATCAGGATAAACATTGGCTGTTAGCTTCAGAGTGTTATGAAATAAATTACCACCCACAGATCAGAGTGAATGAGGAAAACTAAATGAGGCACTGCTGTGATAACTAGCTAGCTTAACTAGCTAAAGTCTGAACAAATCTGCCTTTGCCCTCCTAACAAATTATTCATCAGCTGGTTAATATACATAGGGAAAAATGGCTTTCTGTCATGTCTGAGAACAGATATAGTGTACCTGAACAAAGCCTACAGTTATTTTTATGTGTGGAAATGGAGTGCAGAGTGAAATGGCAAGCAAAGGCCATTACTGTTATATGATTTATGTATAAATAATGCAGAACATTACTTATAGTTACATAAGTATAGTTTGATTCTTGTTAAGTCAAGCATAGTGAAATTGTGTGAGATGACTCGATGAGTGTTTCTCAGGTAAGCTATCTTATTAAATATCATAGCAAATAAAATAAAAAACAGACACACAAACAATATCAATTTGGTGTGTTTGTTGTTTGTGTGAATTATTTGAAAATTACACATTTTAACCAGTTGCCAAAGGTAATTATAATACCATTTACAACAGATGCATCTGGCAGTGCTCGTGAAGGGGTTTGAATTACCCTTTCCATATCAGAAAGGTTAAAGGTGCTGTTTTCCCTTTTAGTCTTCAAATGATTCACTCTGCTACATTAAGTAGTCCAATAAAAGTCCCTTTTAAAATTACTCCCTTTAACAAGATAGTTATCTCACAGTGAAGCAGTAAGCAACCTGAGAACAGACACAATGAAAGACCTCATTTCACTGTTAAAAACTGCTTTGTTCTGAACATGTATATTTTTTGCAAATGTGTATTTCATAAATGGCTACATCTGGAAAGCAGCTACACAGGAAGATAATGGTGTAGATAGGGATGTTTGTGTAGGAGGATTAAACAACAGTCCTTCATTCAGAGCTAATGCATTCAATTACCTGGCCATGCTGACGGCAGTCTCTTCACAGAGAGCTGTGGGTAAGTGGTTGCATTGTTGATTACCTGAAGCGCCTCCAAACACAAAGACCCAGCTGCTTTCTCATGTCTCTGCCAATGATAGAGAGCCCATCGGCCTTGGATGAGAACAACGAGAAACCATCTAACAGAGACTAAGGGAAAAGTAAAGGGAGACATGAGGGGTATACATCACACAAATGTATTCACAGAGATCTGTACTAAAATGAAAATCAAACAATTAACATACCGCTGAGTGTGGTTTATTTTATGACTATTAATGTTTATAATATGCAAACACCTGAAAATTACAGCATTATCATTCTTTCTGCTAAAGTCAGCATGTTTCCATTGCAAGCTAATTTCTTTAATGCAAAAAATTGGAATATGACAATTAAGAAACGTTTCTATCCCATGTGTTAAAGAAAAAAGCGTACTGCCCCGAGTCCTTTCTTTCCGGAAGTGCATGAGAAGGTGACTAAATCGTGGAGGACACCTTTTTCTGTCCAAAACCGATCTGGTCCCTCCTCCGCCTTCACCAGCCTGGATGGCGGAGCGGCCATGGGTTACGTGGAGATCTGTCTCTTCACAGGCTGCTGTTCTAGATGTTGATGCAGAAACGCATTTTCCAATGCATCCGTCCCCAAGATTAGTTTGCAGCGATCAACCTGAAGGACGCGTACTTTCATGCCTCAATTCTTCCTCAGCACAGACCCTTTCTATGGTTTGTGTTCGAGGGTTGGGCATATCAGTACAAGGTCCTACCCTTCGGGCTGCCCCTGTTGCTCCGCGTCTTTACCAAGGTTGCGGAGACGGCCATTGTTCCCCTAAACGACTGGCTCATCCTAGCTCACTTGCGAGAACAGCTATGTGAACACAGGGACCTGGTGTTAGCTCACCTCAGCCGGTTGGGTCTTCCAGGTCAACTGGGACAAGAACAAACTTGCCCCCAGGCAGAGGATCTCTTATCTCAGTATGGAACTGGATGCGGTCAACCAGACTGCGTGCCTCACCGAGGAGCATGGCCAGTCGGTGTTGAACTGCCTGAGTACGCTCAAGAGCTGGACGGTGGCCCCACTGAAATTGTTTCAGAGGCTCCTGGGGCAAATGGCATCCGCAGTCATGCCACTCGGATTGCTTCATATGAGGCCGCTTCAACAATGGCTTCACAGCCGAGTCCCGAGACGGGCGTGGCAACGCAGCACGTTCCGTGTGGCCATCACACTAGGCAGCTGTCGTACCCTCACCCAGTGGTCAGACCCTTCGTTCCTGCAGGCTGGAGTACCCCTGGAACAGGTGTCCAGGCATGCTGAGGTCTCCACAGCACTGGCACACAGCTGGCCCCGGGGCCTTCGCCAGTATGTTTCCCCCAGTGAGCCCTCTTGCACAGACATTGTGCAAAGTCAGGGTGGATGAGAAGCGGGTCCTGCTATTGCACCATATTGGCCCAACCGGACCTGGTTTTTGGAACTTATGGTCTCTGGCCCATTCCTCTGAGGAAGGACCTTCTGACTCAGAGATGGGGAGCCCTCTGGAACCCGCGTCCGGACCTCTGGAATCTCCATGTCTGGTCCCTGGATGGGACGTTGGGTGACCTACCCCAGTCGGTGGTAGACACCATCACTTCTGCTAGAGCTCCTTCTACTAAGTACCTCTATGCGTTGAAGTGGAACCTGTTCGTCGAGTTGTGTTCTTCTCACCAGGACAACCCTCGATCTTGCTCGATCAGGTCAGTGCTTTAATTCCTGAAAGAGGGCTGGAGCGAAGGCTGTCTCCCTCCACCCTCAAAGTGTATGTTGCCGCTATTGCTGCTCATCACAATGCAATTGAAGGTAGGTCACTGGGAAGGCATGACCTGATCGTCAGGCTCTCTATACACTCTTGGAATTTGTCCCCGGTACTTACAGCTCTCCGGGGACCGCCCGTTGAGCCTTTACAGTCAGTTGAGTTAAAAACTCTGTCCCTTAAGACAGTACTCCTGGTTGCATTGGTCTCCATTGCTAAGCTTAGCACTCGCCAACTTGCCTATGCTAGGGTGGGTGCCAAATATTGTGACCCCTACGGCGGTCCCATAAGTGTAACTTCCACATCAACCTTCCTACGGTAAGCCCGTGTCTTTCCCTCAGCAAAGTTCGCTCTGCTGTCCCTGCCAGATGTATCACCCCCTAGTTAGGCTGGAGCCATCCCAGGGACTTCATAAGTGCACTGCCCATTGCCAGTCCATATGTGCATTTCCACGTAATACCTCCCTACGGGTAGGTGGTGTTCTCTGCAGCGTCCCCAGTGGGTACGCTTTCCCAGTGTTATCCAAATCTTACTGAACGGGTCATGCGGAACAGCAGTAGACTTCCCTAGCATAAGTCCGCTCCCTTCTCCGTCCCAAGTGTCCGCCGGGATGCTGTGACTTACGCGGAGCGCTGGAGGGGGTCAGTAACTGTGGCGTTTTATTAGGAATCCCAATTCTTCGGTTCACTTTCTGACGTACATCGAACGTGACCGACTGAAAGGGAACGTCTCGATTACGTATGTAACCCTCATTCCCTGAAGGACGGAACTGAGACGTACGTCCCGTCGCCACAATTCCTGTACCCCGCTGAGCACGGGCCACTGTTCGTCTCCTTTTGTTCCCACTCCTGCTGCGCATTTATACCCGCTAGTGGGGACGAGTCGCGTCACGCAAAGGTCACACGCCTATGTGCATTGGCTCGTTTAGTTTACACTTGAAGGTGATAGGGCTCTCATGCGATATTCCAATTCGTCCATTTACTTTCTGATGTAAGTCTCCGTTCCCTCCTTCAGGGAACGAGGGTTACATACGTAACAGAGACGTTTACATTTAGAATTTTTGTGCAATATACCAAAATTTGCATGAAAATGTGTAGATTGAAAATGACTAGCTAGTGACTGTCCGTGGTCACTGTAACATCTGAACAAAGCTGATTGGACAGTTAGAAGTCGACACTACAAGAAAATTTCATTTTGTGTTGTTAGTGGAGTATTTACCTTTTTTACAGCACTTCATCAGAACCAGGCAGCAGTAGACCAGTTAGCTTAGATTAACCTTGGATCTCAAATTTCAGTCTAGTTAAGAAGGGACGTATTGACACGGAGCAGAACAGACCTTCTCTTTCTTCTGTTTTTTTCAAACACACCCACTCAACTACACACACACACACACACACACAAACCACTGTGGTGGAAAGTGAGAGAGTTAAACTGTGTAATTGTTATATTTCTTTCAAACAGACTCAGTAGTTGCTGGTTGCAAGTCAAAAGTATGTAATAACCTAAATTAACTCAGCAGCAGCCTCTCCCTCTTCATTCACAAAAACCTGGTTTGGGGGTATGGGGTGTAATGATGTTGAAGTAAGAAAAATGATTGTCAGAAAACATCTCAGAAAAAGTCATCAAAAAATTATTAGTAGTTGTTATAAGTATATGGCAAGTTTTGGAAATAAAATAAACATTTTAGTACCACAAAGCTGGTCATATACTGATAACTACTACTGATAATTACTTCAAGTGTGCAAACAATTGAAAATAAATATACAAAAATATAATCATAAAGTCTGTCATATATAAAAGAGGAAAAACAAAACATGTTTAAATGTTTAAATTTTCAAGTTTTCTTTTCACCGAATATATCAACAGAATGTCTTGATCAAGTTCATTTTCAGATATTTTGTTCTCTTCAAATATGACAACAATGATTTTGTGACAATGTATGAGGAAAGACTCAGTAAATTACTCTGGATAGATAACTTATACTCTATTGTCCCCCATGCCCCTCTCATGAACCATCACTTCCTCCTGGAATGCTTGATGTCCAATACTATTTAGCTTTCCTTCAGCATATCTCATTTCAGTCAGGCATGCTGCACCAGCACAGATTATGACAAGACCAGGCCTTTTCCTACCTCCCTGCCTGCTGCCTGGCCCTATGCAGTCATACAAGGGTTTTACATAAGCAGAGCTACTATTCTGGGCTGTACTGACAGCAGATGCGATCCTAAATTTGAGCACTGTGCTCAGTGAGCTTTCCCAGGCAGCTGGGAGAGTGATTAATAGAGCTAATGTAGCAGCACCAGATCCAAATGTGCATCGTAATGTAGCTCAGGCTAAAAAAAAAAACCTACTGCCACACTGAAGATTTGAAGCAGTATAAGGGGGATAAGATACATGGGATATAAGCAACATAAGAATGGATTTCAGTATGTGATGGTCAGTGCTACTTAGGACACATACGGTATAAGGTTCCCTTTCTGACAGACATGTGTTGTTTTAGTAGTTATCAAGGCTCGGCATACAGATCATGTTGTTCTGAACAGATGTGAGGGCTTCAGCTAAAACAATATTGAATATATTTTGTCATTAAATGGCAGATCCATTGATTCCAGAATAAACTGCATAAATACACAATACCCTGACAGATTTCTTGAGCTATTGGTTCTTTTATGTTTAGTGTCTTACTGGCAGAGTAAAATTCAGCATTTAAGAATTGGCTCACTTTCCATTCATGAATGCAAATAAATAAATAAATAAATCAATCAATCAATCAATCTATCTATCTACTTTGAATTGCACCTCAGCAGAAGAGAGATTATCCTACTGCTCATAAAACTTTCACTACTAGGCTTAAGAGACATAATAGCTGAATAAGAGATACATTAGCTGAAGACGTTACTGTAGCTGTCCATTTACAGACACGGTACCTTGAAAATGAATTGCAGCCCTGCGCTACAACAACCCATAATGAAATGACCCTTCACAATAGATAATGCTTTACAATGAACTCTAGCTACATATGACATTCAATAAAATACCTTGCTCATTTTTTGAGTAATAAAGAAGCCATCTCCATGTCTCGTTTACTGCTCAGTTCTTCTCGCCATCTCCGAAAAGTCAAGCCAGTGTTGATTCTCGTTTTATTACGAGCTCTCTCTCATTCCCATTCTCAGACTCTATTCTATAGGTGTGTTTTTTTTTTTTTGTTTTTTTTTTTTAAATGGGTGATTTCCTGGAGGTTCAAGATTTAGCATGCTCTTTATCAGCCTTACTCGCACATTGTGACAACTAACTGTTGCCACTCCCATATCTTACATGCTTAAAAGCAATTTTCCCTATTGATGGATATTACAAGATATGGTAGAGTGATATATGTTCGCAATTTCCCAAGAAAGCCATCCCAACAGGTCTAAGATATATTCACTTATAATAGGCTTATCATAGTGAATCGGGGTTTGCTTCTCAATACTCCAATCAATGCTTCCTGACCGGCAAGGCTTACCGGGCCTGCGGGGAAGCCGCTTCCGCCTTACACGCTATGGCGTTGTTGCAGGTCCATCAGGCCAAGGCACTGAAGGACCTGCACAAGGGTGGTCATGATCCACAGGTTCTCCAAGAACTTCGTGCCGCAACGGATCTCACGCTTCGAGCGACGAAGGTCACTGCGAGGTCAGTGGGTTGTGCGATGTCCACATTGGTGGTCCAGGAAATTAATACATTTTCAATAAAAGAGCAGTTTCCTTCATCTCCGGGTCTGAAGATGACTAGGAGAGCAGTGGGAGGGCAAGAACCTCACCACTCTCATCCTCCTCTTCTGTCGCCAGCGGACAGCAGCGCGCAGCAGGCAGCTTCACCTGCTCCCATTGTTCATCCGTGGAGCCAGGTAAGTGTTGCACAGCACACTCTGACCCCGCCTCGGGCCGCCTCACAAAGAGAGCCTCCCAGGCCGAGTCCCTGCGTTCCACCTCACTGCCCCACGGCGTGTATGCCTGCGGTCCCTTTGGTCCCGCTTGTACGGTCTCTGCGAGCCTGGTTAGTGCTCCCCAGTCCGTCTCGCTGGCTCATTCAGACCATCAGGCTTGGCTATGCGATTCAGTTTCCCCGGCGTCCCCCAAGGTTCAGGGGCATCCACTTCACTTCAGTGAAAGCTGCCGATGCCCCTGTCTTGCGTGCGGAGATTGCGGAGGACGCGATAGAGCCAGTCCCTCCAGCCGATATGAGGTCAGGGTTCTACAGCCCCTACTTCATTGTACCCAAGAAAAGCGGTGGTTTACGATCTTGGACCTGTGAGTTTTGAATTGGAGCCTTCACAAGCTACCGTTCAAAATGTTCACGTAGAAACGCATTTTCGAGTGCATCCGTCCCCGAGATTGGTTTGCAGCGATCGACCTGAAGGACGCGTACTTTCATGTCTCGATCCTTCCGCGACACAGGCCATTCCTGCGATTCGCGTTCAAAGGTCGATTGCGCTTATATGTGCTTATTTCTCTAGAGAGTCCCTACAAGGCAGACCCTGTTGAGTCCTCCGATCTCCCTTCGGCAGCCGACGTGGCGGAGCGTCTGGCGCCAGGCCTATACTCCGCTGCATCCTTGAGAACCGGATTTAGGCTGGGTTCCATATGAGTGACCCTATGGGGATCCCATATGTCTGGTTCCACGGTTGCTCCTAATCGAAGCCCGTGTCTTTCCCTCTGGGAGAACCCACCTCTCATCGAGTGGAGTCACCCCAGTTCTTCCATATGACAACCCCACGGTTAGTCCATTTTTCTTCCATGTAACTCCTTCAGGGAAGGATGTGGCTTCCGCAGCGTCCCTTTTACATGAAGGGTACGCTTCCCAGTGTTATCCAATAGTCTCACTGAATGGGTTTTTGGGAACAGCAGTGATCGACAATCTCTGTGTTAGCCCTGTCTCACCGTCATCAAGCAAGGGGGTTCAGGTGGCTTACAACAGAGCGCTGGAAGAAGGCAGCTCCTGTGGCACTTTGGTAGGGATTCCTATTCCTATTCCTATTCCTAAAAGAATCTCCGTGCTGTTTTCGCCACACTCCGTAGACACCATCAAAGGTTCGGCTACGAAGCGTAAAGCTAAAGATGCAACGCACCTGCTGCTCATTATATACCCGTGCTGCGAGGTGAGCAGCTGTTGCATATGATTGCATGCCAATGTGCATTGGCTCATTTTAGTTACACTCGAAGTAGATTGGCCTCTCTAGCGAGATTCCTATTCGTTGGTCATCCAACGTACGTCTCCGTTCCCTCCCTCAGGGAACGAGGGTTACCTATGTAACCGAGACGTTTTTTATCCAACAATAGTCAACTAGTCTAAAAGCAAGAAACCCCCAAAAGATGGTAAGAAAAAAAACCCTGTGCATGTGTAAATAAGTCTACATTTTAAATACTTAATCTATGAATCACACTGTCAAATTTCTTAATGAATTCCACAAAAATAGGTTATGATTATACGTACACTTGCCTTGAGTTATCATAATTTAATTTTGGTTGTGAAAAAAAAACCTACAATCAACGTGAGCCAATACATAGCTTATTTATTCAAATCAGCTGGGGCAATGCAGAATGGAAAATCAATCAATAGCCTGACAGAATTCTTCATATAACACTTAAGCCAACATATTAAAACAGAAGTCAAAAACAATAGGAATGATAATCAATATAGCATTAAATGGCTTTTAAAAATATACTTCATGTAGGTTATATCGTCTAAAGACAAAACAATGCCCATTGTTCTTACTCAGACCATTCTTCGGTAAAATTAACATGTCAACGTAGTCTGGTGAAAGACGGGACCTGAGGCGATTAACAATTATTCCTGCACTTGAAAAACTGCGCTCGACAGGAACTGAAGACATGGACATACCGCACCACCACCGAAGTAGGTCTTCGTTAGATGGCCAGTTGAGCTCGCCACAACTGACGCCACAAACGCCTGCGATCTGAGGTAAAAAAATATAGTTTCCGCCCAGATTCACTTTTAAAACCAATTTATTTTTCAAAAGTTTTGTTTTAATTTATTTAAAATGTTTTCAATGTACTGTTAAATGTTATTTTTTTGTTTTGTGTTGTCCCTTTGTATCCTTCCCTCGTATCCCAAAGGCCCAGATATACTTCAAGCAATACCAAAAAACAATCTGATGTGACGTTATGAAGCAAGGGAAGGAAACGAGGATGCAGAAATATGAAATGAGAAGCACTCATAGTAAGACAGAAACAAATTTTGGAAGAAGGATTGATGATGTAAAGACTCATGATTTAAATTTTGTTAACTTTGAACAACAACAAAAAAAAGATTACACAGTGTACCTTAAAGGATACAGGTGGTGGTCATAATTACAATGAAAACATTTATATTTTTCCAAATGCCTATTTCAGTGTGGTATAAACATTGTTTGTAAACTTTTAATGTCAAAAATTCTCCACTTGGAGTAATGACATCTGTTCTGACCTTATGCATTCTAGCATTATTAAAAGATATAAAGTTTTATCCCAATCAACGGCCAATCAGTGGTGTTTACGAATCTGCTCAACAGCACTCAAAGCATCATATTTTTAAAAATTTCAGTTCTGTCTTGGTATCACGAGTGGTACATGCCATGGGTTTGACAACACTACATTATTTCAAAAACACTGGCTGCGTCTGAAATCTCATATTTCCATATAGTAGGTGAAAAACAGTATACGACAAAAGAAGTATGTACGAAATTTACAATGCTAAGCAAAAGTAAGCAAAAAGTACCCGGATGACCTATTACTTCTGTCAAGATTCATTCTACATGCATTCATAATAGCACATACTTTTTAAGCACTCAAAGTATTTATTCAAAATAAGTACCTTCTCAAGAGAGTATGCAAATTAAAACACAGTCAACAATTCATTCAGGAATGAAAACAAGTATTTATGTATTTATGAGCAAGTCATTGAATCATTGAGCGGCATCTGAACTATTTTCATTGGCAGAGCAAAAAAAGACTGTTGGCAAAAATAGACTGTTAGCTGTTTACTTAGCTTTTTTTTTTTTTTTTTTTTTGTATTTGTTCATTTGTTTATTGAACCTGTAATGAGGAGACAGCAGGATGGGATCCAAATGCAGACTTTAATGAAGCACAGAATGGTGTAACAGGCAGGGTCAAACGGTAGCAAACAGGGATGTCGGAGATAAGGCAGAATCATAAACAGTACACAGGCGGGTAAGTCGTAGGCAGGCGGCAGGCAAGCAATAGTCCAGAAATCCAGAGCAGTAAATCCAATAAGGTCGGCAGCGAACAATCAAATAACGGAACAGACAGGCAGAAAACAAGACAAGGGAAAACGCTCAGAGATGACAGGGGTTATCTAATCAAGACTTCGTGGTTGGTTTGGTGTGAGAATGGTGCTTATAAGTGGTAGGTGATGTGTTTCAGGTGTGTGTGTAATCAGTCCAGATACGAGGGGTACATGGGAAATGTAGTGCGATACCGAAATTGGTGAATGTGTGAGTAGTGCATTGTGGGAGGTGAAGTCCAAGGTGAGAGTGCATGTGTGTGTGTGTGAGTGAGTGTGTGTGTCCAAAGTGAAGTGTCCTCTAGTGGTCTTCACGGGCACTTCACCTGACAATCATAACAGAATCATTGCATAAAAGCAATGTCACATGAGCTATATTAAATGCATATTACTTTTTTATGAATAAATTAACCAAGGTCAAACATGTACAAATACTTCATTTGTACAATAGGATGTGCTTATTGTGTCTACATAAATTATTTAAAAAAATAAAAAAATTCTCAAAGATTTAACTTCCTTTTGTTTTATTGAAAGTTGTACTGGGTCTTTTTTAAGGTTCCATTTTTCAATAGAAAAGAAAATACATTACAAGAAAATACATTTGTGAATATGAAACTTTGCCACAAAGAATCGATTTTTAATTGATTTATCAATAAACCTGACTGTTTGTTTCTCCAAGAGACCGAATATTTTTTTTTAATTACTATTATTATTATTAAACAAGTTTCACAAATGGACTATGCCTCAAGGAAATCCTATACTGTAATAACTTAAAATGTTTATTATTTTGTCCCTGATGAGGCTGCAAAGTGGTATCAACAGCAGTGAAAGATATGTGTTTGTCATAAAAGTTGGTACTGATGTGTGATCTTTCATTATTGATGAAGGTTCTTATGGAAAACTCAGAGTCAAATTGCAGAGGACTACATCTTGTTGTTTCAATGACCTGCTAAAGCCACATCATCTATTGTGAAGGAGCAGCAGGTGGCCTATGTACATGCTCTTTGTTGTTTGTGAACTTGAGCTGCTTTGGCACATTAACAGTAGTCTCAGGGGATGGCTGATGGGATGCAGGATGTTAGCCTGGTTCCATCTTGAACTTGAACAAGGCTGATAGGAGTAGGAGAGGTCCTCTCTGTTTTCTTTGTGTTTGTGTGTATGTATATATATAATAGTCATGAAAAAAATAATAATACTAATAGTCAAATCGAGTCACCTTTATTTATATAGCGCTATATTCAATACAGATTGTTTCAAAGCAGCTTTACAGTGATAACAGGAAAATTATACATTTCAGCTGTTGTTCAGCTGAGTTCAGTTCAGTGTTGATTCAGCTCCTTTGTAAAGATAATCAATTATTAAATTAGTTCATTTTATCTATAAAGCAGTTCTGCAGAAAACAGTGGTGTCATCATCCATCTGTCCAGCTTCAGCGCAATTAGATCAATAATATTGTTGAATAATAAGTGTATAATATATAATAAAGTGTATAAGCAGTTCATACAGCGAACAAGACGGTGTCTGAAATACATATCCAATCTTGGCAATATCATATCGACCGGCGACAGCCCATGACATCATAACAATGTGCCCCTCGTGTATATAAGGGGCGCCCAGATAACATGTCATCCGCTTATCGTTTGAAGGGACTGTAAGCAGGCAGGCCCCGAGGCATGGCAAAGAGACGCAATGTCTCGTTCCCTGTTCTCAGGGAACTATGGTTACATACATAACCTGAGATGTTCCCTTTCGAAAAGGAACTTCGAGTTGCATCGTAACGCTAGGGGAACGATATACCCACACTGCCATGCTGAGGGGAGTGCATGCCAACGTATGGCAGTGACTACAAATTTAAATGAAAAGCCAGACCCACTCACCCTACGGGTCCAACTGATCTGTCAGTGACAGCGCTCTCAGTGGTCAAAACCGCAGCTCTAAGCCTCAAAGCGGCCTCCATATCTTACATATGAAGCCCTGTCAAGGCCGCACCAAGGCCTGGAACCAACAACTTAACAGAAGGGGTCCCTTTAAGGGAGCGTGGCTAGGGGGCCCGAAGGCTAGTCATTTCTCAGGGGAACAAAGTCAACCCTGGATGTCACCAGGGAGGCTGACCCGGCTTCTAGCTGTACTAGTAACCTAGTCTGCCAACAACCTGTCTGTTTCCTCAGAAAAAGAGTCTCTAGACACAGAAGTCTCACAAAGAGACATCCAGAAAGAGGGACTGCAGAAAGGGCAGTAGACCAGCTCAGATCGGATCTTAGAGATGGGCATCCTGAAGAGCAGAACTCAGCGAAGTGCTATTGACCCTTGCAAGCGAGGGGAGTTACTCTGCTCGATCCTAGGATCTACAAAGCACCTATGTTTCAAAAGGGGAACCTCATGAGGGGAGTGCTCACAGCCTAAGGGCTGGTCTGACCGGGAGACCTCGAGAGAAGCCTTCAACCTCTGACCAGGGAGATAAGTACTGAAACCTGCCTATTAGGTCGACTAGGCTATAGGCTAGAACACGAAAGTGAACTAGGTTAGCCCGGCCAGCAACACTAGTAGCGTGCGGTCTCAGGGAGGCCAGAAAGGCCAACCACCTGACAAGATCTTGCTGACCAATACCCAACTGCTGGGGACTCATATCAGGGAGGCCTACAGTGGCCAACTACCTGGTATCGAGTCTTGACTGGCAGAGAAGTAACCATACTGTGGGGAATTCGCTTTCAGAGGGGCCTACTAAGGCCAAACATCTTGATGGCAAATGTTTACTGGCTAAATGTAGTCATTGCTAGTTGCCATGGACCAACTTATTAGGGGCTGGCACTCAGGGAGGCCTGCTAAGGCCAGCTATCTGATAGCTAGCTCTAATCTGGTGTCAGATAACGAGTGACACGGATCCACACACTAAGTTTGTTTGAGCGTTTCATAATTGCCACGATAGCGTTTCACACATAACAGTCCCTGAAGACGAAAAGAGAACAACATGTTATCTGGGCGCCGTTTATATACTCGTGGGGCGCATTGTTATGATGTCATGGGCTGTCGCCGGTCAATATGATATTACCAAGATTGGATATGTATTTCAAACACCGGTTCCCACGGAGGCGGTTCCCCTAGCGTTACGACGCAACTCGAAGTTCCCTTTCGAAAGGGAAATATCCATCTTAGCTAATGCTGTAAACTATAGGGAGCCCTTTATTACACATCACTATAATATTAAAGGGTACAAATATGTATTTTTAGATATAATACGGCAAGTTTTGCATTAACTTCTAAATCTAATTATAAAGTTAATTTTCTACTCCAATTCAGTTTTAAATATAATAATTTACACAGTGGCTGTCAGAACTTGTTTTCATGACATTTTTTTTTTTTTAAACATACATACATACATACAAACATACATTAAATAATCAAGACATTACTAACAGGTTAAGTAAATACAATGAATAGGCTAATATAAGTGCATATACAAAATGCTCCTTTCTAGAGTTGATTTCTCTAACGAACTAACATGCTGTAGACACTAAATGCCTGAGGTAAACGTAATACTGTATGCAAGATATTCTCAAGCTGTTTTATTGATGCTTTTTGCAGTTGAAACAGTGGTTGAGCCATTACATGAAAACATATCGATCATTGATTGTCTCTTCTTCGTCTGCGCTTTCTACTGGTAGTGGACAGTGTTGCGTTACCGCACACGCCCCCTTCTGGATTGGAGTGTGGATAGCCTTTGACTCACTGTATTCGTTGTGTGACTGCATGCACCAAACTGTGAAGGCTCTGATCGGGTACATGTACTGTTACACTACATATACTGTATATATATGAAATTGAAAAATTTCTGAACTGATTTTGAAGATTTGTTTCAAATGCTCTTTTTGCACTAGGAAGAGAACATTTGAAATAAGAAAGTTATGTTTTTCTTAAAGTAAAAGATCAAGGAAAATTTGATTCCGCATAATGTAACAACTTTAATATAAACGTAAGTGAGTCATTTCTCATTAGTTTACTAGATTTTTAAATGTAATTTCACAATTTTAGAGATTAGAGATCAGATTATTAAAAGTTTTTGCTGAACCATTTTTTTTTTTAACTTGTAAAAATAAAAAAATTGTTGTAATTAAACATTTGACGTTTTGAGAAAAAAGCACCTGATGATTTTCAACTTAAACTTGATGGAAAGGCTCAAACGGATGCTAGGTCAGTGTTCTTTATCCAAAACTCGAAAGCCAACATGAGCTTTTGCTAGATCAGGCAGACATGCGAATATCTCTCTGAACTTGAGCAGGCTTGTAATTAAAGACAATGTTGCCTGATATTGTGTCAGACAAGTGTAACGAAGACATACTGACATGAGCCTGTTGAATGTCTCTCTTTAAGTGGCAGTGTGTGATCACTCCTATTACTGCAGGCTGTTGTGCTGCAGAGGCCCCGGGGCAGACAAACAGCTGTAGATAGGGCCGGCTGAAGGATTGCTATTTAACTGATAGAACACTGGATAGAACAGAGAGAAGACTCCAGCTGAGTCTCCTTTGCCTTAGGCACTGCCACTAAGCTCAAATAATTTCTGTGATACAAGATAGAAGGAGAGAAAGAGATGGGGAAAGACAAAAATACAAATGCCAAGCCCTTATCGATACATTTTAGCTGAGAAGGCATGACAGGTGTATTTTTCTCCTGATGAGCACAACTGCAGCTCAGTTATTTGTTGAGTTGTGCTCAGTGCTGTCCTTAATACTCCCTAAAATATGAACGTCTGTTCAATCTGTTCTTTGTTCAATATATTTTTTTATAAAAGCATATTGCACTTTCCAATGTTCGATTTTGTGAATGCGTTCAACAACAAATACAGATTTGTTTACAAGTGGACTGTGTTATTTTTTTCTTTCCGTTAATCAGCATTTTCATATTTAATCCTTGTGGCTGCCACAAAGATGTGCTGCAGCTTTTTCAGTAGAAATTCTATTGAGCTATTTTATTAGACACATTTCTACCATTGCAAAGTTCCAATAATATCTTAGAAACATAGTTTTAGCCCAAAACAAAATAAATCACTCATATTCTTCTGAGATCCCACTTAGATCTTTCTCACATATAAGCACTGGGTGTTGGTACAGTTCAAAGAATCCCCCCCACCCCTCCTCTCTCTTAAGATTTAGAGAAACTAGGTCACTCACTAGTTGCTCTGTCAACATGCAAAAATGAGAAAAAGACATTTTACTGTGCTGTTGCCAGACTGACAGCATGCTTGTAATAGCAATCTTCTCATCAAAGTTTTACTGAAGCCTCATAAGAACACTTTAAACACACAAGATCATTCACTCATTGATTTGTTCAGGCTTCATTTAAATCAATAAAATTGTTTTGTGAATGCTGATCATACTGAATAAAAGAATCCTGATATAATATACAGGCAACACATAATCACATATTATATTATATTAACAAATTATTTAGCTTTTAAACGAGGTACATTACAGTAGCTTGAAACTAAATAACATGGATATACCGCTGAACATTTCTTCTCTGATATTTAGATTGCTAATCTTTTTATATTAGCACATCCATAGTTTAGCGCTGCCTTTTGGTAATCTGCAGTCTGCATCAATCTGCACTACCACCATGCATGCACACTACTGTATTCAGATGTGTATTTAGACGGCATTGAGAAACCCAAGAGAAGAGGAAATGTAATTGCAACTCTGGTATGCATTGTATTTATGATTTGTGTTGTATACCTGATATTGTTTATACCTAATTCCATGAACACTTATTAGAGGCAGGACACCATTGTGTTCCTCTATAAACAGGATGTGAATGCTGAGGGAAATAATGAACAATGGTGTCTTTTTTTCTTTCTTTCCCCAAGGACTATTAGAGGCATTTTCAGGAGACTTAAAAAATACTCTTTGTGCTTTTATCTAATTTTGTTCTTTTTCTCTGGAAATGCATTCAATATGTATACTGTTATAGTGTTGAACATATAAATAAAATCATATCTTTGTCATTCCAAAACAGTTTTCTTTGTGTATTTTGGTGTAATTACGATGCATATAAAACACTTCAGAATAACTCCAGTTTTTCAATGTTTGGAAAAACATTTAATTGGAAGGACCAAAGTGCCATTGACAGAATGTAACTAATTGTGTCTTCATTATTATTCCTATCACAGCAATCAATGGAATTTAAAAGCAGGACACAGGTTTTAATTAACCTATGCAAATGAATTGTATGCACACAATTTATAATAGTTCAAATAACATAGCATGTTCCTCTTGATAAGGATTAGCGTTTATATAACGAAAAGACTGCAATCTCATTCTTGTAACCCTCCCTCTGTCTGCACCAATCTGTCAAGAGAACATTGACATTGACATTGTAAGATGTTCTGTACTTTGTAGCCAGAGCCCAAAGTGTTTACCATTCAGCAGAGTTTAATTGGAACGGCCTTGTCAGGTAACAGAGAAGAAGAGACAACAACAATGGAGCAAGAAAACCGTTTTCATGTGTGAAAGTACATTTATGATCTCTGTCTATTTTAGTTTTTCAACAGATGATTTCACAAACATTTTCTGTATGCAATGAAAGTGCATTGTACATTTTGATACTGAAAAGGTAAAGGTTGCAAAATAGGACGATAAGCCATTTTGAGATGATCATATTCCATTGTTGGGGGTAACGCATTACAAGTGCGAGTTATGTAATCAGTGTACTTTTTTCAAGTAACTAGTAAAGTAAAGCATTATTTTTAAATTTACAACAAAATATTTGTTACTTTTTCAAATAAGTAACGGTGACAGCTCTCCTGTTCCCACGTTGAAAGAAAAGTGCAGAGTAAGTGCAGAGACATTGTATGGGCTGTGTCAATCTGATGATTATTCTAGACTAGTTCTAGACTAAATGTGAGCATACATTTATTCATTTAATTCAACTCCTGCATCCTATTTTTCTGTATTCCAGAATGGCAACACAGCCGAAAGGTTTGTTTGATTGAACTGCGCCCTCTACTGTACAGGCATGAATTTGCATTTCACTTTTGGTGTAAAAAGGCCTTTACATTTGCCAAAAATATTACTTTTTGTTGTTATAAAAACAAACAGAGATGCCCAGATGAGAAAAAGTTATGCAAAAGTAACGCAACACATTACTTTCCATAAAATGTAACTTAGTAACAAATAATTACTTTTTTCGAGAGTAGTGTCATATTTCATAGATATGAAAAGGCCACGTTTTCAAGTTTCTTTTCCTCAGAGAAATTGTGTGTGCCATGTGAGCTCTTTCTTTCTATAACTATCCCTTTGGTTGGAGTTAGAAACATTAGGCAGAACTTAGCCTTTCTCTTTTCTTCTTAAAAAAAAGGAAAAGAAATGACCTGTCATGCCGAGAGAATCCAGGAAGAGATGCATGCTACCCTGCTCACGGCTCATCTCAGATGATGATCCGCATCAGTTTTGTTTGGAGTGTTTTGGGGAACAAAACTCAGCGCTTGCCCTCAAGAGTACTGAGTGCGAGGACTGTGAGTGATTTTCTATCAGAGGGCTCTGCTAGAGGCTTGCATTCTTTCAGGAGGGGCGAGCCTCTGCACCCTAATTGAGAACATGGGGCTTGTTTGTCGTCCTGGCTCAGGAGCGACAGAGGGTCCCCCTTTTTTCTCGTGCTCTTGCCAGATCAGAATACCCTTGCGCCCGCTGCTGAAGCGTGTTCTGGCGTCTCTTCAGAACGAGCTGAGGATGTAGATTCTCTTGGCTGCGGTGAAATGGAGTTTGAAAGTGCCCCTTTGAGCACTCCTCAAATGATGACAAAGCATACTAGGAGCTGCACAAGGTGATGACTCGTGCAGTGGCCAGGCTTCAGTAAGAGACAGGAGCAAGAGACCCCAGACACTCCAAGATTGACAACAGATTCCTGTCACGTGGCAAAGGGAAGAGACTACAGCAGTGATCTCTCTCCTTTTTTTGCTGATCTCCATGACAAGTTATCTCTATCATGGAGTAAGCCCAACTCCATTCGCGTCTTTGTGCCCGACATCGATGTTGAATTATTTGACCATCATGGGTGCAAAGGCGCAGCTTGTTAACCATCTCACCACATGGTAGTGCATCATCCCTTAAGAAACCAATGATAGCCGTGTAGAGCAAAATCAGCGCTGATGGTGAAGGCGTTTCTGGCAGTGGGTCAGGTTGGTGCTGCCCTGTACAATATGGCTCCAGGCATACCTGGCTGACCTGCTGAAGGATCTCAGCATGAGTAGGGGTATCAATGAAGAGGCGTTTTCAGATCTACTCCAGGTCATGAACTTAGACATCTGTGGCTCAACCTCACGGGCATCAAGGATAGGGTCAAGGTGTTTCTCCTTGATGCCCCAGCCCCTGATTTCCCCTCCGGCCTATTTGGAGAATCCATGAGTCCAAGAGACATGCTGAAGCTTTCTACATGTTTCTCCCCAGCCGTGGTCAAGTTGCTGTTCTAAAAAAATGAGTTGAAGCTCCTTCAGTCATCCTCAAGGGATTTCTGTTAAATCTCTGCTGCCATCGGTGTTTCAGGGGGCAGCAGACTCCAGTGAAAGGATATATGTTTCACGAGTTCACACTTACAAATAATCGGATAGAGTAATTAGTATGCATATTTGGCATGCTGTCCGAGGAGAGGGCTCCGAGCTCGGTATTTGGCCTGAGCCCAGAGTACTCCCCCCGTATTCTGGTTTAGGAAGTAACCAGGCAAGTGTGAGGAGACGGGGTGGTGGAGGGATGCTGAAACTGTCCAAAAGTGTAGGTGAGTCAACTGTGTCAATATTGATAGGTCTCCGCTCATGCTGATTGGGCAAACATGTTTATTGCTGATTAATGACTGCTGGTTGGAGTGATATGATGATTAGTTCGATCATTTGAATGTGTTCCTCCCGAACTTTGTTATTTAAAACATCATATGTTTTCATGCCACGTTTCAGGACACCGAACCTTTAACATCCCTCTAGCGAAACCAAGTGTCAAAAGTAGATCTTTGAGTTTTGATCTGTGAAGATCTAAATGTATGGATGCAACACTGAGATCCAATGTATGGATTTGGAACTTGGTCCTTTGGGACTTCAGGACATCGGCATTTTGAATTTCATAGACGACTGGCTAATTTTGGCCCAGTCTCACAAGCTTGCGTTTCGACATCAGGATATCATCCTGATTCATCTCAAATCTCTGGGGTTGAGACTTAATGCCTAGAAAAACACCCTGTAAAACATCACGAATCACAAGAAATAACCTTCTGTTACTTTCAGAAAGTACTAGATCTCATGGCAGCTGTATCCACGGGGATACCTTTGGGCCTCCTGCACATGAGACCATTTCAGCTGTGGCTCAGAGCCAGGGGATTTCCTCCAAGGGCCAATCCCCAGAGGCAGATAAGGGTTACGTGCCACTGGCTTTGTACCCCTTCTATGTGGTTCAGAGCTCGTTTTCTTACCTTGGGTTACCTTTCTTACCGCTCTAGGTACATGTTGTAGTCACAAGATGCTGGTGACAGGCTAGCACAGCAGGTTCTGCTTTGAGCGCAGGACAAGTTCCTGTCCCTCAGGGCAAATTATATTCCACGGCATATGAATGTGGGAGCAAACTTACTGTCCAGACAGGCTGAGACACATTGAGGAATGGAAACTCCACCCTGAAATAGTCAAAATAGATTTGGGAAAAATTCTATGAAGCAGAGGTAGACCTCTTTGCTTCACAGGAAATAACGCAATGTGCCCTTTACTTCTTGCTGGCACCTCCAGCCCCCCCGGGTCATATGCCGCGGCATATGTGGTCCAGACTGTGTCTTTACGCATACCCTCTGATCACTCTTAGGCCTAATATCCCTTCTCAATGGCTAGCAATGGGTGAGTCCAATCAGAAGAGACCTCTTATCTCTGGTGCAGTGGATGATAATCCATCCCTTGCCTGAGCTTAGGAACCTTCATGTTTGGCCCCAGAGGAGGAGCAATTAAGAGATGTTGGGTTTCCAGCTGATGTAGTGGAGACTATTCTAAGTGCTTGGGCTCCCTCCACAAGAAGATGTTATGCCCATCAGATGGCGCATTTACTACACACTTTGCAGACCCAGTTCACAGCCAAATTGTCTCAGTGTTGGAGTTCCTCCAAAAAAAACTGTCTGCAGGCACATGTCCTGCTACTCTCAGAGTTCATGTGGCTGCCATTTTGGCTTGCCATGCTCTGATTGATGGGGTCCTGTGGAAAAATTCCCTCTGGTCGCTTGATTCATTTGTGGAGTTAAATGGCTGAGCTCGCCCATCAGAGTGAAAGTCTCTTCATGGGACTTAGCCATGGTGCTTGAGAGCCTTGTTTTGGACACCTTTTCAGCCACTACAGTCAGCATCTGTCAAGCTTCTTCCTCTGCCTGTGTCCAGTTCGTGCTCTTCAGAATTACGTCCACTGCACCAGCCAGTGGTGTAAGTCAGAGCAGCTTTTCATTTGCTATGGACACCACAACTGGGAAAGTTGTGGGGGTTGCTGCCACCGAGCAAACCCTGTCACATTGGGTGAGGGATGCCATTGCACTAGCCTACGAGGTGCATGCTCAAGCTTTGCTTCCAGGAGATAGGGCCCATGCTACTTGGGGTGTTGCATCCTCCAAGGCTTTGGCATGGGGTGCCCCCTCGCACCAAGGGGCACACTGGTCCTCTTCTCACACATTCTCTTCTCATGGGCTTGCAAGTCTTTGAGTCAATATCCCATCCCAAAGTCATGTCTGAGACCTCTCCAATGTTTGTGCGCATACACTAAACAACCCTGTGGGGTTCAGACATTTGGGGAAAATCTTGGGTTACTTGCCTGTAACCCCGTTCCCCGAAAAAGCAAGAAAAAGATGCTGTGCCTCATTGCTGCACTGTGGGCATGTCTAGATGTCTCTTCAGACAAATGTGTAACCCGAAGGCACTTATGTTTCATGTCTATTATTGACTCTCACAAGTGCGCATTTTAATTATGTCACCATTAGAGGTTATTTAAGCCAAATTCTTGGCTTGTTTGCCACATGTGCTTCACATACGTACCCTTACTACATCGTACCCAAGAAGGATGGGGGGCTCAGACCAATCCTGATTTATGAGTACTGAATCGGGAATAGTACCGAATTCTTCCCACGGGGAAGACCCATGGAGATGTGGTAATGGATCAGGCTTTTCTTCCTCCAAAAGTGTGATCTCTCCTGATGAGGGAGACCCAGCCTTGTCTCTCTTGTGCCCAGTGCATGCTTTGCTCATATATCTGGATCGCACACAGAGTTTCAATTAATCTAAACAGCTCTTTGTCTGCTTTGGAGAACAGCAGAACGGGAAGTCTGTCTCTAAACAGATAATGTCCCACTGAATTGTGGATGCAATTGTCCTAGCGTATTGAGCCCAAGGTTTACCGTGCCCCTTGGGAGTGAGGGCATACTCGACCAGGGGCATCGCAGCCTCGTCGCCTTTAATGAACGGTGTCTTGCTAGCAGACATTTGCAGAGCTGCGGGCTAGGCTACACCCAATACCTTTGCCAGATTTTATAATCTTCACATGGAACAAGTTTCTTCTCAAGTTCTGGCTCTTATTACTTGACATGTTATGCTTGTCAGCATTGCTCTTTTCTGAATACATCAGAGGTGTTTGTGGTCCCAAGAGTGACCCTAATGTAAGTATTTTGACAATGTCTCTTTTCCCTCCATCAGGGAATGAGGGTTACAACAGTGACGTTTTGAAATATTGTGAGTGAATTTCAAATAAATATTGTGTAAAAATGAATATTTCCTCACCTCGACTTTCCTTCAGTGTTAAAAGCTAAACATTGTGAATCAAATATATAAGAATTCTGAAATGTGTAAGTATTTTTTAATTAATGTAAAAATGCCTTATATACAGATTTGTACTTAATGTGCACAAAAAATGGTAGTGGTTGTTAGCTGATAGTGTTATAAACATAAATAACTTTCTAAGTACATGCAGCAGTCACTATAGAACATTTAAGTGCTGTATAGTATTTATACATATGGAAACAGCTTTTGTTGTGTTTGCAATTTGTAAAATCATCTATTTTATATCGACTCGAATCTGTAATTGGCTGGAATGTATTTTCTCATTTGTTTGTGCTGTGCACAGGTCTTTAAGAGGCCTTTGGGGACTGCAGAATCTGTGAAGCTGCTGGTAAATGTGGTGGCTAATCCCAAAGCATCTAAACAATTAGCTGAGTCTAGGTAAACATGGTTATTAATACAGGCAGCTGTCAGCCTGCTCAGCCTCTGTTTAGGGATTTGATCTAAATTCTGGCTCTGTACTATCATATTTTCTCTTAGGTCTGGAAAATGAAGATAATTACTTGTGATAATTTAAGTATTTAAATGTACAATGCACAGTAGCTGTTTATTATTTCTCATGCTATCAAAGATTTGCCCAACAATATTTGCATCCCTTATTTTGTGGTTATTCGCATTATCACTGGCTATTCAATTTTGTGAAATAATGCCCTAGTGAGCTTTTGGTCAGTTAAAAATACTGTATGTGATAAAATAGCTCATAGTAACAAAAATGCTCTCCAGCCAGTTTGCCATTATTCTGCAGTATTTTGAGACTCCCATTTGCCTTTTTCTAATAAAGGCTCTACATTCCCCACTGTGAATAAACATCGCCCTGGTGTTTCAGAGGATATGGGTTCAAAATGAAAGACAAACAGCTGGACAGCAGAGCAGTCATTTACACCACTACTGCATAGACATCATTATAGGTTGCAACATGTCAACATGCGGTCCATCCTGATTTTATCTCTCACCACAGAGACACAATAAGCAAAGAAGCTCAGGGACCAATGACTTGGATTCATGATCTTTAGATGAAGCATTGGATGTGGCCTTGTTTCAAAATACTGGTTTTGATTTAGCAGCCAAAAATCTTTCCTGTGGATTGCAAGGCCTGAAGCCGGATGGTTATAATAATTGTGGGCCTTTACGAGACCCACTACTTAGATACTTCCCTTTGTGCCCAAACAACAATCCTTCCCAAAAGAGACATACAGATTATTCCTTAGCAACAGTCTGGTTTATTGCACTTCCTGATGGAAATCATTTTGACAATCTGTTGTTTGAGGGGATGGTGACTCAAATGCATTTCCAATCCTTGGCTCTGGGATTTCTATTAAGATGAGTACAAGAGTTTTCATAAAAAGCACAAGTCAAGTGTAAGATTATGTCTAGATTGCTGTGTTTTGTTCAGGGGCTGTGAAAGAGAGGAAGCTAAGTTTTATGTGTAAGCTGTCCAGCTTGATTCCTCTGGGCAAATCTTTGGCTTCCCATTTCATTTCCTATCACCACTCAACAAATTCCTGCTATTCACTTTCATAAGAAATTGCATCAAAAAAGGCCTGAAGTATCCATAGATCAATCAAACTGCTACATTTTACACTGGTATACAGAGCAGTTTTAAATTTGGTTTCATTTTCAAAACCCTCTATCTATGTCCATTATGTAGGACACTAAATAGGAATGTACTAAAACAGAAACAAAGCAAATGAATAGTGTTCATATATATATTCTTAAAAATTCATTGGTGCATTGAAATTAGGTCTTTGCCTATAATCACTTAGGGCAGGGTAGAAAACAGCCATCTCAGAGTTGTTTAAGGAGTAAAAGGGTTTATATATGTGTTAAATCCACCCCTAGGCATACTGCTGTAATCAGTATAGCTGTGGCGTTGGGGTAGAGCAAGATGGTGGGGGGAGCTGGTTTCATGTATCATTTTTCTCTTTTACAATCAGACATTTAATATCTCTAAGAGGACTAATAGAAAGTAACAAAATATGTCAAAAACAAGAACAAAGGAGACTGAGGCTAATGGTTGCACTTTTTTCTCCAGTGAATATTTCTCACAGACAAAAAATTGTAAAATTGAGTGACATTGAACACTGAAAAATATCATTCTATGAATGTGCTTTTGGATACATTTCCTCTTCTCCGAGCATTTCATTCAGTGACAATTCCCTCCCTGTAGTCAATGAAAAGTTAGCACACACTATCAACAGAACTTCATTGGCATGCAAAACGCACTACTGAGCAAACATTTACAATGTGTTCCTCTTGTGAACAAATGAGTGAGACTAATGATACGGAGCCCCTGTGTACCACTCTGGTCCTTTTAACACTGACCCAATTTTACTGTTCTCACAACTTAGCAGATGGAACAAGCTTTGGCTACAATTAATTAAGGATAATAAGGAGCATTAATTAGAACAGAAATGACGAGGAACTCATTAGTCTGATATGGATAACACAGAAAAGCAATGGGGAGAGAGAGGCAATTGAACCCCTGATGATAAATAGTGTTGAGCTATCAGAGGAAGGGGAAAACACTCTCATTCCAGCTAAATTGCCTTGGAGCAGAGGACCCACTTTAATTTTTACAGCATTTTTCACATTTAAATTACAAGACAACTGATTTTAGTGTTGTTTATGTCATTAGCTCAGCAAATGAATATGAATTTAGACAGTGTTGCTGAAGTATTTATCACCAATCTACTAGTCCTACCATTTAGCATTTGTAGCATAGTAAAAGCAAGGATTCTTCATGTATATATATATATATATATATATATGTTCATTTTATTTCCCCTCAGTAATGTACACATTGCTCGATGGACGCTGAGAGGAGAGGACGCTGGCGTTGTCTGTTCGCCGCTTCTCCAGTCGCGCCAAAATAACGCCAAGTTTTTAACCTTTTTATCTTTTACCTTTTTATCTTTTACTATCCTCTATCCTCCTATTACTATCCTCGCCACCGACCAGTGGACCTTTTACAAAAAAAAAAACAAAAAAAACGTTTACCTCCCGTACCACCGAACTGTGGACCTTACTGGATAGCTATCAGGTAGCTTTTGAGTCTAGCGGTGGCCTACCTGTTGCCGCTAGCAAAACACCTGCTCGGAGACTCCCTGGAATTGGTCGTCGCTGCTTGTGCATCGCAGCATCGCTGCTGCTACGCGGCTAAAAACGGCCGTCTTCCGCGCCACCGCCTCCACTATGTTGAGTTACTCCGTCAACCAGCTGATGAATCTCAACAGTTTCCTCACTCCACCGTGCATTGCTGTGCTTAAACAACTAGGAATTCTCCGCCGTCTGCGCTACTTCCATAGAAGTTCCCGCAGAAAGTTTGTCTGCTCACAGACAAGTCTTACCATCCCGGCTCTCTTGTCAGCAACGCGTAATGTCGCTCCACGCATACGTCATCAGAGTGCTGTCTCTTACTGGATAAGTAGTTTGGACGTCTCCATGGCAACACCTCTCAGTGAGCTGAATGCAAAACGTGGAGTGGACTCCAGTCTGCTACGGCCAGTGCAAAGATTTGTTGCTTCATCAAGTAGCAAAATCGAACTCTTAAATGCACAGTCTATTACAAACAAATCCTGCCTCATTCATGACCATATCCTGGAAAAATCTCTGGACTATATGTGCATTACAGAGACCTGGCACCAACCAAATACCTTTTCTTCTTTAAACGAGAGCTGTCCCCAAGGATATAGCTACCTCCAGAAAGCTCGCAGCACGGGGCGTGGTGGCGGCCTGTCAGTCATGAAAGATTGTGTATTCCAGTTGTCTTGTGTATTCCAGTTGTCTTTAGTCAGACAATCAACATCCTGTCTTTAATGCAATCAACAGTCTGTAAAGGTGTGAACCAAATGGCCTATAGAAACTGAATAACAAAGAAACAACTCCCTCCGGGTAAACTGCAGGGTTGACCAATCTCCTGTAGGAGGTCCTAACATGCTTGTATTGTTTGTATTCTTCATGCATAAAGTTCTGTCCCACAGACAGAATTTTGGGTTAAGTTATTTTGAAGGCTGACGCGCTGACATCGCTGCTGAAGAACTGTGCTACACTACTGCCTTCAATAAACTCTTCTCCCCACAAGAACTCTGGTCAAGCTTACTCATTTTATGTATTAGAGAAATCTAATACATTGGCGAGCCACCCAAAAAGACTGCTCAGCCAAATACAGCAAAATCTAACAGTCATCTATCGCAGCGATCTGGATTTATCTCTGCAACCATTACCTGAACTATCTTCATTTGAATGCCTTGCATTTAAATGTAAGTCCCCTTCCCCTGTGCTGTTCCTTCTCATCTACCGACCACCAAAATCAAACCCATCATTTATCACTGAGATGTCAAATCTCCTCACAACTTTCTGCACATCCTCCGCCGATGTTATAATTTTAGGTGATATGAACATCCATGTTGACACCCCCTCCTGTCGTTTTTCAGCTGAATGTTTTTCTTCAACTGCTGGACTGTTTTAACTTAAAACAACTTGTTGGTGTCCCCACACACACCAGGGGGCATACCTTGGACCTGGTCATTACTAACTCTGCCCCTCTCACCAACCTGCAGGTGTATGACCTAGGTGTGTCTGATCACAAGGTAATCTCTATGGATTTGCCATCCCCATCCAGCCTCTCCAAGCCAAAGCGGAACATCTGTTTCAGAAACCTAAAAAACATGAACCCAGAACACTTGGCAGCAGACTTTCAGCATCTTTCCACACACTTTTTATCAGCCGACGAAGCAGTGGACTACTAAAACAGCCATCTGAGCAGCGTCCTGGACCTCCATGCCCCTGTTAAAACAAGAACAGTCACCTTCACCCACTCAGCACCCTGGTTTACAGATGAGCTTCGTAAGATGAAGGCAGCAGGGCGGGTCCTTGAGCGGCGTTTCAGAGCCTCTGGCCTCACTGTCCATAAACAAATCTACCGGAAGCAACAACAAAAATATGCACAGTCTCTCAAAGAGGCAAGGTCACAGTTTTACTCCGATGTCATCAGAAACAGCCCAGGAAATTCCAAGCAGCTCTTTTCCACTATAAACCACCTTCTCAAACCACAATCGCCCCCATTTACTGCCGCTACAGAAGAGCAGTGCAATAAATTCATGGATTTCTTCACGTCAAAAACTGCACATATTCGCTCTGCCCTTTCTGGTCCTCCCACCCAAACTGTTCCCCCAACATATACCATCTCCCAACCCCTAAACTGCTTTCCTGAGGTTTCATCAGAAGAGGTGCAGAACATCATCAGGAAGATGAAATCCTCCACCTGTCCCCTGGACCCTCTCCCAACCTCCCTGGTAAAAACTCATATCACCGTCCTAAGTCCCCTGATCACTGCTGTTATAAATCATTCCCTCAAAACTGGTCACGTTCCCCCTGTCTTAAAAAATGCCATTATCACACCACTGCTCAAAAAACCCACTCTTGATTCGGAAGTCCTATCCAACTATAGGCCCATCTCAAATCTCCCCTTCATATCAAAAGTACTTGAGAAAGTAGTTGCCAGCCACCTTCAGGACCACCTCAAATATAATAACCTCTTTGAAAAATTCCAGTCAGGTTTCCGCTCTGCTCACAGCACAGAGACTGCCCTCGTTAGAGTCACAAACGACCTCCTCATATCATCTGATGCTGGCTCCCCTTCCCTCCTCATTCTCCTGGACCTTTCTGCTGCATTTGATACTGTCGACCATGGTATTCTTTTAAACCGGCTCCACCTCACCACTGGACTAAATGACACTGCCCTCAGTTGGTTCAGATCATACCTCACAAACCGGACAGAATACATCTCCCTGGGCCACTCCAAATCAAATCCACACACAGTTACTTGCGGTGTCCCCCAGGGGTCAGTCCTTGGCCCCTTCCTCTTCATTCTCTACCTCACCCCCCTTGGCCAAATCATCAGCCGTCACAAAATCTCATTCCACTGCTATGCCGATGACATGCAGCTCTATGTACATGCCACAGCTGAATCCACACCCTCACAGTCATCCCCATCAAAACTCAGTGCCTGTCTGGAGGAGATAAAGGTATGGATGGAGCACAACTTCCTTCAACTAAATAGCTCCAAAACCGAAGCCATCTTGATTGGCACTCCTCACCAAATCAAATCATCATCCATAACCAGTATCACCTTTTCTGGCACCAACATTCCCCTCTCATCAACAGTAACTAATCTTGGTGTAAAAATTGACTCCCAACTCACTTTTGAAGCTCATATAAATCACTTATGCAAGACCTCTTTCTACCACCTCCGTAACATCTCCAAACTCCGGCCCATTCTCACCCTTTCAGATGCCGAAAAACTGGTTCATGCCTTTGTCTCCTCCAGACTGGACTACTGCAATGCACTTCTCATTGGGACTCCTGGAAAGAGTCTGCAGAGGCTTCAGTACATCCAAAACTCTGCAGCTAGGATCCTGATGAGAGTGCGGAAATATGAGCACATTACCCCCATTCTTCACTCACTCCACTGGCTTCCCATCTCCACCAGGATTGAGTACAAGGTTTTACTCCTCACACATCAATGCATCCATGGACATGCCCCCTCCTACCTAAAAGAACTTATCAACCCACAAACCACAACCCGTTCCCTCCGTTCCACTCACTCAAACCTCCTCCACATACCCAGAACCAGACTCAGGACAATGGGAGACAGGGCCTTTTGTACTGCTGCCCCGCATCTGTGGAATGGCCTCCCTGACTCCTTGAGGGCACCTCAATCCACTGACTGTTTTAAAAAAGGCCTTAAGACATTTCTTTTTAGCAAAGCTTTTGGTCACTTTTAGATTGTTATTATTAAAGGACTTGCTTTTGTTTTAACCCTGTAGCACTTTGAGATCTCTGATGGAAAGTGCATTATAAATATAATGTATTATTATTATTATTATTATTATTATTACACACAGCACCCCATATTCTTGACATTTTTGAAGATTTATTAAAAAGGAAAAACTGAAATATCACATGGTCCTAAGTATTCAGACCCTTTGCTGTGACACTCATATATTTAACTTAGGTGCTGTCCATTTCTTCTGATCATCCTTGAGATGGTTCTACACCTTCATTTGAGTCCAGCTGTGTTTGGTTATACTGATTGGACTTGATTAGGAAAGCCACACACCTGTCTATATAAGACCTTACAGCTCACAGTGCATGTCAGAGCAAATGAGAATCATTAGGTCAAAGGAACTGCCTAAAGAGCTCAGAGACAGAATTGTGGCAAGGCACAGATCTGGCCAAGGTTACAAAAAAATTTCTGCTGCACTTAAGGTTCCTAAGAGCACAGTGGCCTCCATAATCCTTAAATGGAAGACGTTTGGAACGACCAGAACCCTTCCTAGAGCTGGCCGTCCAGCCAAACTGAGCTATCGGGGGAGAAGAAGACCCCAAAGATCACTGTGGCTGAGCTCCAGAGATGCAGTCGGGAGATGGGAGATGGGAGAAAGTTGTAGAAAGTCAACCATCACTGCAGCCCTCCACCAGTCGAGGCTTTATGGCCCGGCGGAAGCCTCTTCTCAGTGCAAGACACATGAAAGCCCACATGGAGTTTGCTAAAAAAAACACCTGAAGGACTCCAAGATGGTGAGAAATAAGATTCTCTGGTCTGATGAGTACAAGATAGAACTTTTTTGCCTTAATTCTAAGCGGTATGTGTGGAGAAAACCAGGCAGTGCTCATCACCTGTCCAATACAGTCCCAACAGTGAAGCATGGTGGTGGCAGCATTATGCTGTGGGGATATTTTCAGCTGCAGGGACAGGACGACTGGTTGCAATCGACGGAAAGATGAATGCGGCCAAGTACAGGGATATCCTGGACGAAAAACGAGGAGACAGCAGGATGGGATCCAAATGTAGCTTTATTGAAAAACGTGGTCAAACAGGCAATGATCAAAACAGTGGCAAACAGGTATGGAGGAGGTTAGGCAGAATTGTAGTCGATAAACAGGCAAAGATATCAAGGTAGGCAGCAAGTATCACAGTCCAGTAGAGCAAGGCAATAATCCAAAGGCAGGGAGAGAAACAATCACGAATGGCAAGACAGATAGGGTACTGACCGGAAAAACAAGACAGGGAAAATTGCTCAGAAATGACTATGGGGTGCTGTGTGTACATTAATGAGGAAAACAAATGAACTTAAATGATTTTAGCAAATGGCTGCAATATAGCAAAGAGTGAAAAATTGATACTTTCCGTACCCACTGTATATATATATATAAAAATAAGATTCCTTGGAAAATTTTGCAGAAACCACATGTGTATTTATTGGCTTCATGAATCATCGTGATATTTTTCGCTCTTCATTGTTCATCTAAACAAAAATATTCTGCTATGCTATTCATAAAAGGGCACTAAGTGAAAATCTGCATATCTTTAAGTGACATCTTAAGGAAAGGAAAACATCTTATAAGGCATTTTCCCCCATTAAACTATACCGCATCTTGCGTTTTTAAAAGCAAAAATGCATTCTGTTTAAATGGTCCCTATACGTGTATTTTTTTTCCTGATTTCCATGTACAAACACGTTTGACAAAAACTGACAACAGGTAATTTTTTCATTTTTCAATTTTTTTTTTGGTTTTCCTATTTCTTAATGATAGTGGGAAACAGCTTGATTCCCATAAAATGGTTGTTTATCTTTTATTATCTTATATATTTTTTATTGAAATTAGAGAAATTTCTACACCTGTGAAGTTTGATGCTTTAAAAAGCTCATGAAGAAATTGTAAAACTAATCCAGATGAACTGAGCAGTTTAGTCTGCATTCTTAGAATGGTTTTTGTATGATGAGCAGATTTAATTTAGGCTTTAATTAAACATTCATCAATGCACACATCAGTTATAGTAAAAGGAAGCTCAAGCATGCTTGCTTGACGTGTGAAAACCAATGAGGTTCATTCTCGTGCATTTTATATCACAAGACCCAATGCAATGAGGTTTGTTCTTGAGCATCAAGCTTCTGTATATGTTCGCTGATCAATGTTATGTGAATACAAGCCCAAATTCATGCCTTCATCATATAAAATCGATCATGTCTCTTCAAAAATAACAACAACAACAACAACAACAACAACAACAACAACAAACACTCAGTTCATATGGATTAGTTTTCTAATTAGTTTTCGATCTCTTTATGAACTTGATAACACTTTACAATAAGGTTCATTAGGTAACTACATTAGTTAACAAGAACTAATAATAAACTGCACTTATACCTCATTTATTAATCTTTGTTAATGTTAATTTCAACAATTACTAACGAATGTATTATTAAAATCTTGTTAACATTAGTTAATGCACTGTGAACTAACATGAACAACAATGAACCAACTAACTTTAAGAATGATTAGTAAATACAGTAACAAATATATTGCTCATGGTTAATTCATGTTAGTGTCACGGAGCCTACCGACACGCCCACCACCGATCCTACACCATATCCAGTCACCCGTTCTTCCTCACCAGAATTCTAATCACCTGCACCTGATTCTCATCACCGCCAATTCCTATAAAGACTCATCTCACCAGTCACTCCTTGTCTGGTCTCGTCTTCACATGGACACACAGTCTCTATTCCCCAAGATTACCTGCTTGTCTCCTGCTCGCCCGTTCCGCCTGGCGATCTCCATCTGTTTCCTGGATTCCTTTCCTCTCCAAGCTCCGCAAGTATCGCTCTGTATCCAAAGACAAAGGACTGTTTATGATCTGTTGACATTCCTGTTCATCGGTGATTTCTGTTTGCAACTGCTGTTAAATAAAGAACTTGATATTTACCTTCAATCTCGTCTGTGTCTGACAGAAGACCAGACCGCATAAATAACAGCATGCAGACGCCTCCAGAAGCCGTGCGAGGACGGATTTGATCGATGAGATCGTCCGGGCGATTCGTCACACACTTCCGGGTCCTTCGTCTCCTGCATGTCCCATGGCCCGACCAGCGACCTTTACAGGCCAGGCAGAGGATTGCAGTGGATTTCTTCTTCAATGCTCTCTTTACTTTGAGATGCTACCCCATCAGTTTGTGAACGATAAGGCGAAAGTTGCTTTTATGATCAGTCTGTTATCCGGCAGAGCCTTACAGTGGGCTGAGTCCCTCCGAACATCCAACGCTGCCGTTACAGCCTCTCTAACTGCCTTTACAACACATTTTAAGGAGGTATTCGGTCAAGCCTTATCACCACTATCCACTGCAGACCAACTCTTCCGGATTCAACAAGGTACCGACTCAGTTGGTGAATACGCTCTCAGGTTCCGTACATTAGCGGCAGCTAGTGATTGGAACGAGTCGGCCTTGCTCACAGCCTTTCATCAAGGACTCAATCCTGAAATTCGCCAATTAATGATCGTCTATGACGATGTCATTGGACTAGAAGCGTTCATACAAAGAACTATCCGGGTATCTCAACGCTTGTCTGCTTGCAATTCTCCCTCTCCTCCACTGCAACCTCCGCCCAGTGCCACTACGCCTCCAGCACCAGAACCCATGTCAGTGGATTCATATCGTCTAACACCCGCGGAGCGTCAAAGAAGACTATCTCAACATCTCTGTCTCTACTGTGGGGGAGCAGGACACCAGCTACAGAACTGCACTATAAGACCTCCTTGACCCGCGGTGAGTACCCTTCTAATGTATCCTAAGACGTGTCATCTAGTGCGAACTCCGGTAACCCTACTAACCAAAACCATGTCTGTTTCAGCGCAAGTCCTCATCGACTCTGGGGCCGCGGGGAACTTTATATCCCGTTGCCTCCTCCAGAGCCTCCAAGTCTCCAGAAAATGCTACATTCAACCATTGAAAATTCATACTATTCTGGGAAAACCGCTGGGTCGAGGCCGCATCACTCACTGCACCCCCACTCTGACGCTCCGTGTAGGTTGTCTTCACACCAAAGAAATCTCCTTTCTGGTGCTGGAGGGCTCTACTGCGGATCTCGTCCTGGGACGCCCCTGGCTGGCTGAACACAACCCCATCATGGACTGGGACACCAGTGAGATCCTCAGTTGGAGTAAGAGCTGCGCTCAGGCCTGCTTGGATCCTGTCCAGAAATCCTCTTGCAAACCAGCACCCAAAGCGGCTGTCCAAACTCCCCTGGTAAACTCCTTGGTTCCCATCTACTCCACCTCGGTTGAGAGTCCGGAAGTACTTCCTCGTGTTCAGATCCCTGAAGAATACCGGGCATTCCAGGACGTGTTCAGCAAACAGCTAGCCACCCGCCTACCACCTCATCGGCCATGGGACTGCCTAAGGGGAGAATCTACCCTCTGTCCAACCTGGAGCAAAAGGCCATGGAGGAATACATTTCTGAGGCACTCAAACAGGAATTCATCTGACCATCTACTCCCCCTGCCGCTTCCAGTTTCTTCTTCGTGGGAAAAAAGGATGGAGGCCTACGACCCTGCATTGATTATCGCATCCTCCACTCCCAGACGGTGAAATTTAGTTATCCCCTTCCTCTGGTCCCTGCTGCCCTAGAACAACTCCATGGAGCTTGCATCTTCTCCAAACTTGATCTCCGGAGCGCCAACAATCTAATCAGGATTCGCGAAGGTGACGAGTGGAAAACCGCTTTCATCACACCGGCCGGAGACTATGAATATCAGGTCATGCCCTATGGCCTAGCCAACTTACCTGCAGTTTTCCAAAACTATATGAACGAAATCTTCAGAGATTTCCTCCACCAATTCGTAGTAGTGTACATTGATGACATTCTCATCTATTCATCCTTTTTACCTGAACACCACCAACATGTACGTATGGTGCTTGAACACCTCCATGAACACCAATTATACCTCAAACTCAAGAAATGCGAGTTCCACATGCCCTCTGTCCAGTTCCTGGGATACATCATCGACAGCAACGGGATCCAGATGGACCAGAGGAAGGTGGAAGCCATACGGGATTGGCCGACTCCCTCTACGGTAAAAGAACTCCAAAGATTCCTGGGGTTCACCAACTTTTACCGTAGATTCATCCAGGACTACAGCTTTATCAGCACTCCTCTTACCTCGCTCCTCCGTAATCGGCCCAAGTCCCTGTCCTGGGATTCCAATGCCCAACTGGCCTTCCAAACCCTCAAGGACGCCTTCTGCTCCGCTCCAGTTCTTCTGCATCCCAACCCAAACCTTCCCTTTGTCGTGGAAGTCGATGCCTCCAGAACTGGAGTCGGAGCAGTCCTATCTCAGCAGCAGGGGGAGCCACCACGTCTACACCCATGTGCCTATTTCTCCAAGAAACTTACCCCGGCGGAGCAGAACTACGACGTGGGCAATAGAGAACCGCTTGCTATAAAACTAGCATTTGAGGAATGGCGTCACTGGTTGGAGGGAGTTAAACACCAGTTTCAGGTGATTACCGACCACCGGAAATTGGAATACTTACGTGAAGCCAAACGTCTAAACCCTCGTCAGGCCCGATGGTCCTTATTCACCCGTTTTGATTTCACCATTTCCTATCGTCCAGGAAGTAAGAACATAAAGGCTGACGCACTATCAAGATTCCATTCCCCTGATTCAGAGACTACTCAACCTGAACCCATTCTTCCTCCAAACATCATCGTGGCTCCTATAGTATGGACTCTTTACGACCAAACAGCCCAAGCCACCGCTACGGAACCTGCTCCGCCGGGAGGTCCAGAAGGGCTCACCTATGTACCCACCAGCTGTCGTTCACACCTCTCCGGGCTCTGGACACCCAGGCAGCCAACGAACCCTCTCGCTCCTCCGTCAACGATACTGGTGGCCATCCATGTCCCGAGATACCTCCCGATTTGTCAAGGGATGTTCCATCTGCGCTATGGCTAACACACCCAGACAATTACCCGCTGGCAAACTGGTTCCCTTACCTGTTCCCCATCGTCCCTGCTCCCATCTGGGGGTGGACTTCCTCACTGACTTACCTCCATCTGAGACTAACACCTGTGTATTTGTCGTTGTCGACCGGTTCTCCAAGTCATGCAAACTGATTTCTATGAAAAAACTACCTACAGCCCTGCAAGCCGCCGAAGCTCTGTTCCAACACGTGTTCTGTCACTTCGGCATCCCAGAGGACATAGGCTCTGACAGGGGGCCTCAATTCATCTCACGAGTCTGGCAGGCCTTTTTCCAACTGTTGGGAGTCTCAGTCAGCTTGTCATCCGGATACCATCCTCAGACGAACGGTCAAACCGAGCGCAAGATCCAGGAGATTGCGAGGTATCTCAGGGCTTACTGCCATCGTCAACAGGACAGCTGGAGCCGTTTCCTTCCCTGGGCGGAGTATGCCCAGAACTCCCTGCGCCAGTCATCCACGGGTCTAACACCGTTCCAGTGTGTTCTGGGATTCCAACCACCTGAAGAGAGATCATAGGTAAACCAAAATGACATTCTTGATCCTTCACTTCTCTCACAATTCCATCTAGATCATCCCACCAAACCGTTTCCGTTCGTCAGGAGCCGGCCGTGGAGGAGGGGATACTGTCACGGAGCCTACCGACACGCCCATCACCGATCCTACACCATATCCAGTCACCCGTTCTTTCTCACCAGAATTCTAATCACCTGCACCTGATCCTCATCACCGCCACTTCCTATAAAGACTCACCTCACCAGTCACTCTTTGTCTGGTCTCGTCTTCACATGGACACACAAGACTCTATTCCCCAAGATTACCTGCTTGTCTCCCACTCGCCCGTTCTGCCCGGCGATCTCCATTTGTTTCCTGGATTCCTTTCCTCTCCAAGCTCCGCAAGTATCGCTTTGTATCCAAAGACAAAGGACTGTTTATGATCTGTTGACATTCCTGTTCATCGGTGATTTCTGTTTGCAACTGCTGTTAAATAAAGAACTTGATATTTACCTTCAATCTCGTCTGTGTCTGACAGTTAGTTAATACATTAACTAATGTTTAACTAATGAATCTTATTGTAAAGTGTTACCAGAAACTTTTTGAAGCGTCAAAGTGGTGGTTGCATAGATTGTCAATGGAGGGACAGAAATCTCTTCATTTTCATTCAAAAATATCTTCATTTTTGTATTTGGAAGATGAACGAAAGTCTTACAGGTTTGGAACAACATGAGGGTGAGTACATGATGGCAGAATTCTCATTTTTGGGTGAACTAACACTTGTTCTTAATTGATTTCTGTCTCTGAACTGACCATTGAACTGTGTTTGTTGTCACTGGTTCGCTTTAGTGATTGTCTCAAATGCACTTGAGATTGGATAAATTGAAATAGTTGTTTTCGTTGGTTATGAGTATGAGGGCAATATGGAAGAAATAACAGTAGGTAAACAGTTCAGGATCAAGATCAAGTAGGAATTAGGATTTTGTCTGCAATTTCATCTCATCTTTGTTTAGCATTAACAGAATTATTGTTATTTTGAGGAAGCTACTTTGAAACTTTATCTAGCCAAGCTTGTAAGTGCAAGTCTGTGAGACTATCAGATAAATTTGGTACGGATTAAGAAAAATAGTGCTGATTTTCTACAAACACAATCAATCAAACTCAGTATAGTGTTTGAGAAGTAAAAATCCCATTCATTGTCCCCATAGAGAAATACGTTTTTAATAGACCTTTCAAGACAGACCTATTGAGAGCTCTGAGGTTATTTTAATCTATTATGTAAGCTTTTGTTGTTTAAGTCAATCAGAGTGAATTCAACTTCAATATTGTATTTAATAGCTACATTTAAGGTGAAGAACTACACAGTTCATCAATTTGTCAGAGAATCATGACAAACACAGTCATTCAGGATGAAAGAGCTCAGCAGTAACCACCCACTTCCTCATCAAGCTTTGTGAATGATGTCATCAATATGATTTTTTGCACTTCTAAACAACAACTATAAATCAATAATTTTATATTGTGTTATTTGATAATGTTATTCACTGTGCTTCATAAAGTAATCAATGATGAAGCTATTCATATTTTTATTCAGATTTCTCAAGGAACTGGTATGGCCCCCTTGCAATTCATCTACCCTTTGAGAAACCCTGCTCAATGTAAAGATCTGAAGGGACAGATATGGGATATATCATCACACACATTCACAGGGTTATATCACTCCATGAATTGCATACTAATTCAGCCTATCACAATTGTTTATGTTTGCAAAGTGCTCCTGTTCTTATTTTGGTGAGCGTCACGTCGATTTGCTGCCAAAATGGGGTGTCGAAGTACATGAGAGGGAACTGGAGAGAAATGTCATAGGCAGTCGTTAAATCTTTCACCTCTGTTCCACTCTTAATCGTTGAGTGTGATAGACCTCCATCAGAGGGTGAGATTTCAGCAATAGCAGCCGCGTTAGGTGTTGACAACAGCTTAAATCTGAATTGATGATGATCCTACAATTAATGCACAGTGAAAAATGGGTGCAGCAGGTTATATTATTTGTTCAGTCCGTATTTGTTTGCATACAGACAACATGAAATTATAAAACTATATAAAAAAATATATATATAATCAGAATTTGTATAGAAATAAATACAGATTAGTAATTAAGTTAATTTTTATTATCTGCTTTCATGAGAAAAAGACTACTACATACATGTTTTGCAAAACATGCAATGCATCACTGCTGGTAAAAAAATGCTGAACTTGCAGCGGAATGACTGCTTGTGGTGCTCAAATCAAGATGATACAAATCTATATTAAAAAGTAGGGCTGCACAATTTAATCGCACGATACGGAAAATAACATTGCTTAAATGCGATTCTTAGTGCGATTATGAAATTTTTTATGCACAGCTTGTCAATGAAATATGGCTCCAAATGAAAAGCACTAAAAGCATCCATCTGAAAGCACTGTGAGTTTGAGTTGCTTATAAAGCAACGTGCGTTAAACACCTTTTTTGACTGTTTAATCAGTCAAAGCGTTTCAATCTTCTGTTTATTCAGCTACAGCAATATGACCTGCATCTTCTTCTGCTGCAGGGTATATTTTGAGTTCCTGCGCAATAGCGCCCTCTGGCTCCTCTGGCCCTCTGGCATTTACTACCGATCACAGAGCCATACAGCTCTGACAAGTTGCGCATTAAATAATCGCAGGCTTGCCAAATTGTGTGTGATTTAAGCGCGATAAATCTTGCAGCCCTATTGAAAAGGGAAGATTTTACTTAATGACTTAAATGTCTGGCTTTTCCTCAGACAAAGGTATAGTATGTAGTATATGAGTGTAAAAGCTGCATGATTAATCATTAAAAGATGGCAATCTCGATTCAAACACTCACATCTCATAATCTTATTCCTAAGTGACAAAGATTTGGCTATGTCTATTAAACCTTTGACAAGTACGATCAGAGAATATGCAAATCTGCGCTGATGCTGCTGCTGACCCAGCAGCTTTTCAAAAACACACCCCTGGTTTCACAGACAAGGCTAGGGTTAGTTCACCCAAAAATGACTTTTTTTTAAATGATTTCTGTCATTAATTACCCACCCTCATGTCGTTCCAAACCCGTAAAACCTTAATCACAAATTAAGATATTTTTGATGAAATCCAAGTTTTTTTTTTATCCTCGATAGAAAGCAATGGAATCACACATTCAATGTCCAAAAAAGTAGTAAAAACATTGTTAAAATAGTCAACTAACTTACAAAACAAAAATAACGTCTTCGACAAATCCGTCTCCTCTGTCATTCTATGCAATTTGCAACGCTTCCAGATTATGAACTTGAATAGAAGAATTGCTAATTTATGGTTATATTAAGTTGAATACCTAAATGAATAAATAAATAAACCAACTATTGAGTTCGTATACTGGGAAATGTGGTCTGTGAAATGTTCTCAACTGTTTTGTCTTAGTTACAGAATTGAATATCATTTTAATATATTTAGTTTTTGGCAAGCAAAAGAAATAGAATCCATCCTTTCATCAGCTTGCTCATTCATGTTTTTTTATGCTGATTTGTGGCTGATTTTTTTTAGACGTCTGCACAACATCTGTTTCTGCAAGCGTTTATTTCTGCAGCAATTTCAGCTGACAGCGCAGACTAAGTGCCAAGCATGTCTTTTCATTACCTGCTACCCTCTCTATTTCCCTCATG
>CM076085.1:25407500-25445000 GCA_038088235.1 Zacco platypus
GACCTGTGTTTGAGTAAATCTTGTGCTGAGTTGAACTTAAACAGCTGTTTTTGGTTTGAACACTGTCTCTAGACGTGTCTCTCCTCCCCCGTGTCTGTCTGTCTGTCTGTCCGTCCGTGGTTTAGATGACTGATAAAGCCAATGCTGACTTGAACTCCCCCTGCGCTGTTTCTGAAGACTATCACTCAGTACCAGCTCGGCCTTAAGGGCCTGCTTCGCTTCAGACTTAACGAAAGCTTAATATAGTCTATACAGAAAAACGCAGCACTTGTAATAGAATTTAGGAGTTGCTGAAAGGAGAGACTCCAAATGGAAATCTGTCATTGAAAAGCAGCGCTGATAAGCGTGAAACTGTGCCATATGTCTAACTATGAGTGAAGTGGGTCAGAGCTTTGTGTTGTTTTCTCTGCTATGGAAATGAGTTTGAAGTCCAGCTGGTTGTGCGGCGAGGGACTCGCACTCTAACGCTGGGTGCTGGAACGCGCTGAAAAGATGTGAGGGGAGGAGAGAGGACCAGAGGAGGGGAGAGAAGAGAAACCGTGTGTGTCCGGCGGTCCTGCATTCCTCCGCGCTTGTGATAATGGAAGCCCCACGGCGTATGATGAGTGAGAAAGGCCCTCAAAGAGTGTGTGAGTGGAATGGGGCTTTTAAAGGGCTTTCTAGCCTTAGAGTGTATGAGATGTGTGTGTGGACCCAGCGGGTCAGAACAGCCTCGTTAGGCAGTCTGGAGCACCCCTCATCATTCACACTCGCACACACACACACGTATCACACAAAGAAGACTGCCTGATGAGAGATTTCGGAGAAAGGTCAGAGAGAAAAAAGGTGAGGAGGGGGAATTTTTGGACACGGAGAGGGGGTGAAGACATTTTTGGGCCAGGAAAATGGGGGATGGGGTGCTCGAGATTTGTGTTTTTCTGAGAGAGGTTAGTCACGCTCCGCTGAGCGGCTGACACTTAATTACTGTTTGGAGGGAGTTGCAGGATTTACTGGGTCAACAGAATATTTTATAAACGGCTTTAGAGAAGCATTTAGTGTCTGAGAGTGAGAGATGGAGGGGAAAAAAACAGAGGTAGAGTATTTTTATTGCCTCTGCGTATGGTGACCTATAAAGGCCTTGCGCCTGAGTGATGAGGGCTAGCGTTTGAGCTGGGACAGGAGTTTGAGAGGGAAGTTATAACCCAGAGATAGTGAAAGTCCAGAATATTCAATTCAAACCAATGCAAACAAGAGCAGCCAGAACACATGTGACCCGATGGGGCCCTACACAGTGAAATGACCAACATGAGCGGGCGGACGGACGGACAGACGCATCTACTATAATGAAAAGAGAGTGTTGCGGTCAGAACGAGAGGCGTGTTTGGACCTAATAGATGCTTAATTATCCTCAAAGACGGTACAATACCGCTTTTCATCAGTCCAGCTCCTTCTGCCTGCTTTGAGTAGTCTTTTATTGCGTCTTACAGTGACCGTCCTCCCTTTCAACAGGAGATCTTTTGTTATCGTTAATTGCTTTTCCTGCTAACAGAACTCTGAACCAAGGATGTCGTCTTATTGACAAAGTCACTCCCACACTGACAATGGTGCTGAGTTGTTAGTAAATGTGTCTGTGGGAAGCTGGCCGATGTGTGAATGTGAGTTCTATAATCTGTGCGGGTCCGTGTGTGAGAGTGTGTCTCTGTGTGAGCTGCTGCTTCAGTCCTTTTGCCTTCATATCCACGGAGCGTCCCGGAAGAATGGCGTCCCGCTGTGATGATTCCATTCTCTTCAGACAATACCCTCCTACTATCTCACAGCGCACGGTTGAATCATCGCCATGGAGATCACAAGCAGAGGCTAAAGAGTGCACTCACGCAGCCAGAGTCACTAAACCCAGATCTGTGTACATGGAGCAATCCTTCTTTTGCAGACAAATATATGCACGATTGAAAAATCCCATATCAGCAAAAAAAAAAAAAAAAATCACTTTCTTGCGTGCAACTCTTTAGCTGTCATTCGCTGTGTTAGTGTAAATAAACTTTTGCGCAGCCGTTGCGAGTGCTGTGGGGTCCATGTTTTTCCAGGTTTCCAGTCTCAACGTTGACATGTTGAGAAGCAGAACAACAAAAGGGTGCCATTTTGATACAAACATTTTCTAATTTACATCGTGTGTACACAGCTGAGGACAGACCGAGAAAAAACACAGATGTGCGGTCTGTGAGTTTCTGGAGCTGGAAACCAGCTGGACGGAAGGACACGTTCAGAGACACACGTCGCCTCTTTCTCTCGAGTCTGGATGGATGTTAGTCAGGGCTGGACGTTTATGTTTGATGGTTCACAGCAACAAGCTAGTACAACAGCGGTGCTTTTGGTGCCAAGAACGTCATTATCATAATTCCAGGAAAATCTTTCTGTATTCTCCCATTTCACTAGCTCTTACATCATACTCCTATGTGATGTGTTAGTGTGCCATTTCTGTGGTTGCCTGGAGAAATGCGAGCGCTGTTGTTAAATTATAATCCGGTGGCAGTGATAGCAGAGAATCATAGTCCTTCAGAACTATGACCTTTTGTGTTTGCACGAGCCAAGTCTGTGACATTTTAATACCGGCCTGTTGAATTCAGCTCTAATTAATCATTCTGAATGATCATCCTTATCAGTTTCATCCATTCATCTCTAATTGGGAATTTCAAATATTAAAAGGGCAAAGTAATGTCTCCGCATAGATGGCTCGATTACTGTCCTGCCCTTTGATAACAGTACTTATGACAGAAATTGTTCAGTTACTGAAAACTACAAATTTGCTCTGCAGCATCTGATTAATCTGTGTTTGTTTTTGGGGATTTTTTTCAGAATGCGTGGCCTGTTTTCCACCCTCATCATTGTTGTGCTGGTGACCTTAATGATCGTGACTACAGAGGCTGGGAAAAACAAGAAAGGTATCAAACATGGAAGAGACCATCTCTCCCCTTTCAGTTCTCATGCACAATTACACCCTGTGATCTGTCACTTTGAACCTTAGACAATAGTTTGTGTGATACTCACCTGAAGGGAAGCTGAAGGTAACTGTATGTGTCATGTGATAGAGAGGAATAAGGGAGGTAACGGTGGCGCGGACTGTGCGGAGTGGCGCTATGGCAACTGTGTGGCCAATAACGGGGACTGTGGACCAGGCACGAGGGAGGGCACCTGCAACGAGCAGACCAAGAAACTCAAATGCAAAGTTCCCTGCAACTGGAAGAAAGATTTTGGAGGTGAGTGAAACTGACATTTGCCTTCCTTCATTTTTGCTTCTGCTTAGCCATCACTTTTATTTTTTATGAAAATGTTTATATTTAGTGTTGTTTTGTGTTTACATGCTTTTTTGTTACTCATTTCATGCAGCCGACTGCAAGTATAAGTTTGGTAATTGGGGTGAGTGTGACGCAGCCACGAGCACAAAGAGCCGCACCGGCACTCTGCAAAAGGCTCTCTTCAACGTCGACTGTCAGCCGACCATCTCTGTGTCCAAGCCCTGCACTACCAAGGTCAAAAACAAACCCAGAGGTACATCCTCAACACCAAACCCAAAAATGACAGCCAACGAGCACATCCTGATTTTGCCAAGTATTTTGTTGATCCTGGAATAACATTCGTGTCTGACAATTTAATCCTAACTATATGCCTACCCATAAATTATCCCTAAAATAAGAGGACAATGATAGCTGAATAACTTAATAAAGTGTAAATCTGATTGGAATGTTGTTCCAGGGTCAACAAAGATGTTGATCCAAGAACATGTTGCACTTGGTGAAATCATGTTCTGCATTCAAGGCACGAATGTTTATTGGACATGTTAAACTCCAATGTTAGTATTAAAAACTAATAATAAATGATTATTATTTTAAAAGCAAAATATTTGAATTATTATTTAAACAACAATTATTTATGTAGTAATATTTAAAAAGAGCACGCATGACTCAACAGGTGTTGCATTGAAACCAGCAGTTTGGTTTGGTTTGAATGGAGACAGTAATGCATGTAATCTGCTCTGGTTGTGTAATCTTGGCCTGTTGGCTGTCGTGGGCGTCTGAGTGGGATTCTGAAATCAATAATGAACCTCTGCTCATACATAAGAGGCAGATGTCTAAGTCCGTCCTTTTAAAACATACGTTTGTGGTTAATGTGCTTATCTGAATGTGGATTCATGGAATAATACTGTAGAATTATTCGTATGAGAGCATATGCATTTCCTAACCAGCGTGAGACGGGGAGGCGTCGCCAAGAGGTTCGGGTTTACTGCCGGATCTGAATAATGAGATTTTGTGTCAATCTCTTCACAGGAAAGAAAAACAAGGGAAAAGGGAACTAAAGGGAGCAAGAGATCCAGAGGAGCAGTAAAAACCACGTGATCATCCGTCATCCGAACAGCCTTTTATATCTCTACTCGGTGTTCTTCAGCTTGAGCGGGACTCACTCTACAGCCACAAACACATAGCTTTAGAAGACTATGACAGAGTAACATCTGAGTATTTGACACCTTACATGACTCTTTCATGTGTGAAGGAGAGGGGAAAATAAAATGCCAGTATTTAGCCTGTGGTGCCCTGTAGTTGACCCATTCCTCTGATGTTTCTCTCTCTCTCTCTCTCTCTCTCTCGCTCTCGCTCGCTCTCTCTCTCTGCTGTGTAAGCCTCAGGCCTCTCATTTGCTTAAGGACAACAATCAGAAGTAGAATCAATCAAACACATCTATTTTATTACTGTTTTACTTACAAATTTGGTTTTGTAAAATTGTGTAATTTACCGGATTATATTACTAGTGGGGTATATGAGTAGTGTTTGGATAAGTCACCCTTCTCTTTTTTGTATCATAAAATATAAAACTGAGAAGTGTTGTTTGAAATAAATGAATTTGCTTTTTCTACAAAAAGGTGTAGTTTATGTAAAAGTGAAAATACCCCAATACTTTTTCCTTTTGACTTGAATGTTACTAACAGATCGAAGGGTGACAGAGTGTTTCAAGATTTAAACTGCATTTAGAGGAGATCGTAACCTCTTGTGCAAACCTATTTTATAAGCATTTTTAAGAAGTTTTGTTACTGAGCTTTGTGTGTTAAATGTAGTGTTAACTAAAGCTAAATGAGTGATGACAGTTCATTATTAAAGACACTTGAGCCCTCCAAAGTTTATGCAAACCATGTGTGTTCATGAACATGTAAAAAACAAGCATTCTCCTCTCCTGGTCAGTGCGCTTGCGATCTTTATTAAGCTTTATGCAATAGAAAAGAACCATACACTCTTATGTACACTGGCTCTTTAAGGGCAGTGGTAGATAAGTCCATAATTACAGTGTTCATTCCATCAGCTTCACTGGGTAATGATTATTGACTTTGCCCTTCAGCTTGTACAGTTATACGAGTGATTTCTTCAATTCTTATACAATTTACATTTGAACATTTGAAGTGAAAATTTAAAAGATCAGAGGAAAGAGAGCATTGTGGGCACAGTCATTTTGCTGTATGGGTCATCTAACATTTTCAGATTTGCAGAAGGACAATATTTAGAACCAATCAGATTGCACGATCAAAATTCTTTAGTAGTGCTGTAGCAACTCTCTGAGAGAGCTCTATTCCAGTGCGACACTTTCTTCGAGTTTCACTGTTGCATCACTGTTGGCGAGACTTTTTATAAATAACTAAGATTTGTAGTGAGCAGCCTACTTCAACAGTCCACGTATTAGAAGACCAAAGCAATTGGCAAGTGTTAACATTCAGAAAAAAAAATGGAAATCTGGTTTTAGCTTCTTTTGCAATGGCATTTAGTTTGTCTTTACCGCCCATTAAAAAGAGATTCAGAGCTGGTTTGGAGATACAAACGCTATGAATGGAAATTTGATTATGAGGTAGAAACATGAAACCATGAAACCCAAGACGTTAAAGAGGCAAGTCTCTGCATCTTAAAATGATGCTAATGAATGAACAATCTCTCTTCCAGACCAGGCCTAATAACAGACCAAATTGCCACAATCTCTTTGGTTTAATGCTTTAAAGTCTGTAATTGCTGAAACAGCTGGTTAATAATGTAACAACATGAGCCCTAAAACATCAACACATTTCTCCCTCTGTGTTAATTCTGACCACATGTTCTCAAACACAAACCAGTGGGAGATCATTCCTGCAAGTTTACATGCTGCGGTTTCATCAATTACAAACTTTGTGTTTAAATACAAACAAGGCAAAACTATACTGCACCATGAGAAAACAATATTAGGAAGTGGGTATCTGCCAAATCAGTGTGTTTTACATGGGGAAATAAAAGCAAATTTCCATTTCTCAAATTTACGGACAGTCCTTTGTGCCCAGATTTAAATGAAATGCTTGAAATTGAACATCTTATAAGCAGATTAAATAAATGTACTAGTCATCTCCTAATTTTTTTTCCAAGTATATCACAAATTATAAATGGTCTCAACAGTTCTGCATACAGACAACATTACATTTAATATTTAATCTGTAAAATCACATGAAGATCACCAACTAAATACAAGAGGAACACAAACATCCAGACATCAAATGCAGGGAAGAAATAATACTTTCAAGAGCATATATTCACCATAACTAAACATATTTACAGAGCTCTGTAAGATCAAACCCTTACAGTGACATTTCTCAGCTCAGTATAGAGTGTCTCATCCTATTTAAAGTCTATAATGCCTATCCCAATCCATTGAGGAGATCCTTTTGAATTCTGACCTATACCAGAACCTCAAGAGGATCACACTAAGAGGATAATGATGACTAACTTCTCCCAGGCTGAACCACATGCCCTGAATTTGTCGCTATGAATGTAATGGACTACACGGCTGTTGTGGTCAGCAAACAGCTTCGGTCTGTGGCTTCCTTCATTTGGAAAATGGAAGGTACAGGTATATGAACTTGAACCTCACTCTGGAGCACCATGCTTTCAGGGACAGTCAAACAGGAGGCTTTTCCATATGTTATTGTCTTTAGCTGGGATCCTCTATATGATGTTTTCAGAGAATGTGCACAGAAGTGTGTGTCAAAAACAGTGTTAATACTAACCAAAAGGACTTGATTGATACCATCTGTGCTGTACTGGGAATATAAATGAATCGATAAAATCCCTTAATTCACAAAGTCTGATTTGTTTTATAATTGCTGGGATTCTCTCTCTTCACTGTTGCAAATAATGAGCCATCAATGCTAGTGTAGTCTTTCACAGCCTGATCTTCATGTTACTGTAGTGCAGAGTTCAGTGGTCTTAGCAGTTCAGCAATTATCAGATTACTGGAAAAGCCATTTGTTTCATGACCTCGACTTGATTTCTTCAGTGAGTCCATCGCTCTATCATCTTCTTGTAAACACTGGCATCACTTAATACATTACCTTTTAGTTAGGACTCATTATGGGACAATGAAGCCTCACAATGTACTGCACAGGACCTTCCAAAGCTTCAAAGGTATCGGGGCCAGAAGAGCTGGGACAGTTTTTGTACCCTCCATTTCATAACCTCCATTTCTGCAGTTCATCTGGTGCCGATGTTCTTATACTGGCACATGAGCAGGTTTTTGAAGGTCTTTTTGAAGGTGGCGTTACAGAGTGCATAGCAAGCGGGGTTGATGGTGCTGTTGACGTAGCAGAGCCAGTAGCCGATGGCCCAGACCGTGTCTGGAACGCACGACTGGCAGAATGTGCTGATTAAGACCATCACGTTGTATGGCGTCCACGTGATGATGAAGGCCAGCAGGATGGCGAAGATAGTTTTTGTCACTTTCTTCTCTCGCGCCGCCATCTGCCTTTTCCTCTTCACCTGGCTGCGGGCGATGCTGGCGAACTTGCGCGCTACCGTGCGGGGACGGTTCACAGGGATGGAGCGCCTCTCGCCGGTACTGTTCGGTGGGACGATCTCGATAGCTGTGATGCACTCGTCTCCTGCCTGTTTGGTGACTATCTTGATCTTGGACCATTTGGATTGAGGGTTGACTTTAGCTGCGGCTGCTGTCGGCGCGGGTGTCAGGCCGGCGTCTGACGTCACCTCACTGTTCGCTCGCTCTTTCGGCTCTTTAGGCGCTATGCTGGCCGTGCTGGAGTCGTTTGAGCTCTCCTTCTCCTCTGGCGGTACGCACGAGTCAGCTTTAGCGGATACCACAGACTCCTCTACTTTGCCGTTCTTCATGGTGTCCACCGTAGAACAGGTATCCAGGCTGGGCTTAGGAGGAGACTGGTTGTTGTTGTTCTGCTTCAAGATGTGACTCTTGAGCAGACCGCTTGACTTCTGGCCTTTTTTCTCCTTATTAGCCTCGGGCTTTTGCTTGGACACACGGCTGCGGCTGGCCAGAGAGATGTGCACATAAAGCACCGTCATGATGACCACCGGCAGGTAGAACGCAGCAATGGCCGTGCCGAACGTGACCGCGGGGTTGGAAAGGAACTGGATATAACATTCATGAGGCTCTACAGTCCGTTCTCCGACGATGAACTGCCAGAACAGGATAGCGGGAGCCCATAGGATGAAAGACAGGATCCAGGCGGAGGCAATCATGAGGCCGGCCATCTTGGTGGTTCTGCGTGTGGGATAACTTAAGGGTTTGGTCACACAGAAGTATCGGTCAAAGCTGATGATTAGCAGGTTCATGACAGAAGCGTTGCTGACTACATAATCCAACGCGAGCCACAGGTCACACACGACTGGGCCGAGCGGCCAGTAGCCCTTGATGATGTAAACGGTGTAAAGGTTCATGGAGAACGCACCGATGATGAGATCTGCACAGGCCAGGCTGAAAAGGAAGTAGTTGTTGACGGTCTGTAGGTGTCGATTAACCTTGATTGAGAGCATGACGAGGATGTTGCCCACAACGGTGACAAAACTGAGGGATCCAGTAACCAGTGCGATAAAGACCATCTCCACCGCCTTGTACGGGCTCTCGCCGTCCGCCTCAACCGCTGCACACGAGCCATTAGTGCTGCCGCTGTCACAGCTGAAGTTGGAATCACTGGACACGTTGCTCAATGAGCCTGAAATACACACACAACACAGAATGCTATAAATGACAAAAAATACATACATCAGAATGGATGCAATCACTGAAAATATTCCCAGGCTGATATAAATATTGGCAGAGTGATTGCATACAGGGAAACAACATGACATTCATTATGATGCATACTACTGCACAGAATTCCTTTCCATCATGAAAAATAAATATGCTATTTATATTAAAAGGAAGAGGCCTAGATCTCAGTGAGTTCTGTCATCGTGCCCATATGGAAAGAAACCAATTGGAGAAGAAAATATTTTGGGGCATCAAAGTACATTTGTTTGGTAGTATGTGACCCAGCTAACAAGAACTAATTCAACTGCTCTCAAAAAACACTTAGAGTTGTTCCAGATATCATGAAACATACAGCCCTATACACCTCAGAATAATGTATTTTTGTGTTTTTGGAAGGCATGCAGTTTTCGTGAAGTCTGGCATCATGTAACATCATTTCAAATATTTCTTCTATATCTTGAACGGTATAATCACAGTGTGTAGTGGAGCAATGGTGTTCTGCTGTATTCAGGTGATAATGTTGGAATAATCCCTATAAAAACCAAAATGCTTAATTGTTGTTTCAACTTAAAGTAAGGGTTTGTGCTGCCTTAAACTTAACATTTTAAGTCAGCACAAACATTTTCTTTTTTATGTTGAAACAACAACGTTTTTTTTAACAGCACTGGCACTAACATCTGACCAATGAGTTCACTGGTCATCAGGGTCAAAAATAAAGTACTACTGTATATGCTATTTGTTGATGTTTTTGTTTATCTTCATTTATGCAAATATACAAAATGAGTTTTTGTTTTGTTCAATGATATTATTAAATACAATCCAGCATCATTCATTATAATCAATTTCAATTTGTTAACAATTAATTAAATAACTAGCATGAAATAATATATGAAATAATACTTTTGCTGCAATTATCTTGGTTAATGTTAATTTCTAAATATACTAATAAATTTTCTAATATTTCATGTTGTAGCAATGCATTATGAACAAATACGTTGTAATAATGAATAAAAGTATATTTATAAATCTATTATAAACTAACCTAATAAATGTTGTAAAAAATGTTGCTCACTGTAAGTACATGATACGTAACACATTAACTAACTGAAGCTTAAATTATATTTGAGACAGTGTGAGAGCATTGAGACACTGGCGTGAGCAGTCTCAGGTGAAGAGAAGATTAATTAAATCCTCCCGATTAATAAAATACTCATGTTTTATTCAGACACACAAGCTCGATTCCTTACGACATTATCCAATCAAAGAAAGCAAAGCTGCCCTGTCGTTAAACTCAAATGTCCCCCTGGGCTTTCTAATGATCTGAGCTGCTCAGGAACAATTAAATACAATTATTAGACAGGGAATCCTGAGAACCTCAGTGCTGAGGAAAAATAATCATCTCAGCCCTGTGATGCAGGACTTCCGTACACCCATTTACTATATGAAGAATTTCCATCAAATTAGTGTTTATAATGCTTCCTTTATCATAGATATTCAATAAAGGATCTTGGTATGTGAAACATTGAGGGCTTTGGCATGCCATTTGTGAATGTGGGCTGTATTTCTAGAGGTTTCGTCATGATGCATGCTGCATGCTAAACTTTACGAGAAGCAGCTCAAGGCACGCCGCACTGCCATATAACACGACGAGTAAAAATGTACATTGAAAAAATTCTTTCTAATGCATAAATGTGAGAAGCTTTTTGTTTCCAGTCATGAATTATCCATAACCTTCATGTATACTTCTGAGAAGCTGTTGTCATACTGATAAAGTATTAATCAAACAGGCAATTAAAAACCTATTTGAAGCGACTCAAGGCTGTGCTCAAGTCTCCTAAATGCACAAAACACACTAAAGAACGAACGCAAATATCTTTGAGCATTTTAAAACACTTCATTATTGCCCATTTCAATTCCTGAAGGAGTTGTTTCTGTCATATCTTTTGAAGGTTGCCATCTTCTGGATAACCAGAGAAATTACAACCTATCATTATGAATAAACATGGCTAAAGACTTGCTATGAATGTTGCTGCCTACCAAATTATTCATTGTTTTTTATTTATTTATTTATTTTTATTTGATGCTTTAAACTACTCTTGATGAATAAAAAAATCTTTATTTTCATTAAATCTGAAATCAGTTTCTCATCAGAAGACCCAGCTCCAGCCCCTCTCTTTATCTTTATTCTCTCTTAAAACCACCTGACTGATCATCAGCAGGCATCAAAGCACTGCCACACTCTGGACGGCCAGACACTACATATACGATTCCTTTTGAAAGCTTTTAACAAACAGACACACATTCTCTCCTCCTCTCTCACGCCAGCACTGATCACACTTCTTAAGGTCTGTGGCTATTGGTACTTCAGCAATTACAAAGTTGATATAGTTTGGGCCTTGTTCTGCGTTTCCCCCTCAGGTGCAGGTGATTCAGTGTGTGGAGAGGATTCTTTACCCCTTATCAAATATGAATCAGCAATTACTCAACTGTGGATTCGAGCGGAGCGGAAAGATAAGCGCCAAGCCTCATTAAATATGAATCAAGAATATCTATCTGATATCACTGTGGGAGAAAGCTCTCCAGGACTGTTTTTTCAGCTTTCTTGTACAATTTGACTGTTTTACACAAACCCCAACTGCTAACACCCCCAACTCTTCCACTGAAGCTTGTCTATGTGTGTCATGCTGCTACAACCAGGGTAAGTTTTTTATTTATTTATTTATTTTTTTATCTCTACTTTATTTGCATTTCAATTTAGTTTAAAGATTTCTTGTTTCAATTTATTTCGTTTTTAATTTCATTTCAGAATTTTGAGGCAAATTTAATGCGCTGACTGGTATCATTTAAAAAAAAATGGTACATTTCTCTGCACATTTTTTCTTGTTGCATTTTCTTGCGTAATTCAGCTTTCAAGTTTTATAATACAAGATGATTTATGATCTGAACTGAAAATGAATTAATTGCCTGTTAACAGTAAATATTTCATTTAACAAAAATGTATTCATTTAGTTTTCATTGTAGTTTTGTTCTCATCTGCCCTGCTGTCAGTGCAGTAAGGGTGCAGACAGAAGCCATTTCTCATACAACAGCAAGACACAAATGTGACAAGAAAAAAAGCACACACACACACACACACACACCACAAGTGCACATTCCCAGCTGCACACATCACACGCATGTATCGCCGAACCAAAGGCAGGGTGTAAGGATCACTCATTCACAGAAGTCCCGCATTTATGTCTAGTTGAAAAGCTCCACCACACCACCGTGAGATTATTTTGGTAGGAAACTTGCCTGTTCTGCCTGGCTTCCTTTGATATGATTTGATCAGATCCGGCATTTTTGTCATTAAAAATCTCACAGTTGGAATCAGAATAATAGTGACAGAAAGTCCAGCATTAAAAATAAAATCTGTTTACACAAACAGTCTGAGACAGAGTGAATGTATAATGAGACATTCAATGTCAGGACAAATCACTCTCTCTGATGGCTTTCTTTGTGTATGGTTTACATGCAAAAATATTCACTTTTTTAGTAAGTTTTTCCAACCGTGTAGACCTTTAAAAATCCTGTCCCCTCAACGGCTGCACTGAAACGTCACCTGAAAGAGCCGGCGTTGTTTGTGTCTGTTTGTTTGTTTTGTTTGAGGGTTTTCCCCTCTTCTGAAGGTTAATATTCAGAGAATCAAAGCTCTTTGAGGATGGAGTGACATTTGTGTGCTGAGAGGGTGGCTGAGCTTTGAACCAGCACAATACCGGCACTGACTCTCGTGTCAGGAGATAAAAACAGTCTGGAACATTTCGATACGCTGACAAACATCTCAGCAAAGACTGCGTTAAATATTAGATTCTTGCCTTCACCAGCAGATTGTGCAGTAGCAGTAAAGCCCTACTTTGCAGCTTCATTGAAATTGATGGCAAGCAAAGCCACCACCCTCCTCCTCCAAACCGCAGCTGATTCTATCTGGGCCATTTTTTTCTCAGTTTGTATCCGATGGGCGGAACTGAATACTCATAACGGAGACAGGCAGTCGATCTCGAAATTAACCAATGATTCCTGTATCTCACGGCAAGACGAATGCGTGTCATTGACACGTCTGTGTTTGCTACTGAAACCAGACACTCAAATGTACATCCGCTTATAGTCCTGGAATAAATACGAGGAGCAGTGAAACCTTATTCATGGATTCGACTGGAGATTTTTTCCTTTCTGCTCCTAATAATGATCAACAACAAATGTACAGTAAACCACACCGACTTCACAAATGATTTATCACCATAAATTCATGATGCAGCCTCAAAATGGCTACACAATTATTACATGCAAATTAAGCACGTGTGAGTGGCATCTATTTTTGTGATAGGATCTCATTCTGAAGTTCTCACAAAGCTGTGGATGTGGAGTTGGCAGGATGCAGATGCAGAGAGGGTGATCGGAGCTCAGCCTGCAGCAGCGAGATATGAGGGGTCTGATCTCAGCTGGCTCTCAGCACCGCAGCAGCTCCGTGCCTGATCACAACCTCGTGCCAATGCAGCGCAGATGTATTCCTCTGCCCCATTCTGTGTTCCTGAGCTCAGTGTCCTAAGCGAGCTGATATGGGACCTGCTCGACAGAGCTTTGAAAAACAAAACCGTTACCAAGAGGGCGATAATCTATGACTACAGAATGAGTGTGAGAGCAGTGATATGTCAGTGATGTGTTGGGACGTTATTAATAGCTCTCATTTCAAACGGAACGCCATTAGGCTGAAGGAGAGCTTCATAGCTTATATAATCATAATAATTCATCTACCCTCACCTCTCTGTGGACACATTCTGCACATTAACTCCTTATTGATGACCCTTGTCTCTCCCTCTCCAAGCACACTTGCTCTGTTTTACTTTTTTATTTTGCTCAAGTCAGTTATCCAGTAGATGTTCTTAAAGTGATATAAATTCTTAGACACAAACCAAACACATTTTAAAAATATTTTAAACTGACATAACCGCATCTTGGATACCATTACATGCCACAAAATTCCTATTACTGTTTATTGTAATCCATAAATAGTCATTATGTAACTTTGCATATGCAATTATTTTAAATAATCACTTTTATAATAATTATAAAAGAGAGTACATTAAAACATGAATATATAATAATATGAATAATAATTTTTTTTGAATGAATTATTATTAAGAGAAATAGAAAGAGTGTAGAGGAAAGAGAGAACACAATAAACAATCACCTGTCACACATCCCAGTAATGTATGTGTCAGTCAGACTCTACCTCCTTTCTGTACGGATGCTAGAACATTTTGGCTGTTTTTAAGCATGTACAGTGAGGCGGTGACATCTTGTCAAAAATACAGTGAAAGACGTTTCCAGAGTCTCCAAAGCGAGTCACAAACCGAGACTTTTATATAAGCTGTCATTCTCTCCGCAGTGTGTCTCCTGTGCTAAGCTCTGGGATGCAGAAAACAGCAGCTGTTGCTCAAACACTTCCCTGCTTCACACACACTGGCACAGACTTTCATGAAGGCTAAACACTTGTACTTTTACATTTAATTGAATGACAAAGAACAGGAAGGGAGTCAACTCAGCTGCAGAGGATTTGACTATGGATGCAGTCACACACGCTTGTCTGCACAAACAAATGCAAGCACACCAACAAACACATGGATGCTGCTCATTTAGTGACTCTTTTGGGACTAAAAGCAGAAAGCCTCCAGTTACCAGCTGGCAGCTCGAAACATAAAGCCATCTGCTACCCAATATACTTTTCCCCACCAGTACAACTCTGAAGAAAAAAAAATCATACATTAATATCTGTTAATTAACATAAACATACATAACAATGTGTCAGTCAGCATATGAATAACAAGTTGAAAGGTTCCACAGATGCATCAAAAAAGTGTTTACTTAGTGTTTTAGTTCATTTTCATTGGGCCCAGCAACAGAAAAGGTGACAATCAAAAGTTAGAGTTTGATAACAAGGCAAGCAGGACACACAGACAAATACACAGACGGCTCACAGGCCTCTGCAGATTCGGACAGACATCACAGTGGGAGTGTGTGTGGGATGCTTTGTGGTCTGTTCATCAGACTCCTCCTTTGATTCTGCTATGTGCTTGTTATAAGATCCCCCATACTGGCCACTGGCAAACTAATGATTCGCTCGTTCTCTCTCCCACACACAATTCTAATTCTCTGCTAATTCTCTGAATATTGGATCGAAATTGGGCACAATGCCCTGCTGTGCTACAGTTTAGCAGCAGATTGATGAAGCTGATCGGCATACAGACGAGCAAAACTTCAGCAGCATTGTGACAAGTGACGCAGCATCCTAACATCGCTCACAGAATCGAGCACACATTTTAATGGGCGGTTTTATACAGCTTTAGTGAAATTTGTAGATGTTTCTGATTGGCAGATAGTCTAAGATAGAGATGTGGGTGATGGCTCCCTGGTAACTGCGCCATTGGAAGGAACATTTGCAATTATTTTGACACATGACCCACAACTTACACAGTTATCAGCATTTTTCTCTCCATTGGGTAAAAACAGTTTGTCTAAATCAATGTCTGACTACTTCCAGTGGCATTGGTTGGTATTTATCATATCGAGAAGTGCAAAGTTAAGCTCTGCTTTTCTACCAAGGTGCTGAAAAACACACTACAACCCATTGACACTGCAATATGAGTCAATTCCCATGAGAAATGAATGTAAATGAATGCCAATAACAACAACATAAATAACAATAATACTCAATCAACCCAATCTGAATTCTGGGCATGCCACAATCACTGTCAATCCCTAAACATAATCATAAATCTTAAATCATAGATCTTTCTTGGATGATCCCACAAAACATTTAGGTGCATGCTGACAATAGAGGGTGCCTGCCATTTTGGGTCAGAATCTGTTTTAATGTCCCATGAGAGGCTGTCCATCATGTTACATTGCTGCAGGCTGTCCGCTCAAGTTTTCTGCACAGTAATGACATACAGCACTGACAATCAAAATGTGCTAGATCTGATGAAATATTTAGTCTAAAGGTGTCACAGGTGATGCAATTGTTGGCGACCAGTGGCAAAATGCTCAGGGCTTTGTTTAGAGCTAAAAGCCAATCATGCCGCTTCAGCTGTTATAGCTCTTCTCTCTCCCTGTTGAGAACCTACAGAGAACCGGCTGTGTCTCCAGGCATTTCATTCTTTCTCAGAGTGTTTGTGTGTGAGTGAGTGTAACAGGGTGAAACAGCAGCAGAGCGACACACTTTCCTCTGTGAAACTGGGTTAACACCCAGCCAGAGACAAAAAGAGCGAGAGCAAGGGAGAGGAAGAATGAGAAAACCCGACATGGAGAGAAAGAGAGACAGAGAGACATCAGACTTTCACTCTAGGGGATTCTTCTAGTACTTCACCAGTTCACACAGAGAGAATCATGGTCACAGAATCAAAAAGGCGCCGTCATGCGCAGCAGTCAGATTGATTGAGTCGGTCAGAGATAACAGTTCTCCCGGAGAGCGTTTTAAAAGAATACAAATCTCTCAGTTCTGTGACAGACGCTCAGACTTTTACTTGCTTTCTCCCATGTTCAGCGCCCCAAAATGTCTGAACGTTTTCTGTTTTAATGTCAGATTGGAGAGGGGAGTCTGTGGGATTGTGAGCCTGCGCTGTGGTGATAGGCACTCTGCTTCTTATAAGCTTAAAAGGCAACATTTTGGGAACTGGATCCAATTTAGTATTTAGATCAAATATACACATGCATTCTGTGCAGCATATGGGATTCCTTGATGATTCTTTGAGAGAGAGGCATGACTGATATTTGCCACGGAGAGCAGGGTTTACTTAAAAACCTATACTTTTTACAGAACAGACGGAAAAGACAGAAAGCTGTTGCTTGTTTGTTCAAATACACGTATCGATTAACAGAGAGACAGACAGGCAGACAGAGAAAGAGAGAATTTTTTTCCCATTGTGCATCAAGCTTTACAAAAGAAAACACAGCGTATATGGTGTGGTGGGGGTTTCAGATTGGGCTGTGTTACTACTCCAGATTCACCATAAAAGAACAATCAGGTCCTGATTGATCAGTTAACAGAGTGGCAGAGACAGTGAGGAAAAAGCAAAGGTGAATTGGCCAGAAACACCTTTCTGCTTAAAACTACACTAATCTATATGTAAACGTCAACACTAATCTCACCTAAACGTCGATCAGTCCTGGTCATATCCACCCTAAGCCAATGCCCTCAGGATATTCCAGCAAAGATCAGTCACACACACACTCACATAAACCAATGCTTAAGTTGTTTGATGCTTAAATTCCTCTCTCTCTCTCTCTCTGCAAAAGCATTACAGCACCTACACACACAGAAACATTCACATAGAACAAAATCATACGATTTTGGTTGGAGCAAGTTGAAGAGAACGCTGTTTTAGTCAAGACTTTTTTTAATAACACAAACACATCATATCATTTAACTTCTGGATCTAGAATTAACAAAAGCATCCCGTCATGAGTAAATCAGAGACCTGTCCATGTTCCTTCAAACCGCCCCACTTCAAAAGCACATTCTGTTTTACCATATAATACATCAGTTGAGTCAAATATTTCATTCATTTAATTGTGCTTTTGGAGACGACAGAACGACGATTTGCATGTTTTGATGTTCCTAATGTTCATTTTGAAAAGCACACGGAATGGGATACACGGGTGTTTTTAAGAACCATTAACGCTTCTTTCATATGTTTTTGCAGCTCGTTCTGAGATCTACAAAATGATAGAACACAAATCTTGAACACATTCATCGTGGAAAATATTACAGGACAAGTGGAGTTTTTGCTAACAGCATACGTGCTCTCAGTAAATACACTCACACAATCAACACATATAAGCTCATTTTCAGTTGTGTTAAGGAACTCTTTCTTTTCTAACTCACACTCACACTAAGCTTGACACGTTCACACAGAACTTACCGTCGAAGTTCCAGGGCGCGAGCGCCTCTGCTCCAGTGCTGTTAGTTACATTCATGTTGCATGATTTTAATATTGCTCAGCCAGCCAGAAGGAAAAAAGAGAGAGAATCCACCCTTCACCTTTCACTTCGTCAAGTTTTTCCTCAAGATTATTTGAAGGGCTGTCCTCATGGCTTGGTTTTTCACGTCACTCGCTCTGGACGCGCGCGGGTCTCGCCAGCGGTGAGAAGCTCATGAAGACTCTGGCCATCGCGACTGGCTGCTCGCCTAAACACACCTCGAGCGAGTGGTTTTATCTAGATCGACACGGGTAACAATCCGCCAGATGTGGCTCCCATCTGCGAGAGCGGCTGTGATCTCTTTCCAGGAGTTTAGCGCGCGGCTGAGGCAGCGGACTTTCAATGATGTCATCCACCTACAGCCAATCACCTGAGAGTCCGCAGGTTCCACTGAATCAACCTACAGCTTGTGCTGTCCTGTGATCTGCTTCAGCCCAGCACGGGCTGTTCTCACAAATTATAAAGCATCCTTCCAGATATATGCGTTTAATAAAAACCGTCTTACAGCTTGTCAGATAGACAGAGGCGGAGGGCGAACCAGCGTGTGGAGTGAGTTATGGTGGGTTTGGCTCGCTTGGTTATGTCTTGAACACCTTGGGTCAAAATAAAAGGGTTTATTTTGTTTTATGTCCGGGGTTTCTAACGTTTCATTAAACAAGCATTAAACAAATTAACAAAATATCATTAAACAAATACAAGCTATTGAAAAATCATATAAACAGGAGGGCGTTTGAGAATCATTTATTATAATCACCGGTAGGAACACTGCCAGAACATAAATAAACATGAGGCTACAATATCACAAAAACTGTAATAGTTACAAGCCAGTAAGATCATTGACGCACAATTTGAAATGGACACGCCCCCGAACAGATCCGATAATTCCCAGCGGACATTTCTTCAAAACAATGAGAGTCAGTGTATAATTCACACTCTGGGCAACATCACAACGTCTGTAGGGGTAGAGGAGTGTCTCAACCCATCCCTTAGAGCTACGTTTCTTTAATAAATAAATAAAATAGGCTAAAGTTTACACCCCAGAGCAGTGGTTCCCAAACCTGTCCTGGAGGACCCCCAGCACTGCACATTTTGGATGTCTCTCTCATCTGTCACACTTGATTCAACTCATCGGCTCATTAGTAGAGACTGCAAGACCTGAAGTAGGTGTGTCAGATAAGGGCAAAATAAAAAATGTGTATGCTGGGGGTCCTTCAGGACAGGTTTGGGAACCACTGCCCCAGACCGACCTGTTACTCCTTTTAAAAAAAAAAAAAAAAATTGGGGGTGGGGTTCACATCGGTCTCCACCTTTGACCCCGTTGTCACTATATAGAGTAAAAACATGTATTCCACAAATTAGATTTTTTTTCTACGCATGCACAAAACAAAAATTGTAAGTAGCTACTGATTGAACGTCATCTTTTCCCTGGAGAGGGGAAACTGATCCTAGACCTGTACCCCACAGCAACAGTCGGAATCCCACTGCACCTGTGCTCATATACACAGAAGATGCACGCGGTCCAGGGAAGGCTGTAGTTTCTTGTGTCTGTACAGGTTCAGCACCAGCGCTCGTGGACAGCGCTCAGCAGCCTGAGCCTTCGGGTCTCTTCCAAAATGTCACGTTATAAGCTGGAAATTAAAAAAAACAAAAAAAGAAAAACACGCTTCATACTTTTTATAGTGTCATGTTTGTCAGAAAAAACCCATATACCCATATATATACCCATAGCCCATATAGAGCGAAAGTGTAGAGGGAAAGGGATGGGGTGTTTTCTTCACTTTAAGAGCCATCCTCCTCCAGAGATTTCTAAAACAGCTGAATGATGCTGTCTGTCGGCAGCGCGTGAACTGGCGCCAGAGAATGAATGACAAGCGCGCGCGCTCAAAACTGCCGCAGGTTGTGTGTTCTGTGTAAGTGTATAGTGAAAAGGCAGAAAGAAAAAAAGATCACGTAAAGGATGATAGGGGCATAAGAGTATTTGGGAGCTTGTATATAAGGTTTGTGAATGACAGTTAAGCAACGAGACATTTCCGCGCCCTCTTCAGTCCCTCTCTGCAGATTCGGAGGGCTTGCACCCAGACTCACGGATTAATCTGGCAGCTGTCTCACAGCAGACAAAAACTAGACTGATGCCAGCCAAAACAGAGAGATCGCGCACAGAAAATCATTTCAATGGCAGCACAGAGCAGAAACCTGACAGCCACTGACAACCCGGAACGAAATCATCTAAATCAGACGCAGGCGGAACGTTCTTTCAGTCAGCGCGCGCTCCGCCGCAGATGAGCAGCGCTGTTAATTAAAGTACACAAGCGTAAAATTTGGAATAAAGAAAGCGCGTGCTGTAACTAAGTTTACAAATGTGTAGGCAATCAGTTCGCCTTGTCTTTATCCATTTTGCTTTTCCCAAATTACAATTTGTCATTTACATGTGCCAGTTATGCAACACGATGACAAAATGTCGTCCATAATTTAGGAGAGACAGCTCTTTAATTGTGTTATATTGACGCATCTCACGATTGATTGAGTGATTGACTGATTGATTGATTAATTGATCGAAGATGTAATGAGGCCAGGTAAATGATTGTTATAATCAGTTCAGCAATAGCATTAGCAAAACAAAAAAAAAGAAAAAAAAGAAAAAGAAGATATTTTGAACAATGAGAGGATGTTGGTTGACTGTATTAATCAAGCAATGACTTTCTGTCTGTTCCACCAGCTCCGTAAAAACCATAAGTTTTAACTTTCACTATATGGAAAAACAATCTCAAAATATCTTATTTTACATTTCAAAGAAGCAAGAAAGTCATACAGGTTTTGAACAACATAAAATAACAAACCAAGTTAGAATTGATGATTTACTATATAATGGAGTGATTCCCAATATTATTTTGGGGCACTGTGGCTTCTTTTATTTGGTTAGTTATTATTCCGTTTTATAACATTCTGTGATGTAAAAAAAAAAGAGAGGACATGTATTAAGAATAGCCCATAGGTCTTCAAAAACAGTAGCATGCTAAAAAAAAATACAGGAACATATAATTTTTTTACCTGGAACTGGATACAGGGAGGATTTATGACATTGATTGATGTGCCGACACTGCCAACACACACATGATCACACACATGAGGAAACCATACATTTGTTTGATGGATTACAGGCAGTGATCCTAAGAATTAAATTGTTGAAGGCATAATTTTGAACTGACACTGGAGACAGAAACTGTAGTTATATGAGAGGATCACCTTCATAATTATACTCATCAACACTATGAGCTTTTGTCACAACAGCTGCTTTTGTGTATGGGAGTGCAGAAATTCCTTGCTTCCTATCACAAACATTTGCTCCCGGTTTCACAGCCTATTGTCCCAGACTAAAATGCAATGTCTTAATTGAAAGCAAACATTTTTTGTCTCGAGACACACACCAGTAATGTTTTGTTTTTCAAAGACATGTTTATAAAAGCTGCACTGTCAATTCTAATTAGTAAGATTTACTTTAAAAAAGCATGCAAACCGATTGCCTTAAAAAAAACTAAAGTGAAATAGGAATAGTATGTTGTACTGACAAAAGCTTAGTAAGTGTAGTTGACTTACACATGAGTTCTAGTGACTAAAAAAGAGTGTACTTAATAATTTACTTTAAATAAAATTTAATTGATACCATTGTTGTGTTTTGCGTGCTGAATGTTGAAATCTGAATGACACAAGTTTAGACAATTACAAGATATTGTCACAAATTTATAAGAATTGTATCAATCCAATTAAAAGTTTCACAAACTGCTTGTGTTTATGTGTGATACCATGAACTTTGTAAAACATCATTATTTGACGTATAATAAGATGGTCATGTTATTCATATAGATAATTATACAAATGAACTGTGAACTTCAGATGCATATGAACATACGAACTGTGATTTCTTGTTGCATCACTGCATCAAATCAGAATTGCAATAATATAAATGAAGTGCCCAAGCAAAGGAAACACCATCCACCGTAATGGTAAGGTCAAAATAAAACATTTTAGGAAAATCAATGTGTCAATCAATTTATGAAGTCAGATTATGTGATGTTCTTTCATATTTTTCAGTTGAATAACGACTTTATTTGACAATTTTTTCTTTACCCTGTCATTCTCCAACCCAGGTGACGCTGTGTAGTGATTCTGTGTTTATGTCCGAACGCTGGCACAGTATTGGCCTACGCCGTTCATGTGAGCAGCTCGACTCATGCGTGTGATGCTGATGCAGGATTTGTTTTCACACACAAAAAGTATTCTCATTGCTTCATAAAATCCTCTCAATCAAAAAAATCTTAATTTGTGTTCTCAGGATGAATGAAGGTCTTCGGGTGTGGAACGACATGAGGGTGAGTAATTAATGACAGAAATTTCATTTTTGGGTGAACTAACCCTTTAAATAACCTTATTTAACCTACTTAGCCTACTACTGGCTTAATCTAAGCTCCGTCTAATGAAACCAGGCCTTGGTGTATTTGTGCATATGTCCAGCCTAATATGAACACTCACAGTAGGCCCGCCAGTGGCTTTAGCTCTGATTGATAAAGGAAGTGATACAATTAGGTCACATGATGTGCCAGAAGGAGAGACAGTGAAGTGATAGATGTGGCTGTGTTTAGGTTTTCATTATCACTGTGGAAAGGCTTTGAGATCGTACTGGAGCCAGGCTTGCTTTGACTAAATTATTTTAATGGTGCATAACATTCAAGCTGATAAAGGGAAAGTGACAGGGAGATGAAGAGAGAGAGAGAGATGAAGAGAGAGAGAGAGAGAGAGAGAGAGAGATGAAGAGAGAGAGAGAGAGAGAGATGAAGAGAGAGAGAGAGAGGGGGGGGGGTTCAGGACACTGATAATATTTAATTGCAGGTGAGCAGCCTTTAACCTACAGGTATAAATCAAATTGGTGATTCCTCACCAAAAGCGGATCTGCTATGGACCCTCTGCACAGTTTTGTTAGATATGAAAAGCTGTTCTCATATATTGCTTTCTACAGTGTCACATTTATTGGACATAATTATAATAGTAAATTTTTGTAGTATATTCAAACCTCAGAGGACGAGAGCGTGAGTAGGTGTGTGCGTGTGTGTTCCTCTCAAAGGCAGTGATGCTCTGCTCAGAGCAAAGAGGGAATTCAGTTACATTCACAGAACAAAAGTACATCTTTTACAGAACAGCTTCACTAAACTCCCAGCAGCCCTTCCCACTGAGCGGCCAATCTGTTTCCATTACTGAGCAGGTACAGGCAACAATTAAAGCAGATAAAAACATGATGTGCTAAGTGACTTGGATGATTAGTCTGTTATGAAGATAATGTGTGTTTCGTGGCACCAGTAATCCGCAGGGAGAAAGGTTATCCACAATGACATCAAACAGCACCACAGAGAACATTAACAGTAAGAACTGCGGTAACATCACCCACTCACCTCCCATATCCTCATCAGAAAAAGGAGGAAGAGACACAGAGAGAGAGAGAACAGCTAGTTTTAACAAATGACTGCAATCCCTATACTCTAGTACAAGAGCTTTGCTATTAGCTACATTTGTAATTCACACACTCATTTTAAAACTGCATTTTAATATATTTTCAGCTAGGACAGATTCAATCACCATCCCTCTTAAAACACTGTATTTTAGTTTATTAATTCAGGTTTGCTTGTTTGTTTTTTGTGTGTGTGCATGTATGTGTGCGCGCTTGTTTTCATGATATATGAGGACACAAATTTGTATAATGACATGGGTATTACACCGGTAACATGTTTTATGAGGAGATTTCATGAGTCCTCATATTTCAAATAGCTTTAATTTTATTAAAATGCAGAATGTTTATGTAAAAATGCAGAATGTTTTCTGTGATGGGTAGGTTTAGGGATAGTGAATGGGGATAGCATGTACAGTTTGTACAGAATAAAAACCATTACACCAATGGAATGTCCTCACTTTGATAGCAAAACAAGCCTGTGGGTGTGTGTGTATCTGTGCACGCATTTTTGTGATTTATGAGGACACAAATTTGTATAATGACATGGGTATTACACTGGTATTACGACGTAAACATGAAGTATGAGGACATTCATGAGTCCTCATTTTTAAAATAGCTTTAAAAACATACTAAACAATGTTTTATTAAAAATGTAAAAATGCAGAATGTTTTCTGTGATGGGTAGGTTTAGGGGTAGGGGGATAGTGTGTACAGTTTGTACAGTAGAAAAACCATTACGTCTATTGGAATGTCCTCACTTTGATAGCAAAACAAGACTGTGTGTGTGTGTGTTTCCCAGAAGAAAGTCATCCAGGTTTGTAATGACATGAGGGTCTGTAAATGATGACTAAAATAAATGAATGAATTTTTGGGGCAGTTGTGGCCTAATGGTTAGAGAGTCGAACCTACAACCTTCGGGTTACCAGTCTAAGTCTCAGTACTGGCAGGAAATGATTGAGTTGCCTTTGAGTAAGATACCTAACCCTCAATTGCTCCCAGGGCAAAAAAAAAAAGAAGGCTGCCCACTACTCATAATGTGTGTGCACTAACTTGCAGAAGACAAATTCCTTCACATGTCACTTTCACTAATCCTACAGATACATATAAGGTTTATTCTTACCTCTACGAATTAATGGGCAACTTTTACTGAAAACCCAAAATTGAGCCATTTTAATTCTGTGAGAGTTTCAACTATTTTGTTAAGGCTGTGTTTACTTGTTTATAGGTTTTTATGTAATGTGTTTGCTTAAGGCTGTAAGTGACTGTTGCAGGTAGGAGGAAGAGATATAAAAATTTCTTCCAATCTCCAAAAAGAAGCAAAGTTCAACTATTGCACATGGCCAGCAAAAAGACACAGCATGAACCCCAGCATGGGTAAATACAACAGGACACCATTAGTGACTCTGAGGAGGACGTTTTGGAGAACAGGACTAAAAAGCCAAAGAGCAGGCACTATAAATATTTGTGTGAATTTCAGTTGCATCAGCCAGAGCAGAAATATTCCTCCTATCGACAGCACCAGCTAACAGCTTCATAACTGTTGAGTGAGAGGAAGCACACATTAAAATGTCCAGTCAAACTTATATGAGCCTGAGCAAATGTGTGTGAGGGGAATTGCCTACAAACACACTCACTGGTTCTTGAGCCCTCTTTGCCTCCCCTGCATTTCCACATCTTTCTCTGATGTGGTTATGTTAAATTAGATTTCCTGCAGCATAGCTGATCTAATTGGATATAACTTGCCTTCGGGGAATGCCAGTATTACCCAGCATGCACCTCTCAGGGGAGCAGTCATGAGTATGTCAGTGGTGGTCTCTGCAGGTGTGGAGTGAGAGAAAATAGATCTAGTTGAGCACCTGTAAGACAGGTATGATGCAAACGCTACAATGCATCTTGACTTTCTTGACAAAATGTGTTTTATCAACTATAAATATTGTTGAATGTCTCTGTCATAAAAGGGGCTAGTTCTATGACAGTGTATTTGTCTGTTTTTACATGTGTGCTTGTGCTGAAGTGGGCTGATGCAATTCTTGTCTGCTTTTGTTTAATGAATAGATGTGGGTTTGTCTAAATTTACACCAGCTCACTTCAAATGGTCGGTTTCCCTGTTACCTTCAATCTGACACAAGCACACACACCAAGTACACGAAACAAAATGTGTAGAACCATACAGTTTTCAACACTATCATAGAAATTTTTGTTGAGGGTGAGGAGTTGTGTAACATTACTTCCAGATAAATGAATTTAAGTGAAAAGCCAATAACACTTGTAGAATTCATCTGAGATCTGCTGACAGTTCAGTGCCACAGAAGACATGCGCGCTTGTGTGCGTGAGAGAAGACATTTGATTGACAGAGGCTAAATCCAGCCTGACTTCTTCTCACAAACAACCCTATTTATAGCAGCAATCTCACCTCCGCTTGGATTTGTGTTTTCCAACAGCGCTTCAGTCTTCCTTATTTTCCCAAATAAAATTAAGGTCATTAAGAGGTTGGTTTCGCACAGAGAGACTGCGTGAGTATTCTTTTCATAATGGTTTGAGTCTGAGACAGGGACAATTACTGTACGCTACACCAGACTGAGCTCAAATGGCCTTTTGATTGCAACAAGAGGTCAACGGTGTTTGATCTATCCTCAGCTCAAACACATGCTTTATCACTGAGAGAGGTGTATAGAGAAAAGAGTGATTACTATGGATACTGACATATTGACTTGAGCTTAAATTCCTTTCCGTAGTCTGCAGAGAGAGCACTGCTTCTTTCAGAGTCTCCTTTCCCATTTGATGTTGTCTTCCCCAGCCCTTGTTAATGGCCATAATGGTCTTACCCTTTTGTAATGTGATTTACAGCATACTCTAGGACATCGTTTACCATCTTAATATAATTCAGGAGGTTCCAGTAGTCATTATATTCCTTTAAGATTTATTGTATGAGTCTGAAAAACAATAATTAATAATTGTTTTTCTTTACAGTCTCTTGTTTTTACCAGAGCTGGAATCAAAAAAGATTGTCAAAACAACTAGACCGAATTCAAATTTTGAAATGACTGCATTTGTGTTAGGTTGCCGACTTTAGCTTATCTTCAAAACATGGAATAAGTATATATAATTTATGGACATCAGGATTTAGAATTATGTTCTTATAGAGCACAGAGTGTGAAATGATTTACATTTTATGTGTTATCTAAAATAACCTGAAAACCTTCTACTCTAAAATCAAGAACAAGCTTAAATTAAACATCAGACGAGGCTCTGTAAACTATAGACTGTTTAAAACAAAATGACTTTTTCATGATATGGCGGGCAGAGTGATTGGGATCACTGTGATTTAAATGAATCTGCTCTCAGCTTTCACCACTCCCAGCACAGCAGCTCATACTTCATAATGTCTGTCCTGCTGTTGATTGTAGCACACCACAGCACCATCCCTCTACGTGACCCCAAATGAAATCCCACTGTCTCCAGACTGCTTAAGCAGTAGACTTCATGGGAAATCAGAGATTAGCGGGAGAAAAGGGGACAGAGTGACGGCCCGCAAATCAATAGCTGCTTCACAGATGAGCAGAATTTATACCTCTGTAAATAGAGCCGAGTCCAGTGGACAGTAATCAGATTTAGACTTATGCGCTGCTGAGGAAGCCGCTGAGGAGCACAGTAAACATACTCGGAGAGAAAGAAGGACCCAGGGCAAATGTTTGGGGTTGAGAATGAATGCACGCCAGAACAGTTTTTGTAGGAGAAAACGCCCAAAGCAAAAAAGGCAACATGTGCATGGTTCAGGTCCCAGAACTATAAGATGCTAGATTTTATGTTTTGGTGTTTTTATGCTTCTCTTATTTACAGAGAGTGGACTCACTGCTCTTTTGGCAGATCGTTATGCTGGAGAGATGCAGGGAAGACAGGGCACAAGGGATGTTGTTACTTTTTGGCTGCTTTTATCCAGGGTACAGTAACTGTGGGCAGAGATATAATTAAGAGTCCTGCTGAACTACACCAACAACTGGGATTTTGGGCTGTGTAAACACTTTAAACACTTTAATCACCAACCTGTTGCCACCCAAGATGCAACTCTGGCAAGCGAACCATCTGTGCAATACCCAAGGTGTGAAGCTCTATATATCCCATCATGTACTGTAACTTGGTCAAATCCATGATCTTGTCCCTGAAGCCTGGTGAGGATGCAGGGTAGTTTTCTGTTTATACTGGCACTGCTGTGTAATCTACAGGGCAACACGAACCATCCAGCCAGAATAAATGCCACTGGGTCCTTGTCTCCCCTCACAGTTAAATGTCATTCTTTTGCGTTCTCCTCCTCTCGCTCACCTCTATTCATACTCCCTCTGCCTTTCTCTCTCCTCTCACTTCTGACAGTTGCTCAAAGCTGTGTGATTATTATGCCACTAAAATCAATGACATTCAGGAGAACCTGTCCTGCAGGAAAGGTCACACACACTTTCTCTGTTCTTCATATATATCTATATATATATTTATATATATAAAGATTAGGGGCACTTCAACCTCACTAAATTTCCACCCAGACCCCCTAAAAATTTGAGATTACCTCCTTAATATGTACACTAATTTGTGATTGTTCAATCCCCTATAAAACGCTTCGGCTCATCCCCGTATTTTATTTGCATGTTATTCAGCGTGTTCTTCTTGCAAAAGCACAGAGCCAGAGTCAGAAGCAGATGACAATGTGTGTGCATTTATTGATAGACTGTCATGACATCTTCATCTGTGTAGTTCTTTGTCATAAATACAGCTTACATAATATGACGCAGGAGCAATAGGCTACTAGAGGGTTTCCTATCCACTCTAAAATCTGCTTATATTTTTTATTTTTATTTTTTATTTTTAATGTTCCTTTAATCTAAATGGCACAAGACTTTGTGACTTTTCCTACTCTTGCTATACTACTATGGCTATACTTATATGTACAAAAAAATCACTAAAATCTGTCATAATATTAATTTTATAATAAATCCAAATGCAAAGCCATTGAAAAGAACTGTAAAAGGAAGTGGAAATGGCAAATGAGCAAATGAGTGATCCAGTATAATCAGTAGATGGATCACTCATTTGCTCATTTCCACTCCCTTTTATAGTTCTTTTCACTGGTTTTGCTTTTTTGACAATTTCCTGACAATTTTACATTTGTTTTTGTTTTCCATAAGGTGACAGAAATCCTCCACTAAAGCATGGCACATTTTCCAAATGAGAAATGTAGATCTTCTCTAAGTTAATTTTAAGAGTTAAAACAGTGTTTAAAACATTACATATGTTAAAATAAAATATTTTCCCACATATTGCCAGTTTAGAAAATTACAGTAATTTAAGGTTTGTCTATATTCTTAATGAATATTAATGAATATTAGCAGGTTAATGATTAGTGAAATTAGAAAAATAATTAGAAAATGATTAGAAATTAAATCAATATGGGACTGACTTGGCAAGTAGTAGTAGAACCTACCTTATAGTTCATGCATACCCTAGTATAAAAACTATATATTAAATGATTTTTTTAAATCATACCCTCATTGGGGGCTGAGCCCCCCTAATATTGAAATCCGAGAATCACCAAACTTAAAAAGCCTGCCAATATGCACAGCAAATTTCTTTCCAGATGTGGACGACTGAACGATCTGCTGTTAAATCCTCTGCAGGTCACAAGTGCTGTGAAGATAAGAGTTCTATTAGTGGAAGAATGCAACACCTCAGCTAACTGAATCAATACGTAATGAATTGGCCTTCTGAATCTAAATGAACAGAACCATTTAAAATGTCGTCTATCAAGCAAACAACCACAAAAAGATTAGGCTTTGATTGTTTAATCTCTAAACAGCTCCTGAATATTCACCATTTTTTAACAGGTTTTAGACAAAATTCTAAATTGGAGCTTTGCTCCCTTTAATTAATTTACAAGCTGGAATGTCGTGTGAATTGGTCACACCCCACAGGAAGATGAATTGGAATGAGAGGAAAAGGAACTTATTGAATTGCAAAAGTGTTTTTCCACCCTGGTGCAGGTATATTATGAAATAGATGAACTAAATGGCTATACAAATCTATCTGTATGTCTATCTGTTTTTAAGGCCTACAAAACCTTTCAACTATTTTTAAACTTTCAAACAAGGCCTCGTCATTCTAACATTCTAACATTCTTTCCATAAAACTTCCTTACTGTTTGAATTACAATTCTGCATCTTCTTTGCTACATCAATTCAAATTCAAATCAAATTCAGGAACTGAATTGGAATTTAAATTGCATTCTCAATTCTGAATTAAGTTGTTATCAAATACTCCCACAGTTCTGACATGAGAGTCAGAACAAAAGAGTTGCTATTTTCTGGGTTAATCAAAAACAACAACAAAAAAGATTTGTTGAGAAAGAGTTAAACTCACTAAAGCCCCCCTAAGCCTAAACAATCCTGGAATCACACCTGGATTAGGCCTATTTTCCATGCAGAAGGTCAAAATAAATCCCAAGTCATGCATAATACACAAGGGCAAGGCAACAGAATCCTGAACGAATTCACAAAACAGTTGCAGAAAAAGTTCTACATTATTAGAGATGTAAATTATTATACTATTACACTGCTAGAAGTGTTGATGGAGACTATGAGTGTTGGTAATATGAGCAACAACAAGAAAACTCATCCTTCACAAAATTGTGCATCTGGAATTGCTGTCACTGAATCAGCACACACCTAAACAGTTTCTTTGTAAGGCGATTCCTCACCGGCTTAAGAGACTACAAAAACAGGATGTTTAGGAATTAAATTATTACCAAATATTCTGTGCTTAGAGTCTGTTGATTCTCTGTGGACTTCTTAGAGTGGAAAGATGTTGATTTAAGAAACACATTAAATGCAATACCTAGCAATTATCTAAATAATTCAGACGAGCTCTGTATTAAAGAATTCGGGGATATTGAGATTTCTAAGAGCATTCGAGGACAAACTCTATGAGGGACTGAGAGTAAGCATTTGCTGCACAGTTTTGTGTGTGTGTCCATGCTCAGTTTCACACAGGCATTAAGGGTTCATTAGTTCAGTTCATTCTAATGTTGATTCTTGATGACACATCAAACAAGCTTGTGATTAGATCTGAGAGCTGCCGTACCATGTGATGTTTGTTCCAATTATGCCTAGAGATTCAAGGAGGAAAGAAAAGAACGATAGAAACAATTTAAAATGTTCTGGAGCTTTCTATCACTTTGTAAATGTTATACATTTCACATTAGAAGTATATATTCTGGGTCTGTTGCAAACGAGAAGGTCATTTCTGCAGTCTGTTCAATCAACCCACTCATTAACATTGTCAGTCATTCAATCCATTGTCAATATTCAGTTCCATCCATAGCAGAAGAGGCACCAGAGGTCTTTTCTGAGAGGAAGAGGAAAACGTTTCTCTCTGGCATAAGAAAAAAGTGTGACAGTTTCACCCCAGCTCTAAGTGACTGTGTCAGCCCTGACAGTGTCTGTCTGCACCTACAGCACCATCAACACACATCACTGCTGCCTCTCAGCAGATTAATCTCTGCACAGACATTAAACAACCCTGGCAAACTGGGGTCAGAGGTCAGATCAATGAGATGTTTGTCCAGCACCTCCAACCTTATTTACAGCATGTTATCCGACTGAGGCTGAAGAAAATAAAGTTTGACTTCACCAGGACAGAAAGAGGAAGCCGGATAACAGTCTAAAACTAAAAACCACTCCAGCGTTCTTTGAATTTTAATTTGTAACTTTTAATTGGTGTCTTTAAAGAAAAAGTACATTTTTTTCATGCAAATGTGCAGAGCAGAGCAAGCAAATGTTTCACGGTTTTAGCATTCAATTAAGTCTGCGCTCTGCAAAACTACAAAGCACATCAATAAAGACAGACATTGACACTCTTCCATTTACAAACTTTCTACACCACTACTTTTTAAATTCTGTTTTTCAGTATTTTTCAGATGCTGCACACAGTATAAAGCAATAATCAAAACTTCCAAAACAAAAACAGAGATCAAAATTTTATTCTCAGTGTACCTTCAGAAAATAAACTAGGAATCATGGGACTAAAAAGAAATAAAAAGAATAGTAAAGAGAGAAATAAATCATGCCTCGCAATCTTTTCCATTTTCAAAAAAGGGCCAGAATGATACAGATGCAGAGAGCTTCCATCTTTTAGGCCTGTAGTATTCAGCACTAAAGCTTGTCTACAAGATGAATGGATGGAACAAACCACCACAATGTCATTCAGTCATGTAAAATGAGTTTGCCTAAAGAACAAAAGAGGTTTGTCATAATAGTTTGCCATAAAGCTGCCATACAGCTGATATCATCAATAATGAAAAATCTTACCAGTGGAGAATGAAGTACACAAATCCTGTAATATTATTTGAATAAAAGTACGAAAACACTTGCTTTTGAATGTACTCAAGTATCAAATGTAAAGATACTGATCTATTAGGGTGATTGTTTATTATTTTTCTGCAAATTCAAATGTCCAATAAATAGTTTGTTTTTCTTTTTAAAGAGCTGAATGTAAAATAATTTTAATGGGGTTCTAAAATATTGCAGCAGATTATGTTTTTAACATTTTTAATAAACTGAATTGTTAATTTTGCAGATTTCCGCACAGCTGGCACTCACGGATGATAAAACATTCAGTGTAACTATAATCATCACTTACACTCTCGAGAGTCTCCTTTATAAAATCAAGCAAAAAAATAAATAAAATCAAAGTGGTATTATAATACAGTTTGATTATAATTTCCATTTATACTGATTTTCTTTCTTCTTTTTTTGCCTAAACATGGTCATAATTTTTCATGACCCTTTCTCTGAGCCCTAGATTTTTTTAAACTGCTGCTTGGCTTTAAGAAACACCCCCTTAACATGTAAAACATGCTGAACACTCACAGCTTTACTGCAGTTTGCAATCAACTCCATTGTATATTTTAATGTCCTCATTGTCTCTTTGCAAGGAATGCATCACATTATAACAGGGTCACTAAATAATCCGCCAACAAATGATAAACATTGGACTGAAATGATCAACCTTGTTAAAAAATAAACTTCAGCTGCTCATTTCTAGCATTGGGATCCTTCAGAAGGTTAGAAGGATATGCAGAGCAGAAAATACAACACATAGCCAGAAACAGAACAAAAGTTTTAATTTTATGCCATCAGTTCTTCTGGAGATTTGGCATAGTAGTATCTACTGTATATTAGTGATGGTATACCCCTATATCTCTATGTATTTCATTTCCCAAAATGATCTTTTGCAAGTTTAGACTGTCACTTGTCAGTGTCAACATTGGCCAATTTAGGATTTCTTCTGTTTGATCCTTTCTGTTTTTGGGCTTTAGATAACAAATAGATGCTCTGATGTTTAAGTGTAAAACTGATACAACTTCACCCTTAATCTCCCTTCACAACTACTGACAGCTGGGATGAAGCTTATTGATATGGAATGTCTTGTTTTCTTCAAATATAATGGTTTGTACCTCGAACAAATGTTCAGATGCTATTTCGTCTGACCACAGTCCATTGTTTTAGTACAGCTGTTGGTAAATTATTTATTGCTTTAGAGAGCAGTGGTTTCCAGTACAATAACCTCTCATGTACACCATTCCAGCAACAGCTCTGATGTTTTCCACCTGTCAACTTTGTGTCTGATGGTACAGTGATCGAGGCCCTAGTCTTTAGAAATTCTTTCATAAGGCTTTCAACTCTTGGGAGCGTCAACAACTCTTCCCTGGGGTGTTCTAAAACGTTGTTTTTTTCGATTCTTTTCTTTCAGCCATTTTTTCTCAAAGCAAAAATCTGTTAAGAAGAGTATAGGTTAAAAAAAAAGAAGTTTCCATATGGCAAAACAGCAGAACATCTGATTCCAATTACTGCGTTTTTAATGTTGTAACTTCAATGTTGACATCATACTATGGAATCATACTATGCAGCACTGCAACAGTGTCAAATTGGCAATATTGAATAAACAGATGATGCTGCAGTTAGACCCGACATAATATTAATTTAGTATTAGTGCATCATCTGGACTGTGCAGGAATTCTGAAGGAGTTTGTCATGAATGAGGCCAGTGAATGAAATTACTGCAGACAGTATTACGATATTGTGGATCAAGACGTGTGGTTTACAGGGGACAACAGAAATCCTTGTTTTCTGCTAAGCGATGTGACACTGTAAGAGTTTCTTGTGCAGTTCAGAGTTAATGGATGATTGCACATGTGTGTTGATGCATGCACTCCGTAAAATGGGGAATAGGTGCTCTAGGGGCATGTGGAGAGATTTGGGACCTCTGTAAAAACTGTTGGCCTGATTAAGTCAATCCTTGTAAAATTCTAGAAACACACTCACACACACATTCACTCACTCAGGTGCAAGAATAAAGACTGCATGCTCCACTGGCTTTGAGATGGAGAGAGGGAAGGAGTGAAGAGAAGAGAGAGAGGGCATGGAAATGAAACGATAGTGTGAGATTCAGGATAGAGGATGAACTTTACATTAGCTATGTTTCCATCCAAAGTTTACCGTATGCGCAAAATTGCAATATCTCATAAAACATTTGCGAGTAAGGCACCATTTCCATCCAGTGAGTCAAAGAGAACAGAATTGCCACTTCCGGATAAACTGGCGATAAATATCACTAAAGTAACGTAGGAGAAGCGACTGTATATTATAATTTCCGTATATAAGAAATTGCATCTCAGAGCGGATTTTTTATCTTGCTTTCAGAGGCAGCTGCTGCTGTTTGAGAATGCAGTCATGTAAGACAGTTCTGGGAGGAATTATACTGAACCACATCAACTACTGACTTGTGAATGACCAAACAGCATTTCAAGATGCTTTGCAACTAGATTTTTCCACTGGTTAGTACAGTTATGCCGTCCCATCACGCAGTCTCATGAGTTTTTGATGCGGATCGATGAATTTATTTGGTAAATGTGTTTCGGGCGTAGTTTATGCGCATGTTTCCTTGTCAGATACAAACTTTTTTCTAACTCAAAGGAGTGCACATTTTTATAATTTATGCGCATTTTTCCATCCAGCAGTTTCCTGGAAGCGTTTCCATCCAGAAGTTTTGATGTGATACATAATGTACCATAATGTAATGAAGAAAAATACCATTTTATGCGAAGGTGTGTTATGACATTATAACTTGAATGCGCACAAACTGTCAAATCTTGCAAGAATAATTTGTAGACTACTTTTAAATTAATAATTGTCCAATAAGAGCTGTAAATGAAATTGCCTCTAACACTATAAAGCCAGGAGATGAAATTATGAAGATGCAGATGTTTTAAAAATCACTTTAATATTAAATCACTAAAACAAAACAAAAAAGCCAATGTAAATTATATCAATAAAGAAATCTTAAAAATAATAATGCGTCCTGATTATTCACAAAATACACCCTGCTGAAAAACACCCTGCTTGGCTGGCCTAAAGCTGGTTTGAGCAGGTCTCCAGTCTGGTCAAGCTGGTAGACAGCTGGTCTCTCAACTCAACCAGCTGAAATGTGCCCAAGAGCCCTCTAAATCCAGATAACAGTCCATGCTGGGAGACCAGCTAAGAACAGCTGGTTTATTTTTCAGCAGAACTAAAAGATCAAGCCAATAAATGCCTGGGATTTACCTCTATCTACACAGCTTGTTCTTGTGTTTAATTAAGTTAACTTTAATTTCACTTGAATTTAATTACACTTGATTTATTATAGTCGAGGCCATGAAGAAGACATTACAGAAGCGTATGCTGTTTCACAGTGAAGTCTATAATATCAGAAGGGAATATTCTCTCATGAAAACAGACCACAGGGTAGGGGAAAAGATCTGAAGGAGCCATTAATGAGGTGAGGCAGACCTGCACTCCTGTGTGGACATGACGAGATGTCTCAATTAAATCACTGTGTGTGTAGTAACAGTAATATGCTCTGGTCTCTCATTAGTTTTGGTATGAAGACTGAGCTTGATGATCTGAGTACAGCAGGAGAGGGAGACAGACAGAGAGAGAGAGAGAGAGAGAGAGAGAGAGAACATCACTGAATTTAGGAATAATTGCAAATATCAAAGTGCAAATGCTTTAAAACTGCTACTACAAACCTAAAAAAAGTTACTAAAATTAATAGGCCTACCAGTTATTTAACAACTCTTTACTTTGTCTTATCCTTTAGTTTGTTTCATAGACTGTTTAGTGAAATGCCCCCCTAAAGGGAACAACAACAACAACAAAGAGATGGGTAGAATAAGATTATAATGAAAAGTTACTGACTCACGCTGCTGTTCGCCATGAGAGACCAGTTCCAGTCAGGAACAGACATCCATAAGTACTCTAACAAGTCAAATGATAGGCTCATTAAGCTCATACATCACAGACACACATAACAAATTCCGTTTCACTTCACTTGCTCACCCACTGCTTTCAAATGAGATATAGCACTGCTGCTGAGCTCAGCCTGCATCGGTACAGTTCTGCTTTGTTAACTTTAGAACTGCTGAAACTAGTGTTGCTGAATCTAGATTACATGAGCACCACATTGAGATTGGCACTGAATTGATTGAATATGGTGTGTTGCTTCTGTACGTTGTTTAGAATTATTGGGGATCCAGGCCCGGGGCAGACTCTGCCTCAATAAAACAACTGATGAAGTTCACCAATAAAACTGATTTGCAGTAGCTAACTGAACTGCTTACAAAGCAAATGCCGTTTTTTCTCAGTTTTCTTTCGGGCTTTTTCTGTTGATGTTTATCAAGGTTATAAAACCTCTACGAAGTACCCCTGTAAATTAACGTTATGTGGTTGATCTAAAGCAAAACCATAAACTGAAAGAGTAACTACAGACTTAAAAAATGCTATGAGTGCCCATAGTTTTTGATTAAGAGAGAGTTGTATTATGCCTGCGACTGAGGGAATACTGGTTTGGAGAAACAGATTTGATTCAATATAAACCCCCCTCTCTCGCTCTCTCTCTCTTCCTTATAGTCTCCTTGGACAAAATCAGATTAATTGAGAATCTGCTTTAAAGTGACAGAAGAACTATTGGAAATGCCCTTTTTTTTTTTACCACATCTCTTTACTTGGGAAAGAAAGATAGACAATTATCTAAACACTGCTTGTCTTCTATGCTTTTTTTCTTAATGAAAGTGAATGAATAAACCAAAGTCAGATGACTTACAGACTACACTAACAAGTCAATTTATTGGGTAACACTTTACAATAAGGTTCATTAGTTAAATATTAGTTAATGTATTAATTAACATGAACTAACCATAAGGTCCCATAATACATTTGTTACTGTATTTACTAATCTTCATTAATGTTAGTTAATGAAAATACAGTTGTTCATTGTTTGTTCATGTTAGTTCACAGTGCATTAATTAATGTTAACAAGTTTTTAATAATGTATTAATAAATGTTGAAATTAACATTAACAAAGATTAATAAATGCTGTAGAAGTGCAGTTCATTATTAGTCCATGTTGTTAACTAATGTTAACTAATGAACCTTATTGTAAAGTGTTACCATTTATTGAAACTAAAAACTTTTCTGAAGATGGCAGCGTTAAGAAAATAATTCCAGACCATTTCACCGTGGCTCTGACTGCAGTTCGCATATGAGAATGAGCTGTCCTTCCTGCGTTTGGAATACTAACACGCTTTCCTGCGTGAACGCCATTGTGTTCTCATTTGAATACTGTAGAGAAAGTTCAGCATCACATACAGCCACAGACCTCTACATCTCACCCTCTTCTGCTTCTCTCTGTCCTCTCCCTCCACTTTTTCTATTTCCACCCATTTAAGTTATTATGTAACACTCTCAGGGACTCTAAGTGCAGTGTGTTCTCTCTGTTAAGAGGTGTGTGTTTGTATTAGGATCATTATTCACCACAGAAAGACAGAGAGGTACCAGAGCAGGTGATTAGATATGTGAGAGAAAGAGGAGTGTGTGTG